>CM076569.1:594062495-594427291 GCA_034641835.2 Pinus albicaulis | reverse complement strand
ATCTCCTGCCAGGACCATGCTTCCTGTGGGAATCCAGATTGGCCCCATGCTCTTTGACAGAACTCCTGGTAGATCTAGGAGAGGGAGGGTCGTGAGAGAAGGAAGGGGAGGGATTAGTGGGGGAGGAAGGAGCGAGAGCGCTGTCCAGAGTTGGAGGCAGGGAGATGGGGGGGTCATCGTCAAGGGAAATGGAGTTGAAGGGGTTGGAGGACTCCAAGGGATTGGTATGCTCCAAGGATTTCTTAGGGGGAGAGGGCGGAGGAGTTGACGAGGAGGAATGATTAGGTTTGAAGGGAGCAGATATGGGAGCAGTAGCAAGCGAAGCGGCAGAGGTCTTTTTCCTTTTAACAGTTTCCCATTGTTTCTCAGGCTGACTAGAATCATCAATAGTAATTTTAGTGCATCGGTTGGCAAAATGACCGTACTCGTGACATACCTTGCATTTGAACAGGATTTGCTCGTAGTCCAGCTGCTGAATGTGTGTCCAGTCATCCACCTTCAGCTTGATTGCCTCTGGGAGACCTTTGCCCAGGTCTACTTCCACGCATATGCGCGCACAGGCTTGCATATTATCCTTGGGCTCGCTCCTGTCGATGTACTTCCCCACAGCGTTGCCGATGGCGCGAACCGAGTCATCTCCCCAGCAATGGAGCGGGAGATGCGGAAGCCGGACCCAGACAGGGACAACACTCGGGATATCTAGCTCGGGGTCGAAGTCTGGCATCCATTTGTTCAAATACAGCCCTCTGGAGTCCATAAAATAGGGCCCGTTTCTGAAAATTAAGTCCTTATCTGCTTTGGTTTCAAAGTGAAAGGTGTAGTAACCTTTCCCGCAAAAGCGAATGGAAATTTTGCCATTGACTTTATCAGCCCAGTTTTTCTCGATCCAACGTTGAACAGATTTAGGAGAGGGCCATAAACCTGTGAATTGCCCTATGAGACCCCTCTCAGCGAGGGAGAGGGCAGCCATTCTTGGCAAGGCTGGGGGCAGAACAACCTCTTGCAAGCCATCGAGCTTCTTGACGAACTTAGAGAGGGAAGGACGAGGGCGCTGAAGTGGAAGAGATTTGACGAGGGCGGAGAACGCAGACTGAGCATCGTTTCCCACCGAAGGACCGTCATGAGAAGCCATGGTCGGCCAGAGGCAAGATCATGAGCGGAGGGCCATAGGACCCGAAGCAGATGAAGAGGAGGGGCCGAGGGGGGCCCCGTGGAGCCACGCAGCAAGGCGGCTAGGTCTCGGCTGCGCGCTGTTCCTTCTTTCCGTTCCTTCTTGCTGTTCCTTCTTGTTGTTCCTTCTTGCTGTTCCTTCTGCGCCTCACTGAAGCAACAGCCTTGAGACGGGGCAGAACCACCAAGACCGAGGCCGAAGCCGGCAACACCAGCAAGGCGGCTAGGTCTCGGCTGCGCGCTGTACCTTCTTGCTGTTCCTTCTGCGCCTCACTGAAGCAACAACCTTGAGACGGGGCAGAACCACCAAGGCTGTACCTTCTTGCTGTTCCTTCTGCGCCTCACTGAAGCAACAACCTTGAGACGGGGCAGAACCACCAAGGCTGAGGCCGAAGCCGGCAACACCAGCAAGGTGGCTAGGTCTTAGCTGCGCGCTGTTCCTATCGATCCTGCAAAACCCTAATATATCATGTCAATGAGAATTTTTACCACACAAATGAAGTCACCATATTAATATTTTAAAAAATTTCATTGTACATGCCAAGATTTAAAATTTAAAATATATTTTATTATTTTTATTTTTTTATTGTATTTTGACCTAATTAATTGATCTAGGCCATATTAATTCCCCCCTTTAAATAAACTACATTCCACATGAATACCATGAATCAATACCATGGGCTGTTTTTATAGTTTATTATTAGTTTTAATTTTTATTGTATTTTGACCTAATTAATTGATCTAGGCCATATTAATTCCCCCCTTAAATAAACTACATTCCACATGAATACCATGAATCAATACCATGGGTTGTTTTTATAGTTTATTATTAGTTTTAATTTACTTTTATTTTTATTTTTGTGTAATTTGACATAGGCAAAATGTTAAACATGACATTACAACATTTATAAAAAAAACATATATAAAATTATTTATTTGTGGATCTAATATAGCTCAGACATAGACACGGTGGCAGCTAGGGGAGTTATTTTCAAATAAAAACGCCTTACGAGATAATTAACATATTATATTTCACCTCCTATTCCATGTTTAAAAAACGTATTTACCGTTTGTTATATTTCTAAACATATTATCACTATCTATTTCATACAAATTTTATATTAAAAATAAATATAAATATGATTTAAACAAAGTCCAATTGTAATCATTTAAAAATATTTTCAGTTACCATTTCTAAATTAAAACCATTATATCTCTTTTAATATTAAAAATAAATCTAAAAAAATATAAGTTTATGGCCATTTCTAAATTAAAAATATTATATCTTTTTAACATTACAATGAATTTAAATGATTAAATTATTTTCAAAATTATAAATATTCAAAACTAAAAAAATATAACAACGAATTATATCATTTTAACATTACAAGGAATTTAAATGAATAAGTTGTTTTCAAAATTAAAAATAATCAAAACGGTATAGTAAATTGATTAAAAATATATAACAATGAAACATAAATAAAAATAACCATTTCCATTGTAATTTATTGATTAAAAAAAAAAAAAACTTGATTAAAAAATTAAAAACACAAAATATTCTCAAGTTACCATTTCTAAATTAAAACCATTATATCTCTTTTAATATTAAAAATAAATCTAAAAAATATACCTTGATTGCCATTTCTAAATTAAAAATACTATATTTTTTTAACATTACAAGGAATTTAAATGATTAAATTATTTTCAAAATTATAAAAATTCAAAACTAAAAAAAAATATAACAATGAACTATATCATTTTTAACATTACAGGGATTTTAAATGATTAAATTATTTTCAAAATTATAAATAATTAAAATTAAAAATACAGAACAATGAATTATATCATTTTTAATATTATAAAGAATTTAAATTATTATTATTATTATTATATAATTTTAAGTTTAGCAAGGCATATATATTCTACTTTTCTAATTTTAACTATATAATCTTTTATTAAAAAATATATACTCTTAACTATTAAACCCACTCAAACTTAAATTTTCAAAATTATAAATAATCAAAACCCTATCATAAGCTTTTTAAAAAATATAACAATGAAACATAAATAAAAATCACTCTTTCCATTGTAATTTATTGATTTATTAAAAAAACAAAAACAAAAAAACAAATTTATACACTAAAAATATTCTAGTATGAGCTTCTTTAACCTCGTTGGCTAAAGATTCTACATGAGCTTCCATTTATGGTATGGTTTTGCTGTTTTTTTCTTCACACGTGCGAAGGAGTTTCTATTCATAAATCAATATGTTTAAATTAAACAAAGCTAGGAAGAAATAAAAACTAAACCATGATCGAGAAACGTCACAAAAGCAGTGGAATTCAAATTTTCTTTCCATGGCGATTTCAGATTTGCGTGGAAATCGAATTGGAAGTGGAATGTTGATGGCACGATCACTTCCTTCCCAAACCGATATGAGTTCAGAGAGATTGTGACCGTTTGAAAGGGAGAGTATATAAGACAATTAGTAGCACACAGAACTGTTTCACTTTCATCTCATGTTCTTCTTTCCTCATCTGCACTACGTTGGTTTTCTTTGTTTTCTGCCAATGTTTGTTTCCTCCGTTGCATGGCCATGCACTTTGGATTTTTACAGTTTTTATTATTGATTTTTTCTGTTTTGATTGTAATTGGCGCTTTCTCCTTTTCTTTGCCACTCTGTTTGCATTGCTTGCCCAGGCGGTTTTGTTTTGTTTGTATATGTGTAGAGGAGAAGAATTGCAAGAGATGAAACGCTTGTGATCCGGGAAGTGGAGGTACAGGAGCGTTTATATAGATTTTACGATTAAGTTTGTATAGGGAAAAACTGCCTGGTAGATAATGGCTATGCCTAGAATGCAAACTGTTCGACACTTTTTATTCATTATTTCTATTTCACAAAGAAGCCGTGGAAAATCGCAGGGCTTTCACTGTAGAATTGTGCTTTTATTTTTCGGGCAATTTTTGCCTAATGGTTTTGACCTGCTTAATAATTATGCAACAGGTGAAGAGAAGAGTTCGCAATGGAGGGATTCTGAAGTTTTGGATTCTCAATTTGTCTTGTGCTTTCTCACTTGTTTCTGGTTATCTGTTTCAATCCGCTCGGTTTAATGCGGTGTTTAAAAGTTTTGCAGTGAATTTGGGGAAATGAGACGACACGCAGTACTAATTCGAACGTGCCAAAGGATGTTCGTACACTCGTTTGCCTCATTCGTTCTGTTAGGTTAGGTAAGTACCTAACGATTCTTTTTTCTTGGTTTATCAAAAAGACGAAAAATTTTCCGGGACTCTCCAAATACTCTTTTGGTGACGAAAATCAACTTGCTGTAATTTTTCTTGTTGTTGTTTCAAAGTGCATTTTTCAGCGAAATAGCTCCGATACCATGTAGAAATTTGATAACCCAACCTCGACCTCGGTTTTTAGTTTCTCCTTATTTCTCCCATAAAGTTAAACGCTCATTCCCATAGCCATACATTCAACGAGCTGGAAAAATAAATATTTTTCTGAAAACACAAATTCTGGAAATTTTACATTGCTGAAATGCAGAAATAAAACTCAGAAAAATAAATCAGCCACACACAGAGAATAGACACGCTGATTTTTGGTCAATTTGACCCTGGAAAAACCCCCTATAACTTTTGGGGAAAACCAGTTCGAAAGCTCTATTTATTTCTGAATAAATATCTTTAACAATGAGACAGAAATGGAGTTGTATTTAGTGCGACTTTTTAAAGTTTCAAGTGCCGGAATCCAGTGAAAATTTTTGAGGTAAAATCTTGGTTTTTGTTATTCAAACTGGTTTTTTGACTCTGTATATGGATTCAACACCCTTAAAAACCTCTAGGGTACTTCGATTGTGCAAAGTCAGCAATCAAACTTCTCTTTTCAATAAATTCGTGCCGGAATTTTGAGAAATTACACCGTAAAAAGTCATCGTAAAAGCCTTCAAAAAGTCGCACTAAAGACTACTCGAGACATAAATACATAGTAAAAAATTACGGCAACCTCTTAAATGTACTTATCTCGAAAACCGTGCAAAAATCCACCTCGATTTTTGTGCCCACACAAAACAGAAATTATAGAAAACTGTGCAGCATTAAATGTTGTACAGACAACATAGAAAAAATGTGTTGTACAACTGTACGACCTCCTCGAAAACAATGTTGTACGGAATTGCTGTACGACTGCCTCAATTTCTGTGCTGTACGGCTGCCTTGAACCTGCTGTACGACCTCGATTTTTGTGTTGATTTTTGGTTGTATGGAAATCAGAAAAACAATCCCTCAAACTGCTCTACGACCTCCTTGGGAATCGTGCCAATATAGCAGCAATAAATGATGTTCTTCTCTCCTCGATTTTCATGCCCTCTTGCCTTGAAAACCGTGCTCTGTCTTTGCTGTACGGATTTTCTAAATCTCCTTGCTGTTGTCTTTTTCCTCTCACTACTCAGAGATATCATTTGCTTTTTCTTCTCCTCTCTCAATCTGCTCATGAAAGAATGAATGACCTTTTCCCTCCTTTTTCTCCTTTAACCTAACCCTAAGTGACTTTTGGGGAATCCCTAAATCTAATGGCTAAGATAGCTTCAGATCTAGGGCTGAGATTAAATGCTCATTTAAATCTCACTTTCTATTTTTTAATTCACCCCACTTTAATAAAGACCCACTTAGTCATTTATTTCCAAAGTCACTTTTTCCTTTTTAATTTCACATTGATTTTATTAAAGTCACTTTAAAATTAGACTTAGTAACTTTATCACTTAAAGTCACTTTTAAATTAGATTTGACTTTATAACTTTATAAAGTCACTTTAGGAGAAAAATTAAATTCTTTTGGACACTTTTCCCTAGGCTAAAGATCAAAGCCTTAAGGAACCACCTGTCCTCCGGTAACCAAATTTCAGCACGTAAGAGGGTCGGTAAATGAAGCTCATGGGGTAGCGAGGAAGGAAATTTTAACCGCAAGTCCATCGGGCATAAACCTTTAATAGACCTTTCAAGTTATTGTGTAAACACCAAGGGTTTTTAACTGGGTTTCATAACAAAACAGAGAGTTTGACTAAGTCACCTTCAGGAATAATGACGAGGTTCTAAAACATGGGTCAATTGTTGGCGCCAGAATTATCAAAACCGGTATGAAAGCCACAGTGACAGATCCTTCTTTGGAATTGAAACAGAGAGAACTAAAAAAATTTCGAAATTGAAAGTAATACCCGATACTTAATCAACAAACTTCATGCAATTCATAAAACTGTCCACAAACATGATGTCGTCTTTGTTACAAAGAACAGACACAGGTAATTGAAAAACGTAGGTTGCAAGAGCCATAACATACCAAGTTAACCTTCGACGCCACAGACCAGCCTCCGTATCCTCGGACCTCTCTGGAAATCGCCTACCGAGATCATTACCTCGCAACACCTTGCTTTGTTTCCTTAACCCTGTTCTCGAGCGCTTTTTCCAACAATGCCCTGACAGGATTTGTTGGTGGCCAATTTGTCCGTAGGCTTCCATAATGGTGAATTGTGCCTGATACCTTCCACCGACCATCTACAGCTGGAGCCATTACTCGACGAGATGGACGGTCAGGTGCGCGCATCCGCGTGACACCGACTGCAGCCTAATCGCCTCATCGTGGCACCCCGATCGAGGGAAATCTCCTTTCATTTTATAAAAGGTTTGTGTCTCAATAGATATGGAGTTAAGATGGATCCTTTCACTTTAAAATAGGTTTGCGTCTCAATAGATATGGAGTTAAGATGGATCTATGATGGTTTGATTATTAACTATAATTGATATTAGTTTTATGTTTATTTTTATATAATTTGATAGAGTAAAAATGTTAAACATGACATTACTTTACAACCTCCTGCAAAAAGCCATAACAACATCTCTATCATATTGGACTACAAAACGCCTCTTAGCCCAATTATTTTTAATCATTTTAATATTTCAAGTGAATATTTGATAAATATTAAAAACTTTAATCATAGAAACAATGTTTTATTTTTATTTTTTTGTTGCAAATTATTGTTTATTGATTTTAATATATTAATAGTTAATAAATTTACAATTGAATTGAATTTAATAATATAAATATATTCTTCATTAAATATTGAAGATGGCCTAGTACTTTGGTGAACAACTTTAGTGAATTGTTATATTATAAGTAACTGATATATGTAGTTATAATAATTATGCTACCAAACTTTGATGAGTCTAAAGAATACAATCACTACTTTAAAGTATTGCAAAGTTCATCCAATAAGGGGTCATCTAGAATGGCCTTAAAGCATTTGTATTAAGTTTAAGGGATCATCTAGAATGGCCTATAATTTTTAAACACATCATCACCATCCATTTCATACAAATTTTATATCAAAATGAATATAAATATGATTTAAACAATGCCCAATGCTCAAGTTTAAAAATATTCTGGGGTTACCATTTCGAAATTAAAACCATTATATCTCTTTTAATATTAAAAATGTAACTTTATTGCCATTTCTAAATTGAAAATATTATATCTTTTTAACATTACAAGGAATTTAAATGATCACACATTCATTAAAAAAAATAAAAAATACTTTCATAAGCTGAAAATAATCACGCTCTTCTTTAACCTCGTTGGCTAAATATTCTACCATGAGTTTCTCTAACCACGTTGGCTGAAGATTCCACCTGAGTTTCTATTTATAGTATTCTTTTGCTGTTTTTTTCACACGTGCGAAGGAGTTTCTATTCATAAAAAAATATGTTTAAATTAAACAAAAGCTATGAAGAAATAAAAACCAAACCATGATCGAGAAACATTACTAAAGCAGGTGAAGTCAAATTTTCTTTCAATAGCGATTTCAGATTTGCATGGAACTCGAATTGGAAGTGGAATGTTGATGGCACGCCCACTTCCTTTCCAAACCGATATGAGTTCAGAGAGATTGTGACCGTTAGAAAGGGAGAGTATATAAGACAATTTGTAGCACACAGAACTGTTTCACTTTCATCTCATGTTCTTCTTTTCTCATCTGCACTACATTGGTTTTCTTTGTTTTCTGTCAATGCTTGTTTCCTCCGTTGCATGGCCATGCACTTTGGATTCTTACAGTTTTTATTATTGATTTTTTCTGTTTTGATTGTAATTGGCGCTTTCTCCTTTTCTTTGCCATTCTGTTTGCATTGCTTGCCCAGGCGATTTTGTTTTGTTTGCATTCGTGTAGAGGAGAAGAATTGCAAGAGATGAAACGCCTGTGATCCAGGAAGTGGAGGTACAGGTATGCGTTTATATAGATTTTACGATGAAGTTTGTACAGGGAAAAACTGCCTGGTAGATAATGGCTATGCCTAGAACGCAAACTGTTCGACAATTTTTATTCATTATTTCTATTTCACAAAGAAGCCGTGGAAAATCGTAGAGGCTTTCACCATAGAGATTGTGATTTTCTTTTTCGGGCAATTCTTGCCTAATGGTTTTGACCTGCTTAATAATTATGCAACAGGTGAAGAGAAGAGTTCGCAATGGAGGGATTTTGAAGTTTTGGATTCTGAATTTGTCTTGTGCTTTCTCACTTGTTTCTGGTTATCCAGTTATCTGTTTCAATCCGCTCGGTTTAATGCGGTGTTTAAAAGTTTTGCGGTGAATTTGGGGAAATGAGACGACACGCAGGACTAATTCGAACGTGCCAAAGGATGTTCGTACACTCGTTTGCCTCATTCGTTCTATTAGGGTAGGTAAGTACCTACCGATTCTTTTTTCTTGGTTTATAAAAAAGACGAAAAACTTTCGGTGACTCTCCAAATATTTACTCTCTCTCTCTCTGCAGGTACAAATTCCGCCAGTCCATGTACAAATTCCGCCAGTCCATGTCGGAAAACATTCGATCATTTCTCTATTTTCTTACAATTGAGTTATGTCCTGAACCTATAATCGATAAGCATGCTTCAGGTAAACAGCTAACCCTGCAGAGGATGGGGTTAACATTAATTTGTGCAGTATTGTCCTGTGCGCATTCTTTGCCAGGGCAATTTTATTTTATTTTTGTTGCATAGAGCCGCCAGAGTTGTTTTATGGTATTCTTGATATTGTACAGGAGGCTAACGGTTTTTATATATTATTTCACACTCAAGGGTTTTAATTAGTTGTTCTATGGTCTTATTGATACAGAGCGTCTGCAGCTTTTCATGGTTTTTGGTAGTTGGCTTGCTTATTGGTTAATTATTTAATACATGCAAAGGGGTGAAGATGGGGGCTTGCCACAAAAAATTGAACATGACAGAGCTCAGGTATGTTTTGATTTATTTGAGGCATGATTCTATCTTCGTCTGCCCCTCTCACAAATGGTTTGCATCTGTCCTTCTCACAAATGGTTTGCAGTCGAATTTATGGAGAAAGGACGAAGTGGAATTGCAACCTGCATGAGAAATGACGAACCATATTTACTTGGTCGCTTGGAAAACAGAGGGCATGGGTGCCTTTTGCCTTTCGTACGAAATTGAGGAGAGGGTGAAGAGGGTACGATGAGATGATGACATCTTGGTGGTATAGGAGGTCTTTTCAGACTTATTTTGTGCGAAGTTGGCATAGGTACGTGCCTTGCCATGTCACTGAATAATCGCTCGCACAACTTTTTTCGTACTTTCCATTTAGGTTAACCGCTAACCCACCCAATAAAAAACGTCTTGCTAATCAGTGGTAAAACAACTATTTAAAACTCTGTTTTGCCGAATTTCATTAAAGACGATTCTTAAAGTAAGGTTGCCTGGAAGTCTTTTAGATGATCAGATTAGTCGTGGGTTGTGTTATTTGTGTGGCTGCGTTTGTTTGTTTGGGACATTTTATTTTGTTGCAGGATGTATAGTAGAACGGAAGAAAGACGGGTAAAGAAGAAACCCATTTAAGTGGAGAAGTTTGATAGTTTGATTTTGCTCGCTGCATTAGATTTCCTAAAGCTGTAAGAGTTTAATTTGCAAGTGTTGTTTAAAACATTTTCTTGGTTGTTTCAATTATAGGTTAAACCTTTTTATTGATTATTTTGATTTTAAAATAATGATTGTTTGCTTTTAATTTGTTTGATAGTTCTTGGTTATCTGTTTTGCCTTTGATTTATGGTTTACATTGAGCTTTGATTTGCAACAGGTTATTAAGGTTTACCATTGAAGAAGAAGATGAGAGATTTATTTTTATTTCAACCTACCAGATATTTGATTTTTTTCCTGGGTAGGTTTGTTTGTTTGGCTTGACTATATCATTTATATATAATTAGAATGGCCCCATAAACTGATTGCTTTTCAATTTTCGTTTGCAATCATAACAGAAATGATATCACATGCGGAAGGAGAGATGATGATGAGGAATATGAGCAGATTACAAGTTTGAACCAGGTAGATAGACATTCTTTCAATTGTTTTACAACTGGCCCCATAGGTTATATGGTTATTTTCCTTTTTGTCAATCTTCTATTCATTTAATTGGTGCTGAAAATTGTTATTTAGAAATATACCCACCAAAATTTCACTAGAAGAACTAGATGACAATAGAAACAGGGTTACCTCAAAGTCAGATGATTATATATGATTACATTGGCCAACTATGCATGTATATTAATGTAATGTACTTTGTATGTCAAATTTCATTTTGTTCCTTCATCTTTGGGATGTTTTCCATAACGATTCCTTGATGTCCATGATTCCTTAGTAGCCCGTATTCCCACCTTTTGTCACAAAATAGTGTGGGTTTGTGTTCATGATTGGGATGATGTTCGTGAGTGCTGCTTTGTGCGTGAGCTTGGTGCATGTCTCTATTAAGATGAGGACAACTAGATACCATATGAAGTACCAAAAGATACTAGCCTAAGGAACCAATTCAACTCTTTTTTGGGATTTTTCAATTATTGTGAAGGAATTTATCTCCCTTCCCTTGCTTTTGTACTTTTGCTAACTAGTCTAAACATACTAAATAGGATAACATGAAACGAGTTAGATAAATGAAGCATTTAATTCTTTTACTACGACATATGCAAAACCGGTAAAGCATGAAGTTTTACATACATTCAAACAAGTGCAACACCAACCACCTAGATTATTGAATCTTCTCTTTTCACCCTATCATTGCCTCCTCTGGACCTTACCTAACTCAAAGAGAGACCAAGACAAGTATTTTGACTATTGAACTATTTGTTACATTTTTTGTGACTCCACTATGGCCCCACTTTAGAGTCTTGAGCTAGTTTATACCTGCTAGATGTGGGTTGTATTCCTTGCTTTTTAGGTGAAAACCCTCTCCCCATATTTCTTTTGTATTTGTGGGAGAGTTTTCCTCCCCATCCCCATCCCCATCCCCATCCCTCCCATTCCCTTCCTAGTTCATTTAGCCTCTTTTTAGTAATTGGCTTGTCTTGTCTCTCAACAAGGTATTTTCTATTTGTGAACCCTTTGGTATGTTTTCTTAGCTTTATGGATTCTGTCTCAAGTCAACATAAGATTCTCTTGAGTAAGAGGCCTTCTTGTCCCTTTTCATTTGGGGACCTTGTTTCTCTCCATCTCCTCTTGGTGCGTCAGAGTTTTTATGCCCTTCCTCTCTTTTTATTAACATTGTCATTACCTAAACAATTGTCTTGCTTACTCCCACCCATATTGGTGGGGTCTCTTTTCCTTTCTTTATTTATTAGAGAATGTTTGCAACAATCCTCCCTTTATTCATTAGAGAATGTTCGCTCCTGTGATTGTTCCTTGTTTCTCCTCAATTCGCTCTCTTTGTAGTTTTTTCTCTTTTGTAGGGGAACTCCCTATCGTTAATCTTCCTTCAAACCTAACACTCGACATGTTAATTTTAGTTAACAATGGTATATTCTATGCTTAGCACAATTACTTCAATGTTCCTTAAGTAGCCCAATGGTAATTTCCAATTTAAATTTCCAGTAGCAATCACATTAACCATTAATTACATTCACAGTAAAAGTAGATAGAACATGAAACAAAATGCAAAATACAAGCCAAGAAAAGCCAATGTGGGCAAAACCCTTTGATCAATTCTTCTTATTATTATATCAAAATGTTCAGCAAAGAGGGAGAGAGTACAAAAGTCAAATTGACTTGCCCAATTCAAAGTCAAAACAACCTTGTCAATTTCTGCAGTCAACTGTAGTCAAAATTCAGCCCTAACCAGAAAATCAACCCTCGTCAAAGCAACAATAGAATGTCCTCAAAACAACTCCATCTTCTTTGGTCAAACTCGCCCTGATTAGGAGGTCAAAGCCAGCCCAAAATAGTGACAAAGTCAATGGTCAAACTCAGCCAAACTGTTGTCCTAAAATATGCGGTCAACCTGCCATTTTGTTCTGCGGTCAAAGTGCTCAGAATACCTCGGTTTCTGTGCCAAAATATGCGGCCTACCCAAACAGATAGTCACCCAAAAAATCGAAGTCAAATTTTGGAAAGTCAAAGTCAAAGTTGGTAAAATTGCAGTCAACTCTATAATTTTGGCCCTGTAATTTTGCTTTTGAAATTCGTCCTTCTTGATCCACACGTGTGAGAGAAAAGAGTGCCAAATGTTGTACAAACCAATGAGAGAAGGAGAGAGAATGTGTGAGTGATGATGATGCCAAGTGAGGTGAGAGGTCACTTGTATTTATACAATTCATTGTGGGTAAAGAGTCACGTCCATTGAGCTTCATAATCCTACATGATGATGTGGCCGACTTGAACAATTTGCACATATGTGGGCATAAATTCAAAAATGCACTTCCGCTTGTCCAAATTGGATGATCTTTGTATCAAATGAGCTTTCCCAAGGTGAAATTTGGCCTTAGTTGCCAATTTTAACACTCCCTCTCAACTAGGGAGAATTCCATCTACCAATCCATCATCGATCATATTGCCATCCTATCGTCATGTACCATCTATGTCATCTCATCTTTGCTTTGCTAAACCATGATGCAATAATGAAGAATAATTGATCAAGAGTGAGTCACAAGACCTTACCACTCTCCATTGACAAAAGTCAGTCTAAAGGCAGAACTTCAATTGATTTTAGATCAAGTTGTTGAACACCATGCATAGGGAGTACATCAGTACACAATGCGTCCATCGGTAGTGCTATGGTTCCTATCCACTTTTCCCAACTCATTGGTCAAATGAGAGTTACTTCCCATGAGTAACAAACTACATGTGTAGGATGTATGTTGGGGCATCAACAGGAGAAGGTGAACCATTGATCCTGCTCATATGCCATAGGAGAAGGTGAACTGCTCATCCTATGCATATGTCAATCATAGGGGAAGGTGAACCACTCACCCTACACACGTGTCATCATACGTAAGGGAAGGTGAACCACTCACCCTACACACATGTCAACCATCATGGGGTATCACAGGGGAAGGTGAACCACTCACCCTGTAATATTCCCAATTAGCCTTGCTAATTGGAATATTGCATTTTTGCTTTATTTTGCCGCTTTAGCTAGAAATAATAAATAAAGTGAGAAATAAGAGGGGTCACCTCACTTTAGTCACCTCACTTTATAATAAAGTGTTCTTTTTCCTAGTAGATTGACGTTGTAACTTAGAGAGGGGGCCTTGGGGGTCCACATGAGTATGATGGGGGAGGCATCAGGCTGACCCAAGGTAAACTGCGCAGGTCAAAGGAGAGTTAAGTTTTGGAGGGAGTTTGGCATTATAAAAGGAGAGTTTCTCACCTCATTTGGATCATTCATGATTTGATATTATTATTGATAGCTGGACTTCTGTCTGCTTCAGCACGCCGGTTGTTTAGTCGGTCTGCAGCACTGTCTAGTGCACGAGTGTCTCCGGTCGGAGATCTCACCCTTAGCCTCGGGGGACTTCGAGTGCCTGCCCTGGTAAGGTTATTTCTGGTTTCACCCTTAGCTTCGGGGGACTTCGAGTGCCCGCCCTAGTAAGGTTTGTTCTGGGTACATCTTTCAGTTTCAGTAGCAGGGTAGCAGCAGATTCGGGTGCAAATCTGGAGAGGGAGGAGCCCTCTCGTGGCTGCGCAGTTTAGAGAAGGAAGGACGCTGTCTCATCAGGAGAGAGGACGCTGATCAATCCAGGAGGGTGAGGACGCTGTCCCAGGGAGGACGCAGTCCAGATCTGAGCAGAGAAAACGCTGTCCAGGAGGAGGAAGGACGCTGATCAGCCTGGGAGTGAGGACGCTGTCCAGTTCTGAAGAGAAGGTTGCAGATCTGAAGGCATATTGATAGACCCAGCCTTGGAGAGGGTAGATCTGAGCAGATATTTGCAGATCTAGTTTTGTATGTTGCAGATCTGAAGGTATAGCACTAGATCCGAAGCAGGAGGTGCGGATACGAGGAGATGTTAGCGAGATCAGCCCGGTTGAAAATTAACATCGGATCAGCCTTGGAGGGGTGCCAGGATGCGAAGAGATGTGTGAGGATCCGGCGCATAGATGAGGGTTTGGTGGCAGATCTGATATAGGAGGACGCAGATCAGGAGGGATAGGACGCAGATCTGATTGGAGGCTTCAGATCCAGCAGATCTGAGCATTCAGGAGGCAGATCCATCAGGTAGGACGCTGATCTGAGGAGCAGGCTTGTGTGATAGGGCTCAACAGCGTTTTTCTAGCCTTCAGTGGCTGATCTATCTGTCTGGAGTTTTTGGGTGCCCAGTGCTTCATCTGTTTCTGCGCTGTCACTAGCAGAGACAGCGTTTTCATTGGAGAGGGTTTTGGAGTTGAGATCAGCTGTTTTCCAGTCTTCAGCCTTCAGAGCAGCTAGGACGCTGTCCTTGTTGCAGCCATTATTCTGTTGAGAGGGTCTCCACTTGCCTAGGGCAAGGATAGGTGCACTTACTCTGATTTTCTTGTACTCCTCTCTATGTACTTCCAGATTAATAAAATGGCTCAGTTTTATGGCACACTATGTGTAATTGTTCAGTGATCTGGTTCAGCCTTATATTTTCTATATCTGTTTGGTGTATTTCTGTTTATTACTGGTTATTTCCCTTTGGGGATATTACAGTGGTATCAGAGCATAGATCTGGCTCAGCCTGTGGTGCTAGCAGTCTATGACGTCCAGGGATAACCCCTACAAGAGTCTCTTCGGGGGAAGTGATTCTGATTCAGAGACAAAACAGCGGAATCCAATGGAGGATATCATTATGAAGTTGACGGAGAAGATGGATACATTCATGCAGGATGTAAACAAGAAATTTGCAGCTATAGAGGGAACACAGAGAGAACCCCCTAGGGTTTTCCAGGTAGGGGAAGGATCGGGCGTGTCTAGCTACATACCAGACGCTATTCCCATTGTGACAGCGCAGAAGGTCGATTCCACACCCACGCGACCCACTATGCCTACCTTTCCGGTAGAGGAAGAGGAACCAACTGCACCAAGAGATGGGGGTCCAGCTCAACATGCGGCTATGTTTGCAGATTGGCGGAGCATGGGACAGGCATTCATGGATGCTTTCCCTTTTGATCGCTATATCCAGTTCCGATGTGGCGGCAAGTCTTATGATCGGGAGCGAAACAAGGGACGTGGCTCCCACCGGGATAGTCATCGTGCAGCAAGCAAATTTCATTTGCCGATGTTTGATGGTTCACAGAAGACTACGGCCAAGTCTTGGGTGGAGAAACTAGACCTCTATTTTCAGCTTAACCAGATGCCAGAGAGGGAGGCCATTAAGATGGCTGCATTACATCTAGAGGGCGAGGCCCAGAACTGGTGGTTTCATGGGTTGACAACACTGGGACATTCCGCAGTGACGACCTATGCCGAGTTCACCAAGAGAGTGGTGGAACGTTTTGACAAGAAGGACCCGGATCAGCCTTTCCTCGAGCTGACCAAGCTCAGACAGACGGGGAGTGCAGAGGCATACATCTCAGACTTCTTGAGGGTTTCAGTGATGGTACCTGACTTATCAACTACTCGGATGATCACGATGTTTGTAGAGGGGCTATCAGAACCACTTCGTGGCCTAGTCCGGTCGAACAAACCGGCTACACTACAGGATGCTATCAGTAGGACCCGTGACCTACAAGATGTCTTGCCTAGGACTCGGCCACCTTATCCCCAGAGACAGGCTTTCCAGCCTAAGGGTAAGGACACGAGGGTTCCGCCTCCCAAGGCGAATCCAGGACGAGGACATTATGATGATGAGGCCAGGAGAGAGCTGAGACGGAAGCGATTATGCTTCACCTGCCAGGAGCCGTGGGCACCGGGACACAAGTGTACGGCAGGGAAGGCACATTTCATAGAGGTCTTCTCCGAGAGCAGCGGAGAAGAGGATGAGGGGGATGATGAGGAGACAGGAGGATGTTATGCAGCGCAGAGTACCTTACCACCTCCACCACCTGATGCAGGTGGGGCCTCATTCGCGCCTACTGGGGGAGCTCTAGCAGCATTACGAGGAGTCCCCAAGTATCTGACATTGCGCGTGCGTGGGACAGTGCGCGGACAGAGAGTCTCGGTCTTAGTCGACAGTGGGGCTACCCACAACTTCATTGATGCCCAGATGGTTGCACGGAGAGGCATACCGACAGAGGGCTTTGATGGGTTTTCCGTTTTGGTTCCAGGAGATCAGACCATGGCTTGTGCTCGATATGTACCATAGTTATCAGTGACGATGGGCACCTATACATTGACCGATCACTTCTTTGTGGTGGACATTCCGGACACCAACATGATATTGGGAGTTCAGTGGCTTATTACTCTGGGAAAAGTCACAACAGATTGGAAGGCCTTGGAGATGGAGTGGGATGATCCCAAGACGGGGAGGCATGAGAAGATCTGAGGGCAGAACACATATCCACCCCAGACAGTATCGGCACACAGCATGGAGGTGACATTCCGCAGGGGAGATATAGAGTGGGCAGTCGAGTTGCGGGCTTCAGAGGCAGTGGATACAGGACGGACGGTACACCCTGATCTACAGACTCTTCTCGACAGATATGCAGTAATTTTTGGAGATATTCCGCCAGGACAGCCACCAGATCGAGGGTTTGAGCACACGATAGAGTTGGAGCAGGGGATACAGGCGGTAATCACCACACCATATAGGCATCCCAAAGCCTATCGGGATGAGATAGAACGGGCCATTCAGGAGCTGCTGGCCCTTGGGCACATTCGACCCAGCACCAGTCCTTTCGCTTCTTCAGTAGTGCTGGTAAAGAAGAAGGACGACACATTACGCATGTGCATTGATTACAGGGCTTTGAATAAAAAGACCCTGAAGAACAGGTACCCCATTCCCAGGATCGATGAGTTGATGGATGAGTTGAGAGGAGCACGGTTCTTCTCAAAGATTGATTTGAGGTCCGGGTACCATCAGATACGCATGAGGGAACAGGACATTCCCAAGACTGCTTTCAGGTGTCACTATGGGCACTTTGAGTTTCTGGTCATGCCGTTTGGGCTGACCAATGCACCTGCTACTTTCCAGTCTTGTATGAACCATATTTTCCGGGATCACCTGAGGAAGTTCGTGCTGGTTTTCTTTGATGATATCCTTATATACAGCAGGACCTGGGAGGAGCACCTCCAACACATTGAGACGGTCTTGCATATTCTGGAGGAGCAGCAGTTCTTTGCCAAACTCTCCAAGTGTGAGTTTGGATTGACAGAGATGCTGTATCTGGGACACATCATAGGAGTGGACGGAGTGAGAGTCCACGAGGAGAAGATCCGGGCTATCAGGGACTGGCCAGAGCCGCGGAATGTAACAGAACTGAGAGGGTTCATTGGTATCTATACTTACTACAGGAAGTTCGTCAAGGGCTTCTCACAGCTTGCAGCACCCCTCACGGAGCTGACGAGGAAGGGGGCATTCAGTTGGTCGGATACCGCGCAGCGAGCTTTTGATAAGCTCAAGGAGGTGATGAGTAGTTGCCCCGTGTTGGCATTGCCCGATTTCACTCAGCCCTTTGTCCTAGAGTGCGATGCATCAGGGGAAGGGATTGGAGCGGTTTTGATGCAGGAGGGTCATCCGATTGCGTTCGAGAGCCGGAAGCTCCTTCCACATGAGAGGCTTTATCCCATCTATGACAAGGAGATGTTGGCCATCATGCATGCATTGGCCAAATTCCGGCAGTACCTGGTAGGTGGCAGATTCAGGGTGAGGACAGATCATAACAACAGCCTGAAGTACTTTCTGGAGCAGAAGCAGTTACAGGAGAGGCAGCAGAAGTGGATCAGCAAGATCCAGGCTTACGACTTTGACATAGAGTATGTCAAAGGGAAGAATAACGTGGTAGCAGATGCCCTTTCCCGTAGACCAGCCACGTTATCGCTCATGAGCTTGGACGCTGACTGGAAGGCTCGACTACTGGTTGAGTATTCCAAAGATAAATTTGCATGCGAAGTGCTGGATGGACAGATAGCAGATAGCAGATACAGGGTGGCTGATGAGGTCATCTATTACAGGGATAGGATCTTCTTGACTGAGGGGTCTCAGCTCAAGGAGAAGATACTCCAGGCTTCTCATGATTCACCATTGGCGGGCCATCAGGGGTTCACCAAGATGTACAGGGCCATCCGGGAGAGATTTGCATGGAAAGGCCTCAAGGAGGACGTACTCCAGCATGTTCGGGAGTGTGAGGTTTGCCAGCGAAACAAAGGTGAGATGAGCCATCCCGCGGGGCTGTTGCAGCCGCTTCCCATTCCAGAGGGGAAGTGGGAGAGTGTTTCGATGGACTTCATCACGGGGTTGCCCACGGTGCAGGGCAAGGACTGCATCTTCGTAGTAGTCGACCGGCTAACGAAGTATGCTCATTTCTTCGCCATTTCGGCGCATTATACAGCAGCACAGGTGGCAGAGCTGTTTTTCCGGGAGATTTTCAGATTGCATGGTCTACCCAAGACCATCGTTAGTGACAGGGATAGCCGTTTTATGGGTGGTTTTTGGCAGGAGCTCTTTCGACTAGTGGGGACTGAGTTGACACCGAGCACTAGTTATCATCCCCAGACGGACGGGCAGACAGAGATAGTTAACAAGTGGCTGGAGGGCTACTTGCATAACTACGTCAGTGGGCAGCAGAGAGCATGGCTGAAATGGCTACATCTGGGCGAGTACTGCTACAACACAACCCACCACATGTCCATTGGCATGACACCTTTTTATGCGTTGTATGGATACCACTCCCTATCTTTTGTGGACGTGATGTTTGGTGTTAGCAGGGCTCCGCGAGCCAAATTATGGATCCAAGAGAGCCAAGACATCCTCCGGGCTCTCAAGGACAACATAGCCACAGCACAGAATCAGCAGAAATTGTATGCTGATAAGGGTCGGGTGGAGAGACACTTTGAGGTAGGGGACTTGGTCTACCTACGGTTACAGCCATACCGACAGTCTTCACTCAAACAGAAGGGGGCAGAGAAGCTTAAGCCTCGCTTTTATGGACCGTACAGGGTGATACGTAGGATCGGGCAGGTTGCATATGAGTTGGAACTGCCCCAAGGCAGCCGGATTCATAACATCTTCCATGTATCATGCCTGAAGAAGGCACTGGGCCAGCACGTGACAGCCACAGGGGAGCTACCACCGACAGATGATGAGGGGCACTTGGTATTACAGCCGGAGGCCATTATTGACACCAGGGAGAGGCAGCTGCGGAGCAGGAAGATCAGAGAGTTCTTGGTGAGATGGAAGAATCTGCCGGATGAGGATGCCACTTGGGAGGATGAGAAGATCTTACAGCATCCATCTCTTCAGTTGCTTGAGGACAAGCAACGTTTTGCCGGGGGAGACTGTAATATTCCCAATTAGCCTTGCTAATTGGAATATTTCATTTTTGCTTTATTTTGCCGCCTTAGCTAGAAATAATAAATAAAGTGAGAAATAAGAGGGGTCACCTCACTTTAGTCACCTCACTTTATAAATAAAGTGTTCTTTTCCTAGTAGATTGACGTTATAACTTAAGAGAGGGGGCCTTGGGGGTCCACATGAGTATGATGGGGGGAGGCATCAGGCTGACCCAAGGTAAACTGCGCAGGTCAAAGGAGAGTTAAGTTTTGGAGGGAGTTTGGCATTATAAAAGGAGAGGTTCTCACCTCATTTGGATTCATTCATGATTTGATATTATTATTGATAGCTAGACTTTTGTCTGCTTCAGCACGCCGGTTGTTTAGTCGGTCTGCAGCACTGTTTAGTGCACGAGTGTCTCCGGTCGGAGATCTCACCCTTAGCCTCGGGGGACTTCGAGTGCCTGCCCTGGTAAGGTTCTAGTTTCACCCTTAGCTTCGGGGGACTTCGAGTGCCCGCCCTAGTAAGGTTTGTTCTGAGTACATCTTTCAGTTTCAGTAGCAGAGTAGCAGCAGATTCTGGTGCAAATCTGGAGAGGGAGAAGCCCTCTTGTGGCTGCGCAGTTCAGAGAAGGAAGGACGTTGTCTCATCAGGAGGAAGGACGCTGATCAATTCAGGAGGGTGAGGACGCTGTCCCAGGGAGGACGCAGTCCAAATCTGAGCAGAGAAAACACTGTCCAGGAGGAGGAAGAACGTTGATCAGCCTGGGAGTGAGGACGCTGTCCATTTCTGAAGAGAGGGTTGCAGATCTGAAGGCATATTGATAGATCTAGCCTTGGAGAGGGTAGATCTGAGCAGATACTTGCAGATCTGGTTTGGTATGTTGCAGATCTGAAGGTACAGCACTAGATCCAGCTTGGGAGATTGCATATCTGAGGAGATATTGACATATCTAGCCCAGATCTGAAGAGATAACATCAGATCCAGCCTTGGAGGCTGCAGATCTGAAGAGATATTGTCAGATCCAGCATAGATCTGAAGGTTTGGTGGCAGATCTGATATAGGAGGACACAGATCAGGAGGGATAGGACGCAGATCTGATTGGAGGCTTCAGATCCAGCAGATCTGAGCATTCAGGAGGCAGATCCATCAGGTAGGACGCTGATCTGAGGAGCAGGCTTGTGTGAGAGGGCTCAACAGCGTTTTTCTAGTCTTCAGTGGCTGATCTATCTGTCTGGAGTTTGTGGTGCCTGGGCGCACATTCGCCCGCGCCCTCGTCACTACAGAGCGCCGTTTCCGGAGAGGGTTTTGGAGTTGAGACTACCGTTTTCCGCCCGTCTCTTCTGAGAGCAGCTAGGACGCTGTCCTTGTTGCAGCCATTATTTTGTTGAGAGGGTCTCCACTTGCCTAGGGCAAGGATAGGTGCACTTACTCTGATTTTCTTGTACTCCTCTCTATGTACTTTCAGATTAATAAAATGGCTCAGTTTTATGGCACATTATGTGTAATTGTTCAGTGATCTGGTTCAGCCTTATATTTTCTATATCTGTTTGGTGTATTTCTGTTTATTACTGGTTATTTCCCTTTGGGGATATTACAAAAGGACACTTATACAATCAGATATCATCAGATATCATCAGTTCACCAAAGTTTTTAAACTCTACTTCTTATTCTTATCATTTTCTTTTGTACCCAGATTTCACACCCTATGGAGAATTGTAATAAGTGATGATAGTAATGATGAATTTGAGTCAATATCAAGTCTGTAACAGGCCTAGGTAGCTTGAGACCTTGCCAACAAGTGAGTATTACTCTGGGAGGTATTTTTACTTGGTTAATTATCATCTTCCTACCAGGACTTAATAATTAATTAAGTTTTTTCCTCCAATTTTACCCCAAAGCCGAAGTATGGCTTGATGGTAAGGCCTTGGGTGAGTCCTAGTGTCTAGAGTCAATGTATATTACCATACTAAATCACACAAAAATTTCGTGGAATTTGGCTAGGTCTAAGTAGTGATTTTTTAATTTTTTAGATTTCCCGCAGGTCAAAAATTGCAATAAAAATTGTAATTGAATTGTAATAAGTATTTTCTAGAGAAGTTGTATGAGGTATGAGTAATCAAAATTACACCTCTCATCCTCAACTTTCTACTATGACACACTTTGAGGGGTTAAAAATGTGTTTTGAACCCTCAAAACCAACTTTTCCTAAGTTTAGTGGGAAATCTGGCAATTAATTAAGCCATAATTTAAATAAATGGAGAAAAATAAATATCCACACATGTTAAATGAGGTGGAAATGAAGTGGAAAATTATGGAGGAGTTAAAGTGAAGTCCCAAGGTGATGTGGACTCCTAAAATTAAGGAAAAGACGTGCTCAAATATAATTGAATTTCTGGCATTAAAGGAGAGTTGCTTACTTGGAAATTCGAAATTATGAAGTTAGTGCATATTTGGGAGGATTTGGGAGAATATTTGGTGGAGATTTTTGTGGAAAATTGTCCCCACATGGGTTACCACCCATATACACTTGTCATTTCATCATAATATTCGAATTTGGCACATAAGGGAAGAAGAAAATAATGTCCACTTGCCAGAATCCGAATTTTACACTTGGAAATGGAGTTCCAGTTATCAAATTCGAATTTGTCTTGTGATGTCTTCCCTCTCACCACTTGAAATTAGGTTCTTCATTGGGATTTTCTCCCAAATTTCTATATAATGGAGCCATGGGCTCTCATATTGTATCATGTAAGTACGATACGAGCTATTGGGTTTGAGGACATGCAGTCGAATTGTACACGTGCTTGCAATATAATACAAAAGTCTTTGGGGTAACTTGTGATGGTGTTCTTCTCCTTTCATATATGGTAAATTCTTGACTTGTTGTTATGCTTCTATTTATTTCCTCATGCTTGTTTCAAGTTATGTTAGTATGCAGCTATCTGATATTAGCATAAGAGTTACTTGATTGCTTTAGGATAAGAAATCTTCTATTTGATATCAAATACATCTATAGGAGTTCTTTCCATCGCTTTTATTTAATTTCATATGGATTTAATATGTTGTGGTGAGATTGTGTAGAAGGATCCGTCTTTGGTCAAGATTTTGAAGTGTGAGGAGAAGTTTTCAGAAGAACCACAACCCACTCTTGGAAATATTCAAGGAGAACCCACATGTGTTGATTTCCAAAGTCTAATCTATATTTTATTTTGTCTTGCAGAGGTTCTTTTAAGTTTCTCAAAGCTCTTATTTCTCGCATCAAAAAATCAAACTTAAAATAATTTACTTTTCAAGTATTGCTCTTCATTTCTTTAATATCTGGCTATTTCAAAGAGCCAAGCTATGGTTAGTCAAAGAGAAAAGCTTGCTCATCCTCTTTGGCCTAGCCTCTTGTAGATTATTTTTGTAATATTACTTTGTGATTTCTTGAGCTAACATTTGTGGTTGTCGAGTTTCTCCAACTTGTTGTCTTGCGGCTACTTGCAGGTTTTATTTTCAGAAAATTACTTATAAGTTTGCATGCAAGACCTTGGGGCTTCAACTTCTAGATTATTTCCTTCCCTTGGTCGTGTAACTCAAAGAGGCTTTGCCTTGCTTCTTCTTCATTGAAAAATCTGCATTTTGTTGGGCTTTTGTAGGCCTCAAAATGCAGAAATTTTCAGCAAAGAAAGATCTATGGCTCAATCCAACATTGTGAAGACTTTCCTTGGATTTTAGAGAAAAATTCATAGTTTTCTCCTTCGTGTAATAACTAATAAAATTCTTGGTTTTGGGAGCGTGGGTTTTCCCACTGGTATCCCTATCTCTCCACCTTTTTGGAGACACTTTGTGGCTTGATCTTTGATCTTTTTCACTTGCATGCACATCATTTAATTGGGGAATAAACACAATCATGCATTACACTCATTTTGCATGCACCCAAAACTAATTTGCTATAGATTTCTAGTCTTTTGACTTTCATAGTAAGTTCAAACTTTTGCATGCATGCACTTTTAAATTTGTCATGAATTTTTTTCCAAAACCACTTATGCTTCACATTTAATTACATACTACATGCAATAAGTATTTCGGAATTTTTTCTCCATAAAGTAGCATTCTACTTCATGACATGCAAATACATCTCAAGTTTGAAAGTTAATTTTCATTGTTAAATAATTTACTTACATGCCCCAAGCAAATCACTAAAATTTTACCTCCAACATATGTCGGTTGAATAGACATTTTAGGAACCCTCTACTCCTCTACTGACTCCTCACTGTGGGATCCATATCTTTAGGCGAAGGTGAGGTCTAAGGATTAAATAGTTGAATTATAACGTTGATTTAGAACTAATTAATAAAATAAACCAAGGGCAGTTTTCATCACATTTAACTTACTTGCAAGTTCCTGAATTTTGCTTTCTTGATGGCTCGAAGTCTCACATGAAATATCATTTCCCTTTTTCAAGAAGCATTTACTTTCATGCAAGTATTGTAATCTCTTTTGCAACAAGTTTAGCTTAATTTCCTTGCACTTGGACATTATCTACTTTAGAAAGCTCCATTTCATGTTCAATGTTCATCATGTTCATGGATGGTTGATGAATCTCATTTCCTTTCAAGTACTCTTATTTCATGTTGCAAAACTAAATGCATGTTGGTTTAACTTTCAAGTCTTTTTATCATCTGGTTTATATTTCAATCACTAACTGTTTCCTTGTCAACAAGATAGCTTCATGTGCTTTGATTCATAAATTCTTTTATCTTCAGAGCATTTCTGATATCTTGTGCTAACATTTTTTTGTTTCCATTTCAAGATTACTGTGTTCTCATGTCTTTGAGCATTTCTTTTACTTCTGAGCACGTTATTTGTAAAGGCACTGGTTAAACGGTTTTTCATTATTTCAAAGTTGCTCACAAATGTTCATGAATCTTTCAAAGTAATCCAATTTCACTCTAATATTATCCTAGAAAATCACATCTTTAACTTAGTTTTTCTTTAGGAACCACCCCCCATAGCTAACCTAGGAGATAGCTTAAACGGAGAGAGTCGGGAATTGGGACTAGTGTGACAGCCCCTTCTCTGAGTTCCTTGCCACCAACCACATTGTGAAAAAACCCAAATTTGGATTTCTACTACAACAAATATGAAGTACTTCTATTATTTTTCATAATTATTTCATTACAGTGAAATATCGAAGTAATTACTGAAGCAGACTACAGAAATAATGTTGCGGAATAAGTCTAAGTGCTGAAACAAACTGAACAAAATACAATGAAAAACAACCACATTTGACACAGTTATTTTTGGACTAAGTCCCCGGAAAAACCCAACTCGAGAAAACCAGTGCAGCAAATCTGAGGGTTTTATATTATTAAGCAGCAGAATCTTGAGTACAACTAGGATGCCAATATTCGTCTCACCCTTCAAAGAAAATCTTGGCAACAGAAGAAATGTGAGATATACCTCACTCTACAAGTCCCTGGTTGATCTAAATAGCGCTAGTGAAGCCCCTCTCTGCCTCTATGCGATGCCTATGCTGCAACTGCGTAAGCCTGTGTGGGAAAGTTGAAGAACTGCGTCACCTCTTCTCTGCAAATGATCAAGCTGATCTGAAACTGAGTTTTGGCCCTCCTGGCTTAGAAACCCCAGCTTCCAACTATCTTCGGACTGAATCAAGAAGGCACTGCGTCACTTCTGCATGATTCCCTTTAGGAGCAGCATCACCCCTCCAGATGACTGCATTGCCTCTCTCTGCGTCACTGCTGCCTCTCTCTGAAATGTACTCCTGGTCCTCCTGACCAGTTACTACATCTACCCCTCTCTAGAACTGATCATTGAATCAAATCACTTAGCAAACTCAGCCCTAGTGATTCGATCTTGATCAAAAAGTTGTGTCTCTCTCACAAGCTTGAAAATTCCAAATGCTCAATATGTTTTCCATAGGCCCCTCATCCTCCTTCTTATATTCTTCCATTGACCCTTCAATGACCAAGATTAAAACACAATCAAGGGTTAAGATTGATCAGTTTCCCTAAGTTTAGACTTAGAAAACATTAAAAACGATTAATTAATTTAATTAAACCATCTCTAATTGGAATTTTCCAAAATCCTTTTTGGGTATTATGGAATACATGTGTCTTAGCCTATATACAAAATTACAAGGCTAGAGCACATCCGATGCTACCATAAATCAACACTCCCTTTTAGTTAAGAAAGTGCTCTAGCAAGACAACTCAATGCGCTGCTCTGACTTCTGGAACATCAGTTGTTGTGTTGTTGATGCTGCTCACCAACACTGCACACATGCTACATTCGTACTGCTACTGACTCTGCATGTTGCTACCAACTTCCACTGTACTGCAACTCCCTCTGAATTCTGCAACCATGCTGCTGCATTGCGTGAGCACTACTCTACATTGCACTGCACCACTTGTGCACTGCGATGTTGTTGCTCTTCAACTACTGCTATTGTTGCACTGTTGCTAATTGCAACAGAAAAACATCCGAAATTGGACAAGTCAAACTGCATCTTGGATAATAAGACTAACTGTTGCTAACTTCTGCACAAGCTCTCTAAATATGCCGTGTTGCTGCTGCTCTGCACTGCACTGCGCTGCATCATTGTGCACTGCGTTGTTGCTGCTCAACTGCTGATGTTGCTGCTCCCTCTCTGCGCTAATCAGGCTCTAGTACTGCTAGCCACTGCATTGTCTCCTCATCTTCCGCTGCAACTGTCCATCCTGCTACTGTCTTAAGGCTTCCGTAGCTCGCATGTGATCCAAGAGTTCGGAAATACTCAAGGATCCTGCCACTCGTAGATTTTGGATATACAACTCCAAGTTAGCCCATTTCTCTCCTTTCAGAATATGAGCTAACATAGCACAATCAGCTTCTACCTCAATCTTGGCAGCTCCAGCTTGAGGATCTTGCTTCTCCTCCTTGTCCTTTTTCTTAAGAGGACATTGTGTGGCATAATGTCCCATTTCCCCACACCTGAAGCACTTGATCATCGACAGATCTTTCTTCTTTTTCCTCTGTTGCCCCTTTGATGCAAGGGATGTGTTATCTTCTTCCTCCTTCTTGACTTTCGAACCGTTGTTGCCATCCTCAATATGGACTTTGAGGAGAACTCTCCTCAGCTCTTCTTGTTGGAAGGCTACCCACATCGCTTCCCATCTTGGAAGCTCTTATCTACCCAGAATGCTATAGAAAAAGACTTGATAGTCTTCTGAAACAGAGTTCAGAGTGAGCCTTACCAGCTCTGAGTCTTTAGGTTTTGATCCCACTGCTGACAGCTGGTCTCGGTTATCCTGAATTCTAGACAGGAAGGAGTCAAAACACTCTCCCTTCTTCATCCTGGTATTACGCATCTTCTCCTCCAGATACATCTTTCGCTGCTTGGAAGATCCTTGGTATAGCTTTTCCAACCCTACCCACATTTCTCTAACAGTGTTCTTTGCTGCTATGTGAGGTACAATGTGATCCTTCACACCATCTAGGATTTGTCATGTTCTTCTTGAAGGCTCTCATATGTGCTGCATCTAGTGGCTCTGCAACTATGCTGTCAATGAGGGGCTTTCGATCATGCTCATCAAGGAGAAACTGAATCCTTGACTTCCACATAACATAATTGGAGGCACCCTCCAATCTATCTTGGTCACGCAATTCGTTGCTGGCCATCTCCTCAACTGTCAATATCTTCCTCTAACCCTTTGCTCAACTAAACTTACACACTTCTTGAGGATTAAGTCAATGCTTCTGCTGCTACAAGGGAAAAACTAAGTTTCTTTGAGTAAGAAAGTCTCTGAGGTCAAGAAATCCCCAACTGTGTTTTTCAAAAATTTTCTGACGCTTATGCACCAGCACTCACTACTGTGCAACTACTGCATCCTTCAACTACGCTGGTCTACTATGCTGCCTCTTTTGCAACTGAAAAAGCTTACCCCTCTGTCAACTCTCTCAAAGGGAGCCTTTTCTGAGCTGGATTGCCCTCCCGTCCTGGACTGTGTATTTCTGGGGAAGTCTGCTGCTACTTATGCAGTTCCAAGTCTCTTCAGCGTTGATCTGCTAGTTTACTCTTGTTTCTCTTGCACTTCAGCAATACCATGTGAAAAATCCTAAATTTGGATTCCTACTGAAACAAATCTGAATTACATCTCCTATTATTTTTCATAATTATTTCATTACAGTGAAATATCGAAGTAATTACTGAAGCAGTCTACACAAATAATGTTGCGGAATAAATCTAAGTGTTGAAACAAACTGAACAGAATACAATGAAAAACAACCACATTTGACATAGTTATTTTTGGACTAAGTCCCTGGAAAAACCCATCTCGGGAAAATCGATGCACCAGATCTGAGGGTTTATATTATTAAGCAGCAGAATCTTGAGTACAATTAGGGTGCCAATATCCGTCTCACCCTTCATAGAAAATCTTGGCAACAGAAGAAATGTGAGATATACCTCACTTTGCAAGTCCCTGGCTGATCTAAACAGCGCTGGTGAAGCCCCTCTCTGCCTCTGTGTGATGCCTACGCTGCAACTCGTAAGCCTGTGTGGGCAAGTTGAAGAACTGCATCACCTCTCCTCTACAAATGATCAAACTGATCTGAAACTGAGTTTTGTCCCTCTTGGCTCAGAAACCCAAGAGTCCAGCTATCTCCGGACTGAATTAAGAAGGCATTGTGTCACTTCTACGTGATTCCCTTCAGGAACAGCATCACCCCTCCAGATGACTACGTTGCCTCTCTCTGCGTCACTGCTACCTCTCTCTGAAATGTACTCCTGGTCCTCTTGACCAGTCACTGCATCTGCCCCTCTCTGGAATTGATCACTGAAATCAAATCACTTAGCAAACCCAGCCCTAGTGATTCGATCTTGATCAAAAAGTTGTGTCTCTCACAAGCTCGAAAATGCCAAATGCTCAATGTGTTTTCCCTAGGCCCCTCATCCTCCTTATATTCTTCCGTTGACCCTTCAACGACCAAGATTAAAACATAATCAAGGGCTAAGATTAACTTGGAAGTGATCCATGACTTTATCTAGAAGATTCACACTTAGTTTAATTAATACCCTTTAATTAATCAGTTTCCCTAAATTTAGACTTAGGAAAACATTAAAAAACAATTAATTAATTTAATTAAACCATCTCTAAGTGGAATTTTCCAAAATCCTTTCTATTTATTATGGAATACATGTGCCTTAGCTTTTATACAAAATTACAAGGCTAGAACACATCTGATGCTACCATAAATCAACACACACCTTGTGGGGTTCAAGGTTTTTCCCGCTAACTCTAGGTAGGTGTAGGCAGCAAGCGATAACATTTTTGGCGCCGTTGTCGGGGACAAGTCTTCTTGTGCCTGGGAAAACGTCTAACTTTTAGTTTTGGCATATTTGAATTTTACATTTAGATTCTTGCTCAAGTGGCGACTCCACTCAATCCTAATTTTGCAAGAGTCTCTACTAGGAGAAATTCAAGTGGTCTAGTTAGCCCCTCTCCTGATCCTGAAAGGGTTTTTAGAGAGAGGTTAAATAGACTTTCTCATAGTAGAGCTCTTACTAGTCTCGGGCAAGAGGCTATTTCTAGCATTCATTTGTTGTTTCAAGAACAAGTTGAGCCTAACATCATGAATTATCTTTTGCTCCTTGTAACTTTACTAACATTAATGGCTATCCTCACAATATCCCTGACAAGGCTATTGAAAGGTTGCCTTCTTTTCAAGGTAACAATGCCATTAACGCTGCATCACATGTGAATAACTTTAATGTTTGCATCTTTAAGTGGTGTAACGTTGCTAACTATGAAGATGTAAAGATGAGGCTTTTCGTTCTCTCTTTGGAAGAGGACGCTCTTGATTGGTTCACTGAGCAACATGCTAACTCGTATGATTCTTTACAAATGATTGTTAATGCTTTCATGGGAAAGTATGGAGAGAGAAGAGAGAATAGTCATTTGATCGGTGCCATTAGCACCATGAAGAAGAATGAGAATGAAACCATGGAAGAGTTTAACAAGAGATTCAATGAATTGGTTAAAAGCATGCCGACCACTATTAAACCTCATGATGAATTTCTCTTATATTCCTATCTGGATTCTTTTGGTGTTGACACTACTTATGAGTTTAGAAGAAAGGAGCCTGCAACTTTGGGTGTAGCTCAAACTGAAGCCTTGAAAATGGAGAGGGCCAGAAAGCAATCAGGAAAATCTGAGATTCCTGGTTTCACTAGACGGCCATCGAAATCAAATGATTCCAAAGGCAAGGCTAAGGAAGAGGCTACCCATGATCCTATTAAGGAATTAACTCAACTCATCAAGAAAATGGAAGCAAACCACACTAAAGAAATGCAAGCCATGCAAATTAGGTTGGTGGCCATGGAAAGATCGCAAGTGCAAAGATTCCAACCTAGGCCAAATAATGGATAGCAAAAGAATAAAGGCCCTCAACAAGATTATAGGCCTCCAAATCCATTCGAATCCACCAACATGGTAGATCAAATTCCCCCTTTTTGTAGGCCATGTAATGAGTTCCATGAAGAAGCCACATGCCCATATGTAAAGAGAATTATGGAAGGTAGCATGTTGGGAGATGAACATGTAGGAACTAGTGGTCAAATCAATATGTTCTCCATGAAAGATCAAATATACACCATTGAAAGTGATCAAGAGATTGACCATAGTCCTAATAATCTTGGGGTTGACAATATGATTGCCAATCTTGACAAAGTCACTAAGATTTTTGGGGAAAAGCCTACATCTGGACAAATTCTTGCTATGGAAAAACACAAAGGGATGACTTATCAAAGAAGGGATATTCAAGACCGAAATAATCACAGAAATTTTTCTCCTCCTACTTCAGAATTAAATTTTGACTTGGGCAATTGGGTGAATAATGCAAAGGTTTCTATCCCAGTAACAAAGCTTTTAAAGATATCATCTCAAAGGGCCAAGTTACAAAGTACAATTGAAGTTACTCAAAGGAAAGAAAAGCCTAATAATGAACTAGAAGATGAAGAAATTGTATTGAAAAGTATGAACTGTTATGTGGGGAACGACGATCATCTGCCATTTTATGTTTCTTTGATAGTGAATGATCATCTTTTACACAACTGCATGCTTGATTCAGGGGCTTCATCAAATGTCATGACCAAGAAAGTCATGGAGCAATTGAATTTAAGGGTATCTAGGCCCTATCACAACATATGTTCAATGGATTTTAAAAGAATTGAAGTGTGTGGGATAAATAAAGATTTATAGGTTTTCCTAGCTGCATACCCAGACAGAATAATGACTATGGTTATTGTTGTAATAGATGTTCCTGATTCATGGGGAATGCTCCTATCAAGAAAATGGGCATTAGATTTAGGTGGTAGCCTTCAAATGGATTTATCATATGCCACCATTCCCATGCCAAATGATACCTTTGTCAGACTTGATCAGGAGTTAAAGAAAAGATATCATGTTGAGGATCCAAGGAAACCCAACAATGAGATTATTTATAGATCTTGCGAGACAGTAAGTGAAGAAGTGTTGACAAACTTTCTTCCCCCCCCCTAACAGAGTGGATTCAAAATGAAGGAGATTAGGCATAGCTCAAAAGGCTCAGGTACTTCAAATCTTCCATCAGAGCATTTTCAAGACAGAGCAGTAGGATTGACAGCGATTGTGTCATCATCGCCACCACAACTAACCAAGAAGAAAACAAAAAAAACAAAAAAGAAAAAGGATATAAAAGATGAGCCTCCAGTTTTGAACAGGATCAAACCTCAATGCATCAAAAGTTGAAAAAGGAAAAGGAAGACGTTTGGTGCATCTGATGGCCACAAAAAGGTTAACAGTGGAGCAAGTCATAGTCCCAAGATAGTTAGAATTGAACAAGGCACATTAGAGAAGGAGCCTATTGATTTTCCTATCAGTAGGCAGGTTCTCAAGATGGATTTCACCGAATACATCTGATGCCATAGGGCATCTTTTTGTATCATATTCCTAACCTTATCCCTTGTCAATTTTGTTTAAATAGATTTATTTCATGAATAAATTGTTATTTATGTTTTCTAGAATAAATTTATATTCCTGGACTTGATTTTATTTGATGTTATTTTGAATGGATACTGCTAATATATATCTTTGGTCAGTGGATGCAGATTCCAGGTTCTTACACACTATCACTTCATATCTAGCATGCATCCTCCTATGGAGCCAAATGTTGACCACTAGAGTGGCACCTGATGATTATATGAAGACTCCATGCCCAAGGATGAACCAAAGGACACTTGTACCATCAGATATCATCAGTTCACCAGAGTTTTTAAACTCTACTTCTTCTTCTTATCATTTTTTCTTGTACCCAAATTCCACGCCCTTCGAGGAATTGTAATAAGTGATGCTAGTAATGATGAATTTGAGTCAGTATTGAGTCTGTAACAGGCTTAGGTAGCTTGGGACCTTGCCAAAAAGTGAGTATTACTCTGGGAGGTTTTTTTACTTGGTTAATTATCATCTCCCTATCAGGACTTAATAATTAATTGAGTTTTTTCCTCCAATTTTACCCCAAAGCCGGAGTACGGCTTGATGGTGAAGCCTTGGGTGAGTCCTAGTGTCTAGAGTCAATGTATATTACCATACTAGATCACACAAAAAATTTTGTGGAATTTGGCTAGGTCTAGGTAGTGATTTTTTAATTTTTTAGAATTCCCGCAGGTCAAAAATTGCAATAAAAATTGTAATTGAATTGTAATAAGTATTGTCTAGAGAAGTTGTATGGGGTATTAGTAATCAAAATTGCACCTCTCATTCTCAACTTTCTACTATGACACACTTTGAGGGGTTAAAAATGTGTTTTGAACCCTCAAAACCAACTTTTCCTAAGTTTAGTGGGAAATCTGGCAATTAATTAAGCCGGAATTTAAATAAATGGAGAAAAATAGATATCCACACATGCTAAATGAGGTGGAAAATTATGGAGGAGTTAAAGTGAAGTCGCAAAGTGATGTGGACTCCTAAAATCAAGGAAAAGACATGTGCTCAAATAAAATTGAATTTCTGGCATTAAATGAGAGTTGCTTACTTGGAAATTTGAAATTGTGAAGTTAGTGCATATTTGGGAGGATTTGGGAGAATAATTGGTGGAGATTTTTGTGGAAAATTGTCCCCACATGGGTTACCACCCATATACACTTGTCATTTCATCATAAAATTCGAATTTGGCATAGAAGGGAAGAAGAAAATGATGTCCACATGCCAGAATCCGATTTTTACACTTGGAAATGGAGCTCCACTTATCAAATTCGAATTTGCCTTGTGATCTCCTCCCTCTCACCACTTGGCATTTGGTTCTTCATTGGGATTTGCTCCAAAATTTCTATATAATGGAGCCATGGGCTCACATATTGTATCATGTAAATACGAGTTATTGGGCTTGAGGACACGTTGTCAGATTGTACACGTACTTGCAATATAATACAAAAGTCTTTGGGGTAACTTGTGATGGTGTTCTTCTCCTTGCATTTACGGTAAATTCTTGACTTGTTGTTATGTTTCTATTAATTTCCTCATGCTATTGTTTCCTTCATGCGTGTTTCAAGTTATGTTAGTATGCAGCTATCTCATATTAACATAAGAGTTACTTGATCGCTTTAGGATAAGAAATCTTTTATTTGATGTCAAATATATCTATAGGAGTTCTTTCCATTGCTTTTATTTAATTTCATGTGGATTTAATATGTTGTGGTGAGATTGTGTAGAAGGATCCGTCTTTGGTCAAGATTTTCAAGCGTGAGGAGAAGTTCTCGGAGGAACCAACCCACTCTTGAAAATATTCAAAGAGAACCCGCATGTGTTGATTTCCAAAGTCTAATCTATATTTGATTTTGTCTTGCAGAGGTTCTTTTAAGTTTCTCAAAGCTCTTATTTCTTGCATCAAAAAATCAAACTTAAAATAATTTACTTTCAAGTATTGCTCTTCATTTCTTTAATATCTGGCTATTTCAAAGAGCCAAGCTATGGCTAGTCAAAGAGGAGAGCTTCCTCATACTCTTTGGCCTAGCCTCTTGTAGATTATTTCTGTAATATTACTTTGTGAATTCTTGAACTAACATTTGTGGTTGTAGAGTTTCTCTAACTTGTTGTCTTGCAGCTACTTGCAGATTTCATTTTCAGAAAATTACTTACAAGTTTGCGTGCAAGACCTTGGGGCTTCAACTTCTAGATTATTTCCTCCCCTTGGCCGTGTAACTCAAAGAGGCTTTGCCTCGATTCTTCTTCCTCGAAAAATATGCATTTTGTTGGGCTTTTGTGGACCTCAAATTGCAGAAATTTTCAGCAAGGAAAGATCTATGGCTCAATCCAACATTGTAAAGACTTTCCTTGGATTTTAGAGAAAACTTCATAGTTTTCTCCTTCTTGTAATAACTAATAAAATTTTTGGTTTTGGGAGCATGAGTTTTACCCATTGGTATCCCTATCTCTCCACCTTTTTGGAGAGACTTTGTGGCTTGATCTTTGATCTTTTTCACTTGCATGCACATCATTTAATTGGGGAATTAACACAATCATGCATTACACTCATTTTGCATGCACCTAAAACTAATTTGCTATAGATTTCTAGTCTTTTTACTTTCATAGCAGGTTCAAACTTTTGCTTGCATGCGCTTTTAAATTTGTCATGAATTTTGTTCCAAAACCACTTATGTTTCACATTTAATTACATATTACATGCAATAAGTATTTGAGCAAATTTTCTCCATAGAGTAGCATTCTACTTCATGACATGGAATACATCTCAAGTTTGAAAGTTAATTTTCATTGTTAATTAATTTACTTACATGTCCCAAGAAAATCACTAAAATTTTGCGTCCAACATAAGTTGGTTGAATAGACATTTTAGGGACCCTTTACTCCTCTACTGACTCCTCACTATGGGATCCATATCTTTGGGCAAGGGTGAGGTCTGAGGATTAAAGAGTTGAATTATAACCTTGCTTTAAAACTAATTAATAAAATAAACCAACAGCAATTTTCATCACATTTAACTTGCTTGCAAGTTCTTGAATTTTGCTTTCTTGATGGCTCAAAGTCTCACATGAAATATCATTTCTCTTTTTCAAGAAGCATTTACTTTCATGCAAGTATTGTAATCTCTTTTGAAACAAATGTAGCTTAATTTTCTTGTACTTGGACATTATCTACTTTAGAAAGCTCTATTTCATGTTCAATGTTCTTCATGTTCATGGATGGTTGATGAATCTCATTTCCTTTCAAGTACTCTTATTTCATATTGCAAAGTCAAATGCATGTTGGTTTAACTTTCAAGTCTTTTTATCATCTAGTTTATATTTAGATCACTAATTGTTTCCTTGTCAACAAGATAGCTTCATGTGATTTGATTCATAAATTCTTTTATCTTGAGAGCATTTCTGATATCTTGTGCTAACGGTGTTTTGTTTCTATTTCAGGATTACTGTGTTCTCATCTCTTTGAGCATTTCTTTTACTTTTGAGCACGTTATTTGTAAAGGCACTGGTTAAACGATTTTTCATTATTTCAAAGTTGCTCATAAATGCTCATGAACCTTTAAAAGTAATCCAATTTCACTCTAATATTCTCCTAAAAACTCACAGCTTTAACTTAGTTTTTCTTTAGGGACCACCCCCCATAGCTAGCCTAGGAGATAGCTTAAACAGAGAGTCGAGAATAGGTGACAACCCCTTCTCTGAGTTCCTTGCCACCAACCACACCTGGTGGGGTTGAAGGCTTTTCCCACTAACTAGTGGGTAGGTGTAGGCGGCAAGCAATAACAGGTTGAAATACAACATGTCTCTGATGATCTAACTGATGATTTCTCTAATCACTTCCATGTTGTAAACAACCTCCATAACAGCTTGAAATTGTTAATCTATAGGCTGGGATTACAGAGAAAAGGACAAGACAGAGTTCGATATATGAAAGCACCACTAAAATCAGCATTTCTTGTAACTACTGCTTGTTGTTCTGATAAAAAATAGCCTGCATATCTTGTCTATAAATCTTTGCTCATGAAGACAACCCACTCTGCAATTAATTATGCCCTATATCTCTAAGATTTAAGAGTACAGACATGCTGGAATAGTGCCTTGTCGGTTAGTTTCTTTGCAAATCTTGAGATAGGTCTTGACTCTTACCCACTAAGGTAGGCCTGCTGCCTGCTCCATGCCTTGCTTGACAGTGTGTAACCCTTGGTAGAATGAGACTTCAATCCGATTATCTTCAGACCTTCAAACTGCTGGGAGAAAATAATTTGAAGTCTTGTAATGCGAATTCATTTTGTGGGGTAAACTGTAATAGGTAGTGTTGGTGTTTTGGAGGAGCAACAAATCTTTCTTGAGAAGTTGGAGACTTGACGAGCGTGCCTTGGAGCTTGACATGGGTCACCATGACTTACAGTGGTTCACATGTGAGCCTATCTTGTGTAGAGTAAGGTTGCTTGTAGTGGGATAGATCCACTTTGTATTGTTGGCCTCCTTCACCTTTCTTATAAATAAACGGAGGAGAAATAAATGTTCTAAAACTTGGACTCAACCTCAGAATCAGTTGTGTGTTCACATAGACTTGTCTCGAAATCAGACCAATTTGAATTTTATGACCTGGTTTATATATAAATATCAAAATTTTAATGAAAAAATATATTTTAAAGATTCCAGAACATTAGAGACAGTATGCAAAGTGTACTCGTATATATACCATGTAAGGGCGATATAGCAAAATGGCACTAAGTGCAATACATATCAGCAACAAAAGACATAAAAAAAGAGGCTCTAAATGGGCTCTAGAGTACAAAAAACAACATGCTAGCCTACTATGTATCACTGATTATCATGAATCAATCAACAAACTCATCAATACTACAAGAAAAGGGATCCGCAGCTTAAGTTACAAGACCATCCTTTGTCTTGGAGTTGTCTTTGCATATTCACCGCTACCTATCCTACCCATAAACCATATGTTACCACATTAAAACACTAACTTTGTTGTTTGAAAAAATTATAACGCAGTATCCTATAGAAAGGAAGTTACCACAATAGACACTTGCAGATTCCAGCAGTTAGTATTCCAACTGCAGATGGTCTAATGAGATGGCGAAATGACCATAAACCTAGAAATGAATGCTTGTTGAGACAAGGATTTTAGGTTTTTTACAAGTAGTTATTATGTATCCAACAAATTCACCTTGTCCTCCTCCTCTATAAATTCCTTAAGGTCCTACATAGCTAATAAGGATTTTAAATTTGAAGTGGATGGGGCATGATCCCTCCAAATAAACCATCGCAGCTCAATTAGAATCAACTTTGTGGCATCAGAACTAATCTCTAAGCTCATGGGTCGTATCCTCCCACCTCAATCAATGGATAATAAAAATGTGGTGGTGCCCTACTACTAGGATATCTTACATGAATTATTTCATCAGAAAGATATTTAGCAGGCAGCATTCTTTTAGAGCTGCAATTTTGCTTTTGCAAAATGCCTTCAACTATACACTCAATTTAGGTTACCATCTTTCGACAATTATCCAAGTTAGATAAATTTCCACTTCAAATATTTTAGACAATCGGTTGAGGTGCCAAATTGGTATTGAACCATCCCGGTAGGTATGGATTTAGCCAAATTGAACCATTTTGGTACTAAATTGGCTGGTTTGATACCAAACTAGTCCTTGTTCTAGTTTGGAGGCCAAGTCATATCCCTTGATGGTTAACTCAGTCAATTAGGCAAAGTACGAATCTAACTCAACTAATTTTAAAAAACTGGGAGAGGGTCTTTTCATCACTTCATTATTGTGTTAAAGATTTCAGAGATAGCGTGAGCATGTCTCTTTGTACTTCTTTGTGTGTATTTTCTCTCTCTTTCTTGAGAGCTAGGGATCCTAACCAATTTCAAGTGAAGATTGAAGTTATTGTGTTTTCCCTAATAAGAAAAACAAGCTATGGTTCAGGAGAAACCTTGAAGGACTAAGGAAGCATTTGACCTTATAGTTCTTGTCAGAGAAGACTAGAATTTTGTGGTAGTTGGAAGCCTAGTACTATCTAGAATTCTTGATGCGAGGATGATAGAGGAAGACCATCTTTTACACATGCATGATACAATGAGGATCTTGGGTAGAATGTAATATCCCCAAAGGGAAATAACCAGTAATAAACAGAAATATGCCAGATAGATATAGAAATACAATGCTGAAACCAGATCATGGAATAAGTACACATAGAATGCCAGAAAACTGAGCCATTTTATTAATCTGAAAGTACATAGAGAGGAGTACAAGAAAATCAGAATGAGTGCACCTATCCTTGCTCAAGGCAAGTATAGAATCCTCTCAGAAAAATAGGAAATGGCTGCTACAGAAACTGCATCCCAGCTGCTGGAAGAAACTGAAGCTAGGGGTTGATCCCCTTGCCGGAATGAGCTAAAAATCTACAGATCACCTATACTCACTGCTCCGGACAAAACCCAGAAACCATTTACCAAACGGACCACCTCCGAAAATCGCCCCCAGAAACCCTCCTACAAAAACGCTGTGCCTTCAGGAACAGCTCAGAAGCTCAAGAAATATGCTGGCAAAAGGGCTGGATCTACCCACAAATCCTCCAGATGAGATGACCAACTCCTCAAGGCTGAAAACACTGAAAAATGCTGCCAGACCCCCACATAAAGACCCTACTCATCAGATCTGCGTCCTCCCTGACTGGATCTGCGTCCTCTCTGCCCAGATCTGCTGGATCTGAGTCATACAAGGCTGGATCTGCTACTATCTCTCCAGATCTGTGTCCCACAAGGCTAGATCTGCTGCTAGCTCTTCAGATCTATGCTAGATCTGCCAATATCTCCTCAGATCTGCAACCTCAAAGGCTGGATCCGATGTTATCTCTTCAGATCTAGGCTGGATCTGCCAATATCTCCTCAGATCTGCAATCTCCCAAGCTGGATCTAGTGCTACCCCTCCAGATCTGCAACCTACAGAACCAGATCTGCAAATATCTGCTCAGATCTACAATCTCCAAGGTTGGATCTATCACTGTGCCTTCAGATCTGCGTCCTTCCTCTTCCTACTGGAACAGCGTCCTCACTCCAAACTGATCTGCGTCCTTCCTGCTGCTGAAACTGCGTTTTTCCCGCTAGATCTGCGCAGCCACTAGAGGGCTTCTTCCTCTCCGACTCTCCACCTGAAACTGCTACTGAAACTGAAAGATAGAACTCAGAAATTAACCTTACTAGGGCGGGCACTCGAAGTCCCCCGAAGCCAAGGGTGAAACCAGAAATAACCTTACCAGGGCAGGCACTCGAAGTCCCCCGAGGCTAAGGGTGAGATCTCCGACCGGAGACACTCGTGCACTAAACAGTGCTGCAGACCGACTAAACAACCGGCGTGCTGAAGCAGACAAAAGTCTAGCTCTCAAGATCAATATCAAAATATGCATGATCCAAATGAGGTGAGAACCTCTCCTTTTATAATGCCAAACTCCCTCCAAAACTTAACTCTCCTTTGACCTGCGCAGCCACTCTGGGTCAGCCCGATGCTCTATCAGCAATACTCATGTGGACCCCCAAGGCCCCCTCTCTAAGTTATAACGTTAATCAACTAGGAAAACACTTTATTTTATAAAGTGAGGTGAATAAAGTGAGGTGACCCCTCTTATTTCTCACTTTATTTATTATTTCTAGCTAAAGCGGCAAAATTAAACAAAAATGAAATATTCCAATTAGCAAAGCTAATTGGGAATATTACAGTCTCCCCCGGCAAAACGTTGCTTGTCCTCAAGCAACTGAAGTGATGGATGCCGTAAAGTCTGCTCGCTCTCCCAAGTGGCATCCTCATCCGGCAAAAATTGCTTGTTCTCAAGCAATGCTTGAACAAGCCTACTCTCTAGCTGATGCTCCCTGCCAATACTGCAAAATGTGCCTGGGTCCCACTGAAACCTCTCTGTCTCCCGCATCACCCTGATATGAAGGGATATCTCAATGCCAGGATCCCAAACTGGCCTCTCATGGTACCAGCCAATCAATAGTCCTCCCGGATCCCATCGCCACTGTGGCCAATAATCGCACAAGTCCCATGACTCGGACTGCTCACTGCCTCTGGCTATGCTATGACTAAAGACCATGACCGCTGTTGCTCTGCATCTATGACTGTGTAAGCTGGCCCATCAACTGTGAACCAACTCGTCACCTCTCTCCAATCAAGGCATGGAGTCGAAAATATAATGAGGAATATCTCCCTCCTGTGGATCCTCCATCTCCAAGCAATCACCCATACAAAATGAGCCACCTCCCAACAAGGCAACTCCTGAAAATCTCCTTCCACCTCAAGCTCTGGTAATGAAGGTGGGCTGAAAATATGGACTTGGCAAGCATCATAGCTTACCCCATGCTGTCCCTCTCTCCACTCATGACAAGTGTAGAGTCTATGCTGATCCTGGGCTGCAAAATCATTGCCCTCCAATGGCAAAGTGAAAAACAATCCACCATAGACGGTTCCCCCATCAATGAAGAACAAGCTGGCCCAAAACAAACCATCCATGAAGAATATGACATGGTCATCACGGATCACCCTAATGAGATGTTTGCTGAAGGTTCTACATGAGGATACATAATGCAAACAATCTCTCACGTGGATACAACGTAGTCTCATCCACCGCAACCTCAGAAAATCACATGGCAAGCAATGTACAAGATCCATCACATCTACTAATGGATAGTAAATGGCTGGATATGACAACAACATAGGTCCAAACACTTGCCCATGGCTGTAAATATCAATCTCATGGCCCACATCAAAAGAGAACGCATACATAGTAGTGGTGGCCATGCCTCCTCCCATGCCCCCATTAGAACATGTAGTGCAGAAATTGTGAGAATTTTTCCCACTCACGGACACACCCAGCTCATGTGTCTCCCTCATAATCAAGCCTCCCATACAAATCTGATATATATCAGCAAATGAAGACATGGTCAGCAGCAAAATGAAGGAAATGCCGAATGTCTCATGTGGTGCAAGAAGATAATCCTCCTTATGCTTGGAAACCCAAGTCAAGAAGAATATGCCATAGATGTCTCTATAATCATTACTTCTTGTAGGTGCAACAAATATGAAGTGATCCTGGGACCTATGGGTTATAGATCCACCATATCCCTGCTGCGCACACTTCATCCGTAATGTTCTGCTCCAAAGTGACAACGTTGTGAGCTCATGCAAATAAGCTCCTGTCAATACAAGACTCTGTTCTTTGACATGCTCCTTGTCAAAGATTCCTCTAATAATGCTGCGATAAATATGGAATACCTTCCAAGATGGAAGTGCTTCCCACTCATCATCCAAGACCAGGGAGATAGTGCCATCTCCTCCTCCTGCAACATCATACAAAGTGTGAGAGCAAATCTGCCCTTGCTCTCCTAGAAACAAACCAAGCAACAAGACATTGTGTTGCCTCTCCATACCTCCATCAACCAACTCATATGATGAAGACACAATGAATGATATGAGTAACACATCAACACCATGCATCCATACTCTATGCTGCTCAATGATGCAAGCATCCATCCATCTTTCCCCCATCCTCCTACTCTTAGGAAGAGAGTTTGCCAAGTGATGGCCAAACTCTTTCAAGAGTAACCAGCGCAGCCAAGCCTCCTGCTGCCTGGTGTCATAGACCTGCAAATAGCCTCCTAGCTCCTTGCTCATCAACCACATCCATTCAATACATTGTGGATGCCTCCTTCTCCTCATCCTGGTACTCCTCCCATGAGGGCTACCATCCTCCCAAATCAAATTTCTGATTTGGCACTTCATGGGCTTCTGAAGTATAAACTTCTCAAGGATCAATGAGACCCTATCAAGAATCAAATAGGTGGTAGGTAAAAACCTCCCATCATGATGTGTATGGCTCAAGGGATGTCCAACACAAGCATGAGAGATGTTATCCATCCGAAGATGTCCCCCATCTTCTATTTGCTCTTGCGAGAAGGGAAGAAAGTCATTGCACCCCATGGTGTGTCGAAGTGCATCTCCAGTGAGATCTCTCCGTGAGACCTCCCCTCCATCCATAGTCTGCTCCACCGAGTACCAACTCAAAATCTCTCGCCATCCAATCTCAACACGTGGCTGCTGTACCCTGTGCAACTCTGATCGCCTCATACCACTATCCAAGTCAACATATGAGACCTGACTAGGTGGCTCTGCCTCTTTCTCTCCAACGGGAAGAGATGACCCAACAATACTGCTAGTCCCATTCATACATGCCTGAAGGGGAATGATCTGACGCTCCCTCGTGCCCTCTGGTTGTACCATCAGGGAATCCAGCTGTTCCCCAATGCGGACCAACTTGGCCGCCGACTTGGCACAAGTCGCTCTCATACCCTCCAGCTCCTGGTCCTGCAACAAAACGGTCTCCCGTACTGACGCGGCCTTCTCCCTCAAAGCTCGAAGGTCCGTCCGAAGCCGATGATACCGCTGTCTGCGACCATCAACCAATACCTCTGTATCTCCTAGTGCCTCATCGGTAATGGATATATCTCCTGATACCTCACCCATCTGTCGTGTGCTGCTACCACCCGAAGACTCGGACATGTCTCCAGTCATCACCTCAGTGGATGGCTCTACCGAGGTAGGCCTACCTCCTCCACTACGATATCAACCGGCATGGTCAAGGAGGTCTCTAATGATGGTGAGTCCTGTGTCTCACTAGAGGTATCCTCGAACTCTCTGCAATCCTGTGTTCCCTCATCCTCTTCTCCACTGCTCTCGGAGAAGACCTCAATGAAGTGTGCCTTCCCTGCCGCACACCTGTGTCCTGGTGCCCATGGCTCCCGGCAAGTGAAGCAAAACCGCTTCCTCCTCAGCTCTCTCCTGGCCTCATCATCAAACTGCCCTCGTCCAGGATTCGCCTTGGGAGGCGGAGCCCTCGTGTCCTTACCCTTAGGCCGGAAGGCCTGTCTCTGGGGATAAGGTGTCCGAGTCCTGGGTAAGACATCCTGTAAGTCCCGAGTCCTGCTGATGGCATCCTGAAGGGTAGCCGGTCTGTTCGACCGGACTAGGCCACGAAGTGGCTCGGACAGCCCCTCCACAAACATGTAACCCATCCAAGCTGCAGAGAAGTCAGGTACCAACCCCGAAATCCTCAAGAAGTCTGAAATGTATGTCTCTATACTCCCAGTCTGTTTGAGCTTGGTCAGCTCAACAAAAAAATACTGATCCGGATCCCTCCGGTCAAAACGCTCTACCACCCTCCGCGTAAACTCGGCATACGTCGTCACTGTAGAATGCCCGAGTGTCACCATCCCATGGAACCACCAATCCCGGGCCTCACCATCCAGATGCAACGTTGCCACCTTAATGGCCTTCTTCTCTGACATCTGGTTAAGCTGAAAATAGATGTCCAGTTTCTCCATCCAAGACTTTACCATTCAAGGAAATAACCAGTAATAAACAGAAATATGCCAGATAGATATAGAAATACAATGCTGAAACCAGATCATGGAATAAGTACACATAGAATGCCAGAAAACTGAGCCATTTTATTAATCTGAAAGTACATAGAGAGGAGTACAAGAAAATCAGAATGAGGGCACCTATCCTTGCTCAAGGCAAGTGAAGAATCCTCTCAGAAAAATAGGAAATGGCTACTACAGAAACTGCATCCCAGCTGCTGGAAGAAACTGCCGTAAACTGCTGCTGCTGGAGTGAACTGAAGCTAGGGGCTGATCCCCTTGCCGGAATGAGCTAAAAATCTACAGATCACCTATACTCGCTGTCCCGGACAAAACCCAGAAACCGTGAAGCAAATGGACCACCTCCGAAAATCGCCCCCAGAAACCCTCCTCCTACAAAAACGCTGTGCCTTCAGGAACAGCTCAAAGCTCAAGAAATATGCTGGAAAAAGGGCTGGATCTACCCACAAATCCTCCAAATGAGATGACCAACTCCTCAAGGCTGAAAACACTGAAAAATGCTGCCAGAACCCCACATAAAGACCCTACTCATCAGATCTGCGTCCTCCCTGACTGGATCTGCGTCCTCTCTGCCCAGATCTGCTGGATCTGAGTCATACAAGGCTGGATCTGTTACTATCTCTCCAGATCTGCGTCCCACAAGGCTAGATCTGCTGCTAGCTCTTCAGATCTATGCTAGATCTGCCAATATCTCCTCAGATCTGCAACCTCAAAGGCTGGATCTGATGTTATCTCTTCAGATCTAGGCTGGATCTGCCAATATCTCCTCAGATCTGCAATCTCCCAAGCCGGATCTAGTGCTACCCCTCCAGATCTGCAACCTACAGAACCAGATCTGCAAATATCTGCTCAGATCTACAATCTCCAAGGCTGGATCTATCACTGTGCCTTCAGATCTGCGTCCTTCCTCTTCCTGCTGAAACAGCGTCCTCACTCCAAGACTGCTCTGCGTCCTTCCTGCTGCTGAAACTGCGTTTTTCCTGCTAGATCTGCGCAGCCACTAGAGGGCTTCTTCCTCTCCGACTCTCCACCTGAAACTGCTACCGAAACTGAAAGATAGAACTCAGAAATTAACCTTACTAGGGCGGGCACTCGAAGTCCCCCGAAGCTAAGGGTGAAACCAGAAATAACCTTACCAGGGCAGGCACTCGAAGTCCCCCGAGGCTAAGGGTGAGATCTCCGATCGGAGACACTCGTGCACTAAACAGTGCTGCAGACCGACTAAACAACCGGCGTGCTGAAGCAGACAAAAGTCTAGCTCTCAATATCAATATCAAAATATGCATGATCCAAATGAGGTGAGAACCTCTCCTTTTATAATGCCAAACTCCCTCCAAAACTTAACTCTCCTTTGACCTGCGCAGTTTACCTTGGGTCAGCCTGATGCCTCCCCCATCATACCCATGTGGACCCCCAAGGCCCCTTCTTTAAGTTACAACGTCAATCAACTAGGAAAGCACTTTATTTTATAAAGTGAGATGACTAAAGTGAGGTGACTCCTCTTATTTCTCACTTTATTTATTATGTCTAGCTAAAGCGGCAAAATAAAGCAAAAATGAAATATTCCAATTAGCAAGGCTAATTGGGAATATTACATAGAACAACCAGCTATGATTAGGAGTGATTCCTAGTGACGAGGAGCTCATCGCTAGGGTTTTGAGAGCCTGACTTCTACTATCTTGTATTGAGCTGTGGTATATACTTTTATTTCATCTTCTCTATATATATGAAGTGTTCTAGCTGTCCAAATTTTGTGTACATGCATATTTTACTTTCAGCTTATGTTATCATTATGATGAAATTGATTCTACCATTGGTTATACATGTTAATTTCACATAACATTGAGCATAATTTGTTAAGTGATTTAAAACACATCCAGGAGCTTAAAGGGGAGAGATTTATTGTTGTAATAAGTCATTTTCAGAGAGGGGGAGTCTAAAAAGTGTATCACGTCCATATATGACTTAGAATAGGAGTAAACTCAAAAATATATTAGGGATTCAAGTGGAGGTGAATCCGGACAAAATGCAGGCCATACACTGCAGTTGTATGGACAGATCTGTACAGTCATATGGATGTATGTACAGTTGTACAAATAGACCATACACTACAGTTGTATGGACAGATCTGTACAGTCATATGGATGTTTGTACAGTTGTACTAACAGACCATACAGTCTGTGAAATGAGGCTGTACAATCCATTCAGCATGTTATACTCTCAGCAGGTAGCTCAGTTTGAGGTGCTTTTGTAACTGTGCAGCTGCTAGATTTGGCAACTTGTGGAGGTCTCCTTGTAAGTTTTTTGTAGGAACGAAAAGTTGATTTTGATGGAGTAATTACCTGTGTATGTGTGGAACTGGTTTTTTGCTTCTGCTGTTTACTTTCCAGCTATTGTTTGATTGATGCTATGGTCTGAATCCATTTTTTGTGTTATTAAATTCCGCAATTTACTTGTTTAACTGAGATCATAAGGACATTAGTCATCTAGGCTTGGAATTTTTACATGATCAACTAAGAGGACAATTGGCTCAAATAGAAATATCTGCCTTAGCTGATGCATATGGTCATCAGAGTGACTCGATGTTGACTTCAGGATGGAAAACATCACAATCTCTCAGACTAGAACACAGGCACATGGAGGAATGGAACCTAGTGAGGAAAGGACTCATCAAGGCATCTCCTAGCCTCAGGGAAGTGGAAGATGAGTTGGTACTGAAAACAAATCCTTTAGGTGGATTTCATTCAACAAAGATGGGTTACTTTGTTGCATTTCCTATAGATCAAGAAGGAAATGGCGGTGGAAAGAAATATGGAAATATAAATCCCCCATGAAAAGCAGGGTCTCTGTAAATTTCTGAGGATGTTCTATGCTAGATGCAAATTTACTTTAAACTTCTAGGGCTCAATCACAGGAAAGTAAGATGCAGATAGAACATACCAATAGATTGATGGAAGACAAGCCAAGAACAAAGATAAAGAATGGTGGCGTTATGGCAGTCAGCAGGATGCTTCAACCAGCAAAGTCTTCATAAGGTCAGCCAACCCAATGTGTCACACAACCCCAAGACCTCTCATCAAGAACGCTCCATCAAGACATTGCACCAAGAAGCCCTAACCACATCATCATGAGAAGCCCTAATCGCGGCACCATCCATGAGAGAAAAGAATGCCTCCAAAATGTGTGTGTATCAAATGAACTCCAAGTCTCTCCAATATATAGTCATCTGAGGGGGTGTGTGACACATCTCTTATGCATGTGGGATAAATCAGGGCAACCTTGCACATGTGGAATAAATTCAAAATACGTGCTCTACTCATCCAATCAAGATGATCTTTAGATCGGTCTTGCACCTCTCCAAAAGAGGAATCCAATAAAAATATTGGCATCATCATCTGAGAATCACAACGTGGAGTTTGGACCTAGTTGCCCAAAATTAACACTCCCTCTCAACTAGGGAGAACTCCATCCACCAGTGCCATCCAAACATCGTGCGTCATCCCATCGTAACTTGCTTTGCTAGCTCTTTATTTTAGAACAAAAAGATGAGTCACAAAGACATCACACCCGACTGAGAAAATCAGCTCAGAGGTCCGAAACATCTATAGGACTCAAAGGAGTCTCATACTAACCCGAAGTTAGTTTAACTAACCCGAAGTCAGTTGGAGGTCCAAAACCTCACTTAGACAGATTCATATACTAACCCGAAGTTAGTTTAACTGACCCGAAGTCAGTTGGAGGTCCGAAACCTCACTAGACTTTATCCTAGATCAAGTGGTTGGACACGTGCCATCCTAGACATAGAGAGTACGGCAATCTTCGATGCGTCCATCAGTCTTTGCTACTGGTCTCTAGCTTTTCCCACCTCATTGACCAAATGAGAGGTACTTCCCATGAGTCCGGGACTCCATGGGTAGGATGCATACGGGGCACGAATCAAAGAGAGGTGAACCAACTCAATATCATAACGGTGGGGCAAAGGCACACCAAAAAGGTTCGGCAAGCCTTGCCCTGTGGTTGCTTATAGCTCCAAGAAGCTATCCCCAAAGCCCCCTGGAGCTCCAGAGCTCATCGTCCAACAGGACCCTCAGAATAGGGTCGTTCCACGATTCCAAGATTCTCACGGAAGGTTAGGAACTTGACCTTCCCCAAGGGCTTTGTGAGAATATCTGTGACCTTCTCATCAATTCTTATATGATCGAGCCTTATGACGCCTCACTGTACCATATCCCGGATAAAATGGTACCAGATATCAACATGCTTGGATCGATCACGGAACAAGGGATTCTCTGACAAATGAATCCACCTCTGGTTATCACAAAGGATAATGGTGGCATCTAGCACATGCTCGAATAGCTCACTAAAGAGCTTTCGCAACCAAGTGGCTTCACAACAGGCCATACACGCTGCAATGTATTCGGCCTCAGCGGTGCTTAAAGCTACCGACTTCTGCTTCCTGCTAGAAGCAGACCCAAGTGTGAAGTAGTATCCAGATGTGCTCTTGCGATCCACCACACTGCCAGCCTAATCGGCATCAGTATATCCATGGAGTCTCAAACTCCCGGCAGTGTATCTCAGGCCATGGTCTATTGTGCCCCAAAGATATCTCAAGGGTTTCTTGGCACCAACCCAGTGAATGTTATGAGGATCAACCATGTGTTGACTCAAAGTGTTCACTACACAACATATGTCCGGATGAGTGTTCACTAAGAACATCAGGGCCCCTACAAGTTGACGATACTCGGTACAATTTGCTAGCATGGGCCCAGCAGCGCTGGCACTGAACTTCTTAAAGTTGAGCTCCATCAGTGTTGACACGGACTTACAGTCCACCATTCCAAATCTTTCCAGCAACTTCACAATGTATTTTCCTTGAGAAAGGAAAATCTCGCCAGGTCTTTGCCAGACCTCCAGGCCTAGGAAGTGATGCATCAGTCCTAAGTCCTTCATTCCGAACTCGAAAGCGAGCTCCCTCTTACACTGATGAATGAGAGGGTTAGCACCTGTTAGGAAGATATCATCCACATAGAGAACCAGAATGAGAGGCTTTCTCTATCAACCTTGAAGTAAAAGTGTGGATCAACATTACTTCAAGTGAAGCCCAGCTTCATCAAGTAGCTATCTATCCACTCATATCAAGCCCTAAGGGCTTGCTTCAACTCATAGAGGGCTTTCTTCAACCTGCATATGTGAGAGTCTCTATTCTAGACTTCGAAGTTCGAACCCTAGAGGTTGCTTCACACACACTTCTTCCTTTATCGAACCATGCAGAAAAAGGGGTCTTCACATCCATCTGATGTAGACTCCATCCTTGCGTAGCAGCAAGGGTAATAATAGATCACAGGTGCAATCATAATCAATGCCTTCCTTGAGATAAGTCTCAGGCAACACATCTTGCCTTGTACTTTTCAGCACTCCCATCAGATCCATGCTTGATCTTATAGAGCCACTTCGAGGTGACAACAACTTTGTCCTCCGTTCTCGGGATCACATCCCAGACATCATTTTTTGTAATGGACTCGTACTCTTCGAGCATAGCATTCTTCCATACTTGATGCTTTATGACCTCTTCAATGATCCAGGCTCAAACTGCTAGATACCCTTGGTATCTATTCAGCTTCTTGCTTTACACGAAATGTCCCCCTTTGGGGCCATATGACTCTCGGCATCCTTGAGAGTGTCTCTGAGCCATGAGGGTCCTCTCTTCTCTCTTCCAGCAATGTCATTTGCTCAAGAGCATATACAGTTGAGGTCTCCCTCTTAATGCCAGCTCTTCTGCAAAAAGGCATTAAGCTCATATGACTCTCATTCAGTGCCATTATCAGTCCTTAAGATCTTGATCTTCTTCTTCAAGATATATATCCAAACGGTGTCATATCACTTATTACAACGTTGACATAATATTATCATACACATCATTTTCGCCATTGTCATACTGTCATACAATACTGAAGATATCAACCTTCATGGTCATATATATATATATATATATATATATATATATATATATATATCCATGAGCCACTAAGGATACCACAGATCAAGATCATATAGACTCTGCCATATGTCATATAGTGAGGTCACATATATTTTGCTATATGTTACTGAAGATATCATAGGTATGTTGTCTTGTGTCAGACTCATCGACCAGCCATTATCCTTTAGTTTCCTTAGACAGCGTACTTTAACAGACTTTTCATGTAAGAACAATTTTACATACCTCTTCTTTTGTGTTTCAATGCATCTGTCTTCTTACAGTAGATTTACAAAGCACTGTACTTACGGCTCAAGTATCAACTCAGCAAGTCTGCCTTCACATAATAATTTGAGTTGCTTCAACCTCACTGATTATGGGATTTGAACAAGGGCTTTAATACAGTGATTTATTCTCTGCAAAATCACTATGCATTAGGCCTTAAATTACTTTCATAAAGTACAACTATACATCTCGGTCATAGAGGCACTGTCACAATTCACCGTCACATCAATGCTATATATCACTGTAATAAGCATTGTTATGTCTCTGTCAAAATTACTATCATATATCTATATATATCTCTGCGATGGGTACAATTTACACAGCCATGCACTGAAGATATATCAAACTGAAGCACTTGCACGACTTTGAAATTGGCGGCTCCTACAAATTGATATCAGCCCTTCCAGTACTTGAATTCAACTGAATTCCTCAATCTACAACTGCACGACTTCTCAGTTACTATACCCACGAACCTGCCCCCTATCGTAAAATTCATTGAAATGTGGCTTTCCAATTGATTGCGGATGCCAATAAGAAAATGTGGCTTCCAATGTTACACTCGCCTTGGAATCACAATGCCAAATTTTCTCTTGCTTGAGATAAAGTCGGCTTCAAAGAGGGCTTATACACATATAAGACTATAACAATTCTTAACCAAAAACACCTTATCCATACAACGTTGAAGTTTGAAGCAGAGATAGGCCTGATATTTGTGCTCAGGACTGGAATATCCATGGTCCTCGACTGGAATATCCATGGTCATGCTCAGAACATCTACAGGTGCGACAACAGGTGGATTGGGGCTATGCGACGTAGTTCTGCTACGCAATTCCACTGTGAACCAAGGAATCTGATGACTCAATCTGGCTTTGACTGTGACTCAACGGTCTCTGCTCTTTCCATGCTTCCGCTGCAGAGATGTGAATCAACGGTATCGGCTCTTTCCACAACCCATTTCACCACCGTGATCGTCGAAACCACCCCCGTCGTTGCCTTCTCCCCCATCGTCGATGATCCCCTCGTCATCCTCTTTCTCCTTTTTCTGATTTTCGTCTTCTGTCTCTTCTTCAGCTCTGCCAAGTTCCGCAGAAAATCATTTCAATGGCCTTCAGTTGTCGAGCACCATAATTCCGGCTTCCAAAAGAATCTTCACCCTTTCAAGCCTCGCGTCGTCGTCTCCAGACATCGGATCACTTCCGCCTTCAGGAGAACCAACTCATCGATTTTATGTTCTCCGCCCATTTCTCCCTTCGACTTGGATTTGATGGAGTTGTTGTTTAGGGCAGATTACAGGATTTCTGATTCAGCGCGAGATGGGCCAGATTTGGGATTTTTCTGGCCTTTCTTTTGCTAGAGCTCCTTTTTCTCTTCCTCTCGAATTCTGTCAAGCTCTCTTTGCTCGATTTCCGACTTCTTCACGAACTTTCGTCCCTCAAAAATCGAAATCCACTTTCACTGCCACTTTCGTTCCAGCTTTTTCTTTTAGGAGATTTAATGTTAGGCCTGCAGCATCCTCCAAAAATGAGGTAGGGACTACGGCCCACTTACAGCAACATACGCTGCCTGTTAATTACTTCCCAGAATTGTCCCTAAAGACTGCAGCTGTCTTTTAGGAAAGGGATCTCCCTCCATGTTGTAGGTTAGGTGTAAATTTATGTAGATGTTCTATGCTTGATGCAACTTTACTTTTTACTACAGCAATCACATAAACAATCAAGTAAAATGTTGATAGAACATACCAGAGGATCTATAGAAGACAAACCAAAAACAAAAGAATGTGGTGGTGCGTTATGGCGGTCAACAGGATGCTTCAACCAGCAAAGTCTTCTTGGTCGGCCAACCCAGCTTGTGTCACAACAGCCCTCAAAACAGTCACCCGGTCAACCCAAAGTCAGACCCAGAAAAGTCAATGTTGTCCAGAAAAAGTCAACGTAGGGCAGCAACAATAAAGTCAACGTAGCTCGGTCTTCGGTCAACCTTTTGACCTCTGTTCTTGTGCCAATGTGTACGGACTTCCAAAATCGAAGTCTCCACCAATTTTCAGCCCTTTTGGACCATGCGTTGACCAAAGTCAACACTGGTCAAACTAGCGCGGAAACCCTAGTTGCAGTGAGCTGCAGTAAATTCGATCAAACCCTTGCTGCAGTAATTCGTCCTCTTTCCCACATGTGAACAAAATTTGCCTCCAAGGAGCTCGTACTAAATAAGAAGAGGAGATGTGTGTGATGAGAATGAGTGAAATGATCTCCAACGTTCACTATATATATATATATATATATATCCATCATTGAGGTGTGTGACACATCTGCTGGGGGTGTAAAGCCTTAAGGCCTATTGTCGCACAGATTGTCCAGGCACCGCGACAACGGCTCAGATTGGGGGCTGTCACTCTTATCCCCAATCTCTCTATTTAAACTGTCTCCTTGCAAGCTAAGGGAGGTAGACCCTATTACAAATGAGGATGATAAATCCAGGAGACACAGCTAAAACATCAAATACTTGATAGAAATGAACGAGATTCTACAGATCTAAATTAGATTTCACGTTTAAGACCAGTGCCTTATGGAGTCAAACAGAATCCCGTTATGCAATTATAAACAAGTGACGATTAACTGCTGCTTATTAAAACATGATTGATCACAATGATATTCAATTGAAAACACCACAACCATGCATTAAAATATCCTAAACCCACGGCAATATTATCACATGATGAAAATGCCAGATATTTGCAATATTTCCAGATTTATGATGCTTCAATTAATTTCGATCCAAAAAATATTTCTATAGTCAAAACTTTAGATAGAAAAATTTTAACACATTTGACCATAGAAAATTTGAAAATTTTTTTATATTTTTGTATTTTCTAGATTTTTTAGGATTTTTTGAAATTTTTATATTTTTTTATTTTTTATCTTAAATCCCTGAATCAAAATTTAAACTAACTCTAAAAAATCAAAAGGAAAAACTAAAATTAAAATCTAAATTAAAAAAAAAAATTAAAACTAAAGTTAAAGTTAAGTTCTAAAGCTAATCTAAAAAATTAAATCTAAAACTTAAACAAAATTAAAATATAAATTAAAACTAAATATTAAAAATCAAGTCCTAAAACTAAACTAAACTATAACTAAAACGAAATCTAAAGTTAGATCTAGCCTAAATCGAATTTTATTAAACTAAACTAAAAGCCTACGACTAACTTAACACTATCAATCGAATTCTATAACCTAACACTAACTTACGCTATGAAATCTAAAATAAAATCTAACCAAACGAAAAGCTAACTCTATACAAAAAATCAAATCCGCATAAAAAAGAATTAAAACATATGCATAAGGTTTTTTTTTAAATTTTATGTGTGCGTTTTTTACTGTTCGTTTTGCAGGTTGGAAGGCAGAGGACGGATGCAGAAGATGAAAGCTCGATTTGCATATGCGGCTGAGGGTCGATGCTAAGGAGAGTACAGACGGCAGAAGAAATGGAGCTAAGGATGACGCGTGAGGGGGGAGATATTGGAAATTCAACGCAATTCTATATCTTTGCTTGCGGTTGCAGATCTCAACGTGTAAGGAAATGATGGCAGCAAGAGCAGATAGAAATCGAGAGGCAGCAGAGGTATGGATTCAACGCAGAGAATGATGGGTTTAAGAATTCGTGAGGACGGCGTAAGGAAATGTGCACCAAAAAATAAAACAAATCGAACACGGGCTTTTGATATTCATGGGAACTGTTTTGTGTATGCAGATTGATGGGAGGAGGGGACGACAGAAAAGGGGGACGATGGGTCTGTGGCAGCATGAAGAATGCAGGTCGATGGAAACGCCAGGTCAAAACAACACGTAGAAATAAACCGAGTAGTGAATTGAGGAAACGGATAGCTTGATGGAAGCAAGGCAGCGAATAAACCCAGAAATCTAAATTTTTTTCTTGAAACTCAGATCTCATACACCTCTTTAATCAAATGACGCTCAGATGCTTATGCTCCTTTAAAATCAAATAGTGTCCAGGTTTGCCCACAGTGGTAATTTGAGGCCAGATCTGGCCTTTGGAAGCTAGCTCTGCCTCAGATCTTAAAAAAAAAATTCAATTTGAACCCCGAGTCTGCAAGAAACCAACTAGATCTGAAGACACACACCAAGAAACGATTAAACCCTTACAGTCCTAAAAGAAAATTTACAAATTTACAACTAGTTTACAGATTTAAAACCCTCATGGTCAGATTTGAATCTATTTTAGCACAATTTAGAAATTAAAATTTTTTAAATGAGAGGCACAAGCCTTTGAAACCCTGCAAAATCACAAATATCGTAAGATAGACTTGGAATTTAACAAATAAAGAGCTTATCAGATTTATGTTTATTGAGAGTCGGCTGGTCCAACCGAAGACTTCCCCAGACGCCCAATCTTAAAAAAAAAATTCCCTGCACACTTAGATATGAATCTTAGATCGATAGAGATTTAAGAAAACAACATGAGACCCTTTCAGAGAAATCAGAATGTTATTTTATAAACCCAGAAAACTGCACAAGATACCTGTATGAAGATTAATCCATGAAGGCCATCAACCATAAAATACAAGAAACAAAGTAGCAGAGTTTAGAGACAATTTACCACATAGATCTGAGAAGGAACATCCAGATTTGTAACCCCAAAGTCTTTATGCTTTATTCCTCAAAAATTTACAAGAGCTTCTAAGAGCAACTGCACGATCGTGAGATCGAATGACTCAAGAATGAGAGAGACCTCTAAATTTATAGGACAAGATCTCTAACGGCTAGTTTGGATGATCCTCGTCAAAATAATCTTAAACGTCCAAAAGATTTAATTATCTTTTAATCCGGAGCATTGAAATTAAAATTTTGGGAAAAAAACGAATTTATCATTTAATTCAATTTTAATTAACTCAAAAATATTATTTTTGAGTTAATTACCCCAAAATTTTGACCTTGACTTAACCACCAGGGCCCAAGGGTCCAATATTTCTTAAAATTCTCAATATTCCCTTGGCTTGGGGCTGTCAAAATCATTTTCCAAGGACCAACAAATTTTGCCTTTAAAGATTTAATCTTAATTTAGGACCCTAAATTAATTAAATTTCTGGTTTAGGATTTTATTAATTAATTGACCAGAAAATTTAATTAATTGACTAAGAGGGGATTATAATTATTTTTCCAACCCTCTTTCACATGAGATAATACATTTACATATATGAAGGGGGAATACCCATTCGTGTAGACCCTCAAATAAATACCCAATTCTGCGACTCAAAACATGATCTAGTAGACCAAGTAGTTAAAACTACTTTTACAAGGACTCGATAAAAAACACTAGGACTCACTTAGCATGCTGATGACAAATTCCACCCTAGCTTTGGGGTGAGGCTGGAGAGAAAAACTCTGCCGATCACTTTCGTGAATCAGTGAGACAAAAAACCTCCTAGGATGGAAGTCATCAACAACATACTAGGCTTACCTAGGTTGTTACATACATGGACGATCTTACTTAGATCATTTACATCATAAAATGCAGAATGGGTTTACATCATTATAAAAACTGTCGATCGGCGATGAAATCTGGATGACACGAGCCTCGAACATGATAAGTCCCATTTGAAAAAATGGGGGTGTACTGCTATGGGGTAGTTGACAAAGTGTGGTCAACAAGGCCGACCTGCACATATTTGAAATTAATAAAAATAAATTCAAAATAAATGTTCCGCTCATTAGATTAAGATCAATTTTATATCGATCTTACACCTCTCCGAAAGCAGAACCCAATAAAAATATTGGTATCTTCATCTGAGCATCACAACATGGAGTTTGGACCTAGTTGTCCAATTTTAACACTCCCTCTCAACTAGGGAGAACTCCATCCACCTGTGCAAACAAACATCGTGTGTCATCCCGCCATAACTTGCTTTGCTGGCCTCTTTATTTCAAAACAGAAGTGGCTCAGTCATAAAGACATCATTCCCCGGCTGACAAATTCAGCCCAGAGGTCTGAAACCTCTATCAGACTCACAAAGAGTCTCATACCAACCCGAAGTTGGTTTACCTGACACGAAGTCAATTGGAGGTCCGAAACCTCACTATATTTGATCCCAGATCAAGTGGTTGGACCGTGCCATCCTAGATAAAGAGTACGGTAATCTCTGATGCGTCCATCAGTCTTGCTACTAGTCTCTAGCTTTTCCCACCTCATTGGCCAAATGAGAGGTACTTCCCATGAGCCCTGAACTCAATGGGTAGGATGCATACGGGGCACAGATAATGAGAGGTGAACCAACTCAAAATCACAACAGTGGGGCCCAAACACACCAACAAGGTTTGGCAAGCCTAGCCTTGTGGTTGCTTATAGCTCCGAGAAGCTATCCCCAAAGCCCCCCAGAGCTCCCAGAGTTCATCGTCCAACAGGACCCACATCATAGGGTCATTCCACAATACCAAGACTCTCACAGAAAGTTAGGAACTTGACCTTCCCCAAGGGCTTTTTGAGAATATCTGCGACCTGCTCATCAGTTCCTATATGATCGAGTCTTACGGCGCCTCGCTGTACCATATCCCGGATAAAGTAGTACCTGATATCAATATGATTGGATCGATCGTGGAACACTGGATTCTCGGACAAGCGAATCCCACTCTGGTTATCACAGAGTATCACGGTGGTATCTAGCACATGTCCGAACAGCTCACTGAAGAGTTTTCGCAATCAAACTGCTTCACAACAGGCCATACTCACTACAATGTATTCGGCCTCTGCGATGCTCAAAGCCACCGACTCCTGCTTCCTGCTCATCCATGAGATCGACACAGAACCAAGATTGAAGCAACATCCCGATGTGCTTTTACGATCCATCACACTGCCAACCCAATCGGCATCAGTATATCCAAGGAGTGTCACGCTCCCGGCAGTGTATCTCAGCCCATGGTTTATCGTGCCCTGAAGATATCTCAGGAGATTCCTAACACCAACCCAGTGAAAGTGATGAGGCTCAACCATCTGTTGACTCAAAGTGTTCGCTGCAAAACATATATCTGGACGGCTAAGTCACCTGATACGGGGATACGAGGATACCGAGATTCGAAGTATCGAATACGGGTACGGTGACCTCGGAACAGGATACTTCTGGGATACGTTACGTTATATATTATTTTATTAAAAATATATATATATTTTTAAAAATATATATATTAATATATTAAAAATTAGATATTTTTTGCACAAATTCATACAAAATTCATTGATTCAAACATAGATATTAGATACTCATGAGTCATACATCATCATTGATACTATAATACAAATCACAATGATACATTGATACACCATACATGATACAATCGTCAAATTTACTCAGAAAGACAAGATTGAAGATAGTAAGATACTGTAGTTTTTTCATTAAGTCATCAGAATCAAAATGTGTTACATAAGAACACTGCCAAATGGATTGGTGCTCTTGATTAAATACAAGTTCCATACCCTAATACATGACAAAATTCGATGGAAACATTGCAATAGCCCAATCCCGAAATCCTGAAAAACTGATAAGTCTGCTGGATTTTGAATGAGATCTAAAATTCTACTTTCTCCATATGAAATCCAATGAGGTTGGAACCACTCTCAAACATCCTGAGTCATTTCATGGTAATGTTAAAAATTTAAGTAAAAGGATGAAAATGAATATTAAGGAGAATGTCACTTTTACTTTAAGAATTTAACATTACCATGAATCATATATAAATACTAGGGCCATAGGCTTGATGCCCTCTCCTGAAAAATCCTCCTCAATTGGTGAAAAACAATGAGCAAAAGCCCCCCTTTATAATAAAAAAACAACGCTTTTTTGAACCCGCGGGCGTATCCGACGGGGTACGGTCGGGATACGGCGTGTCCCTTTTCGGATACGCAATATCCCGACCGTACCCTGTACGGATACGCCATGTCCTTCAAATTGGGGCCGAATCCGATACGTAGAGGTGTCCGATACGGGGATTCGAGGATACGAGGGCATTTTAGGAGTATCCTCTTACTTAGCTGGACGGGTGTTCACTAAGAACATCAGGGCCCCTACGAGTTGAAGAAACTCAGTAGGATTTGACAATACAGGCCCAGCAACACTACCACTCAACTTCTTGAAGTTGAGCTCCATTGGTGTTGACATGGACTTGCAGTCCACCATACCAAATCTTTCCAGAAGCTTCACAATGTGTTTTCTTTGAGAAAGGAAAATCTCGCCAGGTCTCTGCCAGACCTCCAGGCCTAGGAAGTAGTGCATCAGTCCTAGGTCCTTCATCTCGAACTCAACAGCGAGCTCCCTCTTGCACTGATGAATGAGAGGGTCAACACCTGTCAGGAAGAGGTCACCCACATACAGCACCATAATGAGAGGCTTTCCCTTGACAACCTTAAAGTAAAGGTTCGAATCAGCATTACTTCGAGTGAAGCCCAACTTCAACAAGTAGCTATCTATCCTCTCATACCAAGCTCTGGGTGCTTGCTTCAGCCCATAGAGGGCATTCTTCAACTTGCAGACATGGGTGTCCCGATCCTGGACTTCGAACCCCAGAGGTTGCTCCACATATACCTCTTCCTTTATCGCACCATGCAGAAATGCGGTCTTCACATCCATCTGATGAAGACTCCATCCTTGCATAGCAGAAAGGGCTATAATAGATCGAATGGTGGTATATCGGGCCACAGGTGCAAATATGTTATCAAAATCTATGCCTTCCTTTTGAGAGAAGCCATGGGCAACGAATCTTGCCTTGAACTTTTTAGCACTTCCATCAGATCCATGCTTGATCTTGTAGAGCCAATTCGAGGTGACAATTTCTTTGTCCTTTGGTCTTGGAACCACATCCTAGACATCATTCTTCATAATGGACTCATACTCTTCGTGCATAGCATCCTTCCAGACTTGATGCTTTACGTCTTCCTCAAAGGATCCAGGCTCGGATTGTACAATAGTACTCATGGCTGCTAGATACCCTTGGTATCTACTCAACTTCTTGCTTTCACGGAATGTCCCCCTTGGGGCAACATGTCCCTCAGCATCCTCGAGAGTGTCTCTGAGCCATGATGGTCTCTTTCTCAACGAAGGAGGTGGATCAATCGAATCCATTGGTCCTTCAACATCAGGCATCGTTTCATCCTTCGGTTCCTCTTGATTTCCAGGCCTTGCTTCATTATCTTCCTCAGCTCTCGGAAGATTAACTACTTTCCTTAGGGAAGTATCTTCGTCAAAGGTGACATCGTGGCATATCTCCACTTCTCTTTGACCAAGCACATAGACTCTATAGGCCTTCGAAGTTTCACTATAGCTCACAAACATTCCTTTCTTCCCAGAAGCATCCAACTTGCTCCTCTTTTCTTTCGGCACATGAAAGTAAACAGTACATCCAAAAACTCTAAAATGTGAGACGTCAGGTTTCTTACCAGAGAAATCCTCTTCGGGATTTTTGGATTCTAGAGAAGAATGCGGGCATCGGTTTTGTATGTACACAGCAGTTTTGCAGCTTCTCTCCACAAAAACTTCGACAGACCTTGGTCACATAGCATGGCACGAGCAGCTTCCACAATGGTCCTGTTCTTTCGTTTAGCAACACCATTTTGCTCGGGAGTATAGACAGTTGTGGTCTCCCTCTTAATGCCAGCTTCTTTGCAGAAGTCCTTGAACTCGTTTGTCTCATATTCAATGCCATTATCAATTCTCAAAATCTTGATCTTCTTCCCTGTCATATTTTCCACCAAGGCTTTGAATGTACAGAACCACATGAAAGCCTCATCCTTCTTCTTTAAGAAGTATATCCAGGTTATGCGAGAGAATTCATCTATGAACGTCATATAATATGAACATCCTCCCAAGGATGTCATGGGCAGCATACCAAATAAATCAGAATGGATCAATTGCAAGACATCAGATGTCTTTGTGACACTAGAGGGGAAAGGTCCCCTTGTATGCTTTCCTTTGGCACAACCCTTACATACACCTTCATGATTATTTGGAAACTCGGGCATCCCTGTCACCACCTTCCTTGCTTCGGGAAGGGCTTTGTAGTGAAGGTGTCCAAGCCTTCGGTGCCATAGTTCAGTCTGTCAGATAGTATCACATGTCATTGCTCCCAGTAGACTTCCTCCAACCTGGTAGAGTGTGTCAACTCTAAACCCAGTCGAGATAGCTTCCTTGAAGCTCTTCTTCCACATGAGCACCTTTCCATCAGTGAATGCCACATTGAACCCTTTGTCTTCCATGGCCGATATAGACACAAGGTTCTTCTTCAAATTTGGTACATAGAGTACATCCTGCAAGTGGAGGACTTGACCTTGAGACAAGTGGAGGGTCACAGTCTCTGTCCCTTTCACGGGATATGTGGCATTATCTCCAAGGATAATTTCCATATTAGTATCCTTCTCAACCATATCAGAAAGTGCTTCCTTGAACCCAATGATATGCCTTGAGGCACCACTATCTATCAACCAAACATCCATAGTGTCGGGTGGGGATGCAACAGAGAGGGCAAATACAAGAATGTATTCATTTCTTTTATCAACAACATGTGATTCCTCATACCTGGAGTTTCTTGATCTTTTGAAAAGTTGATCATTTCCGCCAGAGGAAGCCTTCCTTTTTCCCTTGAACCTATTGTTCCTTTGGTTTCCATTTCTCCGGTTGTTGTTGTTGTCATCACCATCGGGAGAATCCTTCTTGAAAGGACATTCTCTAGCATAGTGACCAGGCCTATGACAAGTGAAACACTTGCCCTTCTTTCCTTGGGCCCGTGCTTTTCCCTTATTCTTCGAACCACCAGAGTTCTTCTTTCTAGAATGAGCAGCGTATGCAACATTTCCTTCATTTCCATACTCCTTCATTCTTGATTCTTCTTCAACGCATCTTGACAGTACTTCATCAAAGTCAGGTATCACATTATTATTTAGAATGGTAGTGTTGAACACATGCCATTCGGATGAGAGTCCTCCAAGTGCGGTGAGTACCATCTCTCAATCAACTATTGTCTCCCCAATAGCTAGCAGATTGTTCCTGATTTCAATCAGCTTCAGAAAGTATGATTGGACAGACTTATCCCTGCCTTTCTTCATATTCTTCAATTGATTCTTGAAGAATAGTACTTGATTCGCATTGTTGGCCTTGAACATGAAGATCAATTTATCATACATCTCTTTGGATGTGCCCAACTCAGAGATGTAGGCCACCAGGGTTTTATGAATGGATTCCCTAATCATCAGCTTTGCTTTGATCTCCCCCTTCTTGTACTTTGTTTTGGTAGTAGCAGTAGTAGCAGTGGATGGAGGTTCTTGGATTTTACCCTGCACATAGTCCATGACATCTTGGTCTTCCAATTTGAGATCCAATATCATTTTCCAAGCATGGAAGTCATCCTTCCCAGTCAATTTGTCTTCCTCCTTGAAGCCATAGCTTGTGGAACCCATTATCCTCTCCAGTGATTGCTACAAATAGGGCTTGTCTTCCCCTCAGCTCTGATACCATGTAAATTTATGTAGATGTTCTATGCTTGATGCAACTTTACATTTTACTACAGCAATCACATAAACAATCAAGTAAAATGCTAATAGAACATACCAGAGGATCTATAAAAGACAAACCAGAAGCAAAAGAATGTGGTGGTGCGTTACGGCGGTCAATAGGATGCTTCAACCAACAATGTCTTCTTGGTCGGCCAACCCAGCTTGTGTCACAACAGCCCTCAAAACAGTCACCCAGTCAACCCAAAGTCAACCCCGGAAAAGTCAACGTTGTCCAGAAAAAGTCAACACAGGGCAGCAGCAATAAAGTCAATGCAACTCTGTCTTCGATCAACCTTTTGACCTCGATTCTTGTGCCAATGTGTACGGCCTTCCAAAATCAAAGTCTCCACCAATTTTCAGCCCTTTTGGACCATGCATTGACCAAAGTCAACGTTGGTCAAACTAGCGTGGAAACCCTAGCTGCAGTAATTCATCCTCTTTCCCACATGTGAACCGAATTTGCCTCCAAGGAGCTCGTACTAAATCAGAAGAGGAGATGTGTGTGATGAGAGTGAGTGAAATGATCTCCAACCTTGAATGTATATATATCCATCATTGAGGTGTGTGACACATTCGCTGGAGGTGTAAAACCTTAAGGCCGATCTGCACATATTTGAAATTATTAAAAATAAATTCAAAATAAATGTTCTGCTCATCAGATTAAGATCAATTTTATATCGATCTTACACCTCTCCGAAAGAGGAACCCAATAAAAATATTGGTATCTTCATCTGAGCATAACAACATGGAGTTTGGACCTAGTTGTCCACTTTTAACATTAGGGCACCAAACAGCCCCAAAACTGCCCACGCTATCACTTGTTGTGGTGGTATGGTGTGCGGCCTACCACACAGCCTTGCTATAGCTTACGGCACCTTTATTGGCCCTGAAAACAGTCCTTATCTCGCTGCCCTTATTTCTCAACAAGATGGGCTTTATCTTCTCCTAGCTTTGATTCCATGTAAATTTCTGAAGATGTTCTATGCTAGATGCAAATTTACTTTAAACTTCTAGAGCTCAATCACAAGAAAGTAAGATGCAGATAGAACATACCAATAGATCAATAGAAGACAAGCCAAGAACAGAGATAAAGAATGGTGGCGTTACGGCAATCAGCAGGTGCTTCAACTAGCGAAGTCTTCATAAGGTCAGCCAACCCAATGTGTCACACAACCCCAAGACGTCTCATCAGGAATGCTCCATCAAGACATTGCACCAAGAAGCCCTAACCACATCATCATGAGAAGCCTTAATCGCGGCACCATCCGTGAGAGAAGAGAATGCTTCCAAAATGTGTGTGTATCAAATGAACTCCAAGTCTCTCCAATATATAGTCATCTGAGGGGGTGTGTGACACATCTCTTATGCATGTGGGATAAATCAGGCCGACCTTGCACATGTGGAATAAATTCAAAATACATGTTCTGCTCATCCAATCAAGATGATCTTTAGATCGATCTTGCACCTATCCAAAAGAGGAATCCAATAAAAATATTGGCATCGTCATCTGATCATCACAACATGGAGTTTGGACCTAGTTGCCCAAAATTAACATTCTTCCTATGATTGGTCCTATCAAACAAATTACTTACTTGGGACAACTTTCAGTCCAGAACTTGGCAAATACTAGGCATGTGCTTTCTATGAAAGGAAGACTGAGATAGTCAAGCATCTAATTCCTGAATGTCGCTACTCAGGACAAGCGTGGAATGAAGTTAAAGTCCTTACTAGAGGAAAAGGAGTTTGGCAAGGGAACATAGTGGAGGAAGCACTAAAAGTTTGGAGAGACGAAGAAAAAAGGAAATGAACATGCAGCTCTCCCAGCAATGACTTTATGGTCTATCTGGTGAGCCTGAAACTTGGGCATTTTTTAAGATCAACAGATTTCTCACATTTAAAGTTTCTACTGTTTAGATACGCATATGACGGGCTGAAAAAGTGCCAACAAAAGGAAAATCAGACGAGTTAAGGAGTTAGAGATTGATAAATCAGTGACATGGAAATTCTCTGATGGAGCATCTTAGGGAAACCATGGGAATAGTGGTGCAAGAGGTATTATTTGTTTCCACTACAATCATAGTATAGCCTTCTCATGCCATCTGTGGCAGGGCTCCAACAACTAGGCAGAGGTAATGGCCCTCATGATTCTGATGAAAGTGGCAAAAGAAAGATAACTGGAAAGAGTTCAAGTGTATGGAGATTCCAAGCTAATAATGGAATGGATGAAAGGAGTCTATAGGAACCAAAAATTTGATTCTCACGGATGCAGTGAAGAGAGCCCATGACCTCAAGGAAAGTTCTTCTAACATTTATTTGTCATATTTTCAGGGAACACAGTGTTTTAGCTTACAATTTGGCCAAGAAGGCAGTGGAATCAATATATGCACAGCTGGAGTTGACAAAGACTGGAGGGAAAGAAGTTAGCAATCTTCTTCCAAGGCAGGTTCTATCTTGGAACTTTATTTCATACACCAGGTTAGGGGTTGCATTTCTGAATTCCAATGATTAATCTGTACACCACTTTTGGCTGCTCCTTAATGAGCTCTAAATGTAGTTTTTGGACTGATGGATAAATGCTCAGGTTTTCTAGGATTTTGATCAGTTTGTTGGGAAATTTTGTGCCTCCTTTGCCACATATATGCATACTATGCCTACTACTTGGATAGTATGCAATGTACCCCTGGTCCCTACCCATTTCTAACTATGAAATAAAAAGTGATTTGACTTTTCCTTCAGAAAACAAAAAATTTGAAGCCAGCAGTTTCAGTTTGTCACATGTAGAAAAACAAAATCAACTATTTCCATGTGCTACAAATGTTCTGAGTTTTCCATATTTGAAAAGCAGTCAGCTGACGCACACAAAATTACACCATATGCATGATAGGACGTCACTGAAATTTCACCATATGCATGATAGGACGTCACATAAACATTGCCATTAATTGTGAACATACCATGCAGAACCAGATATGAAATTAAAGAATGTGAGATACAAAAGTTTAAGGGTGAAACAATTTGTTAAATTCAGGAAATGTCAACATTTTTTTTCGTGTGCTTTGCTTTTCACAATCACCCAATTGGTGTTGGTAAATTCATGAACTTAACGCCTCCAATCTTTACAATGATTTTAGCAAGAAAAAACAACAAAAAGACAAATGACAGCAAAAAATGTCACAGTGAATTGTAGTTCTGTTTCAGATTTTCAGACTTGTAAATTCACACTAGAAATTGTATCCCATCCAGACTTCAAGAACAAATACAAGTATTACTCTTCAATTCAATTCACTTTAAAGAAAATGGTGCATTTTCTTCTCTTTGAATAGTTAACCAGGTACAGGAGATGAGTTGTGTTTCCAACTTTCCATTGCCTGTAGTACACCCCAGAAAAGGGATTTGCATACTTGATAGAACTGTTTTCTGTTGTATAAACAAAAAATATTGAGTACTTGGTACTACAACTATGGTTTTGAGTTTTGTGAAACAACCTACCACTTTTTTATGGGTTGACATTAACGAAAGCCTATTGTAAAAATAATAAATTCATTTCTCCAAATAGAGTAAGAATAAATTCATTATAACTTCATTCATTACAGCCACCATAACCAAGAAATAGTCTAAACATTGGTGTCCAAAATCAAAATCCTAAATTAATCTGATAGCCAGTAGTGCCAAGGTCAACTAAATTTGAAGGCATCAATGCCTTCAAATGATTATCCACTCACAGTGTAACACTCTCTCCCACCCTCTTGTTCTATCTCTGCCTGCAGGAGGTGTTACTTATTGAAATAACACGACCTCCAAGGTCTGTTATGAATATTGAGTTACAAAAATCCTCTTACCTCAAGGTCTTCAAATCTTAAAACTGATGCCACCGTTGCGATCAGCTTGCCAAGAGTCTTCCAGCGAGATAAATTTTATCGCAATCTGACTCTCAAATTGAGAGTTACACTCGTTTACATTTCGGCCTATTAAGGCCATGTCAGCATGCTAACAGCACTGTGCCCGTGTGGCCTCCACACAGTGCTATCTAGTCAACTTGGTGGGTCCTTCCATTAGGCCCTCATCATACAACTGCGGCCATCACGAAATGGAAATGGTTAACCTTCCAAGAGATCGAGAAACTCCAGGTATGATGAGTCTAATGTTGTAGATAACAAGAAAAAATAATTTCTCCTTGTATCTGCCCTCTCTGCTGCCTCTCCTCCCGACACCTTGGATAATTGGTTGATTGATAGTAGTGCCTCAAGGCACTTCACTGGATACAAAGAGGCCTGCTCACATTTGATTGAAAAGGAAACAAATTTGGAGATTATGCTTTGAGAGAATACCACCTATCCCGTGAAAGGGACAGGGACAGTTACTCTTCATCTAAATCAAGGTCAAATCCTTCATCTACAAGATGTGTTATACGTACCTGACTTGAAGAGAATTTAGTGTCTATTTTCAAGGTGGCATTCATTGATGGAAAGGTACGTGTTTGGAAGAGGAATTTCAAAGAAGCATTCACTCCTGCTTTCAGGGTTGATACTCTTTATCAGGTTGGAGGAAGTTTGTTGGGAGCCATCACATGCAACACCACTCTTCAATCCGAATTATGGCATCAGAGGTTTTCTCACCTTCATTATAAAGCACTTCCCGAAGCTAGGAAGATGGTCACAGGTATGCCCGATTTCAAAGTTGATCATGAAGGTGTTTGTCAGGGTTGTGCCGAAGGGAAACATACAAGGGGACCATTCCCCTCAAGTGATAGCAATATTACCGACATACTTCAATTGATTCATTCTGATTTATCTAGTATGTTGCCCGTAACATCTTTGGGAAGATATTTGTATTATGTTATTTTTGTGGATGACTTCTCTCGCAAAACTTGGATCTATTTCTTGAAGAAGAAGGACGAAGTGTTCAAGTGGTTCCGCTCTTTCAAAGCCTTGGTTGAAAATAAAACAAGGAAGAAGATGAAAATATTGAGGACCGATAATGGAACCGAGTATGAGTCAAATGATTTCAATGACTATTGTAGGGAAGTTGGCATTAAAAGGGAGACCATTACTACTTATACTCCCGAACAAAATGGAGTTGCCGAAAGGAAGAACCGAACCATCATTGATGCTACTCGCACCATGCTTCATGACCAAGGCCTACCGAAGTTCCTATGGGGAGAAGTTGCCAACACTGTCGTGTATGTTCAAAATAGATGCTCACATCAAGCTTTGGACTCCAAAACTCCCGAAGAAATCTTCACCGGTAAGAAAACTGATGTTTCTCATTTTCGAATTTTTGGAAGTCCCATATATTTTCATGTGTCGAAAGAAAAGAGAAGCAGGTTGGATGCTTCTGGAAAGAAGGGAACATTTTTGGGCTACAGTGAAACTTCAAAGGCATATAGAATACATGTGTCTGGTCAAGGGGAAGTGGAGATAAGTCATGATGTCACCTTCGATGAAGATGTTGCCCTTGGGAAGGTTAAAGATCTTCCTACCTCAAAGGAAGACAAAGATGAAGATGCAGGAAAGCAAGAAGAACCGAAGGATGAATCGATGCCTGATGTTGATGGTGCAATGGATCCCATTGATCCACCTCCTAGTGAGCCTTCTTCTTCTAAAAGAAGGCCCTCATGGCTTAGAGATACTTTCAAAGATGCCTAGAGACATATTGCACCAAGGGGGACTTTCCGTGAAAGTAGGAAGTCAAATAGGTACCAAGGGTACTTAGTATCCATGAGCACCATTGTTCAATCTAAGCCTGGAACGTTCGAAGAAGTCGTGAACCACCAAGTTTGGAAAGATGCAATGAACGAAGAGTATGAGTCGATCATGAAGAATGATGTCTGGGATGTGGTCCCTAGACCAAAGGACAAGTCTATTGTCGTCTTGAAATGGCTTTAAAAAATCAAACATGGAGCTGATGGGAGTGCTGAAAAGTTCAAGGCCAAGTTCGTTGCCCGAGGCTTCTTGCAGAAGGAAGGTATAGACTATGATGAGATATTTGCACCAGTTGCTCGATATACCACCATCTGTTCAATTACTTCCCTTGCTACCTCACAGGGATGGAATCTACATCAAATGGATGTTAAGACCGCCTTCTTGCATGGCTCGCTTAAGGAAGAGATCTATGTGGAGCAACCTATGGGATTTGAAGTTCGAGATCAAAATACACATGTATGCATGTTGAAGAAAGCTCTCTATGGGTTGAAGCAAGCCCCCAGGGATTGGTATGAGAGGATCCATAGCTATTTGATGAAGTTGGGCTTTACAAGAAGTGAAGTTGATCTGAACCTTTAATTTAAGGTTGATAATGACAAGCCTCTCATTTTGGTGCTCTATGTGGATGATCTATTTCAAACAGGTGTGGACCCTCTCATTCATCAATGTAAGAGGGAGTTGGCTTCTGAATTTAAGATGAAAGACCTAGGGTTAAAGCACTACTTCCTAGGCTTGGAGGTCTGGCAAAAGCCAAGTGAGATTTTCCTTCCTCAAAGAAAATATATTGTGAACTTGCCTGAAAGGTTTGGGATGGTGGACTGCAAGTTCGTGACTACTCTGATGGAACTCAACTTTAAGAAGCTATGCAAAAGTGTTGCTCGGCCCGAATTGGAAAATCCTTCTAAGTATCGTCAAATCGTGGGGGGCCTCATGTTCTTAGTGAACTCCCCGTCCGAACATATGTTTTGCAGTGAATAATACGTTCAATCAATATATGGTCGAGCCTCATCACATACACTGGATTGCTGCCAAGAATCTTTTGAGATATCTCTGGGGCACAATCAACTATGGATTGAGATACACTACCGGTATTTTGAGGCTCCATGGATATACTGATGTTGATTGGGCTAGCAGTGTGGTGGATTGTAAGAGCACATCTAGATGTTGCTTCTCTCTAGGTTCTGCTTCGATATCTTGGATGAGCAGGAAGCAGAAATGGATTGCTTTAAGCACCGCTAAGGCCGAATACATTGCAGCAAGTATGGTCTGTTGTGAAGTTGTTGGTTGAGGAAGCTCTTTAGTGAGTTATTTGGGCATGTGCTCGATACCACTGTGATCTATTGTGACAACCAAAGTAGGATTCAACTTTCAGAGAATCCCATGTTCCACGACCGCTCCAGGCATATTGATATCAAGTACCAGTTTATCAAGGATATAGTACAACGGGGCACCTAAGGCTCCATCACATTGGGACCGATGAGCAGGTTGCAGATATTCTCACTAAGCCCCTGGGGAAGGTTGTTGATTTTTGTAGCATCAGAAAGTGCTCTAAGTCTCAAATTTTGCGTAGAAGCTTAGACACTGGTATTCCAAAGAACCCAAAAATCGTTTGTGGAAATTCCACTTGGTTAATGTTTTATTAAAATAATTAATTATTTTAATGTGGACCCTAAGACTAAACTTAGGGAAATTCAATAATTAAAAGGTATTAATAAAACATGAGTGAGAATGATCTAGAAGGCGGAGATCAAGTCATCTTATAATATTAGTCGTTGATTAGAGATCTAATCTTGGTCGTTGATGTCTCAACGAGAAGACTATAAAAGAAGACTTGAGGGCCATTTGAAAAGACACACCAAGAAACTGAATTCATCTAAGATCGAAATTTCTAGGGCTGGGTTTGCTGATAAATTCGAACTAGAGACCTGAGCAGTGAGGGGCAAAGATAGCATCCGAAGAGAAATATTTTCTCAGTCGATGGAGCATCGGTTAGAGAGAGGCAGAAGAGATCTAGCCAAAGCCAGCGCAGAAGGAAGAGAGTTGATGCAGTGACTGCGTAGGCTCACGCAGAGGCAGAGGAAGGGTTTTCGGAATTTTGCTAGTGGATCAATTTCGGAGGCCAGGATCCGAAAAGTGGCACCGAGAGGCTGTTCCTCAAGGTCCAAGGAGGCAAAATGACTTGGTTGGGGCTGAACGTTGAGCCTAGAAGGGGGTGACGCAAAGGCTACAAGTTGCACTGCTAGGACTGCGCAGAGCCTCCCCAGGGCAGGTTTTTCTTCATCCAGATCAGCCAAAAACTCAGTGATTGAGTGAGTTAAATCCTCACAAATTCTTCTACCAGTATTTCTCTCTGTAACTGAATTACCCTAGGGGTATTCAGAGATGTATTCAGACATTTTTACTGCATAATAATAAAACCCTCAGATTTGTTGCACCGGTTTTCCCGCATTGGGTTTTTCCAGGGACTTAGTCCAAAATAAAGGTGTCATATGTGTGAATTATTTCCTTGTCTAGTTTCTGTTAGGATATTCCGACACATAGGAAATAGTTAAGAATAACTTAGTCTAGTGTAGAGTTATGTAAAGTGTGTTTCTTTACCATGTACATTTGTAACTTATAATCCGACGGTCACAATTTGTAGTGATCCGATGGTTATCTCTCACCTCGATATTAATGACACTTGATCTGTGGCTTAACACCCGATTGGTCCATGATCTCTATTTAAAGAGCATGGAGGGTCATTTGTCCGGTAACCGTTTATGAGAGAAACATATGTAACTTTTCTTTTTATATTAATAAATTGCCTAAAGTGGCCGCATTGGCTGAGGCCGTGGACTATTTGTCTCTTTGAGGGTTTTAACCACGTGATTATACTAGTGTACTGATTTGTGATTTGTTTGTGAGCGGTGACCTTTGGTTCTTGATCTAAGGAACTTACCCTATAAATTCCTACGTGGTATCAGAGCTATTTTGAGGGCCGCGTCCGTTGTTGATCAAAATCCGAAGCCAGTTTGACTGCATGTGAATGCCGTTTTGTAGATCTACTATTTCTGAACATTTTTGGGCTTGGAGAACTGCTCGATTTTGTTTGGAGCGTCTGTTACAGTGAGGAACGCTTTTTGTTTCATGCGAAAAGGCTTCCAGCTGCCCAAGTTATGACAGTTTAGATCTGAAAGTATAAAGCATATGTTTTGCAGTTATATTTGTTAATAGTTCTGGTTATTTCGGTTCCCTCTTTTCATTTTCGGTTTTTAGGTTTTATTTATTTGCCGAATCTATACCCTCTTCTCTGTGTATGCTCTTTGTTGTGTGCTACGTGCAATCTCGGCAAATCAGAAACAGGAAAAAGGGATTTTTTTTGCTACATATGCTCTTTCCCCGCGTCTTTGTGCGATCTTGGGAAATCAGATATAGTGAAAAAAGTGATAGTTGCCGGTAAGGCTAACCGAAAATCTAACATTCTGCCGTAAGGCTTTGCATTTCGTTTTTTTTTTTGCTCGGTTTTTTGTGTTTTTTTTGCAGGGAAAGGAACGCACACCGAAGAGTAAAAATAAAAAATAAATATAAATAGATAAATAAATAAATAACCCCCCCTTCCTTCTTTCATACAATAACGTTATCCTTTTACTATCTCACTTGGTGAGGGGTTAGTTTATGAGAATAGAGATCTTGGGTTCAAGTCTCCTTCTCAAGCTTCTTTTGTAAAAAGTTTTTGTTAAAAGGGGCGGAATTTTTTTTTAAAAAGCCGCACTTCATCCCATTCCCGTAACTATTCGGCATCTACAACTCAGATTTTTCGAAAGGCATATCTTCTTCATCCGGAAGCTGTTTTTCGAGCCATTTTTTTTTAAACGGCCTAATTTTTTGAGATCTTTCCATTGGAGCAGCTAGTTTCAGCTTTTCTCAGATTCAATTTTTTTTTTAAATGGAAAGTGCATGCTCGGTTATTCTTAACAGCACCAATTATTTCCAATGGCTACCTCACATGGTAGATATTTAGAAGTAAAGGGCTTTATAGAATAGCCACAAGACAAAAAACTAAACCTTTCGATGATGATAAAGCTCCTAAATGGGAAAATAAACAAGATCAAGCATGAGGGTTGATAGGAATGTCCATTGCTCAAGATCTTCGATTTCATATCCTTGATATTGACACCCCTGATGAAACCCTGGAAAAGCTAAAAACTGTTTTTGGCATTCAAAATCAAATCAGGGCCCACCAGCTTGAAAATGAGTTGCTTACTTTGGACCCCAATAATTTCTCCTCCATTGAAGATTTTTTGTCCAAATTCAAGACCCTCAGAATTCTTTTAGAAAGTTGTAAGATCAAAAAGGACGATGGTAGCCTCGTCTATTGCATTCTTGCTAAGCTTGGCCCTGCATACTCTGTATTTGTTTCCGCCTTCCACTCCACTAGAGAAGCCATCATTTCTTCAGGAACCACCTACAAGAATCCCTCTTTTGATTCCTTTTGCGATTCTTTGATAAGAGAACAAGAAAAACTTTTACACCTTGGTCTTATCACTACTGGAAACACTTCTAAGAAAGCCTTAGCAGCCCAACAACAACCATATCAAAAGAATCCCAATAAGCAATATCCTAAAAAATATGGTCCTAAACCAAACAAGGGCCCTAACCAATTTCAGCCGCAAACTGAAAAATCAAATCACCAAAATAATAAGGCAAATCAAAACGAAGGGAAGAAGACAGATAGACATTGCAACTTTTGCAATCGGGATGGCCATATAGAGTCCAAATGTTTTAAGAAGATGGAAGCCTTAGAAGCAGCAACGAAGAAGCACAACATCAATTTGGAGCACTCTTCACCTTCATCTTCAGGCATGGCACTTTCTGCTTGTGGTTGTCAAGCATCAAATTTTGGTTATGCATTAAATGTATCTTCTTCTTCTCCTTCTCATCAGTGGCTCATTGATTCTGGAGCTTCTTACCACATGGCTAAAAATAAATCCATGTTTTCTTCTTTAAATGATTGTAACACCAAACATATTTATGTTGGTGATGATAAATCTCTTAGTGTTGTAGGATCTGGAACCATTCATCTAGATAATGGTCAGTTTAATGATGTACTATGTGTTCCTACCTTGTCATGCAACCTTCTATCTTTTTATCAAATAACTCATTCAGGTGAAGGGAAAATAGTAGAATTCTCACCTCATGATGTTGTAATCAAGGACCTCAAAGATCCTAAACATATTTTAGCTACTGGCATTGCTAATGATTCCACAAGGTTGTATAAGTTTGACAACTTTGGGTCATCATGTCTTCCCTCTGTTTTTGTTGCTCATAATGATGATGTGAGCAAACTTTGGCATGAGCGATTTGGTCACTTAAACTATCGCTTTCTTCAAACTCTATGTAAGGAAAATATGGTGACGGGCTTTCCTATGGTATCTTGTCGAGATGGTTTTTTTCTTGGATTTGTACTGAAAAGACTACTCAGAATAGTTTGACAAACGTGCTTTATACGTCTTTCAAATTTCCCTTTGTACCCCAGTATTGTGATTATAAATTACTCTTGCCTCTTTTCTGTTGTATGGATTTTTAACTTTCATTGATGATTTTCTCCAGATGATTTGTGGTTTCTTAAAACTCAAGAGTGAAGTTTTTAATATGTTCTTGGCCTTTAAGGCCTTTGTTGAGAAACAATCTGGACATCAAATTCTTAAGTTAAGATCAGACAATGGAGGAGAATATGTTAACAACAAATTTATCAACTTCTGCATTGAGCATGGCATTCAATTGCAACATATTGTTCCATATACTCCACAACAAAATGGTGTAGCTAAAAGGAAGAATCGCACCTTAAAAGAAATGGCTAATTGTATGCTTCAATCTAAAGGACTTAGTCTCAATTTTTGGGTAGAAGCAATTAACTGTGCAAATTACATAGTAAATCGCACTCCTACTAAGGTTTTAAGGAATATAACTCCAGAAGAAGGAGCACTTTCGTGTCTTTGGCAATGATGCTTGGGCCCATATTCCAGATGTGAAACATAAAGCCTTATAAGAGTGAAAAATGCATTTTTGTTGGATATTCTGAAGATGTCAAAGGATATAGACTTCTTCAACCAAAATCCAAAAATATAATCATTAGAAGAGATGTAAAGTTTGATGAAAATATATTGGCATGCGAGCCTAGTTCGGCGGGTGTGCCACCTTTGGCCTGCCAACCTGATTCAGCATATGTGCCACCTCTCTCTCTCTCTTCTATTTTTAATAGCATTCCTTCTAGTTCAGATGATGATAGCGAGGATGAAAATCCTCCTCCACCTCTTGAAATTTTCCTTATACTCCACTGCTTCCAAGATGGGTCCGCTTTACTCGGGATGCAGCAGTTTCTCTTGCAGGTGACCCTGCCGATCGACGACGTACACGTTCTCAGTTCAAAAGAGCTTCTTCCTTATTGGCTCAAGTTCCAGAAAATCCTGATCCAGAAACCTTTGAAGAAGCCTCTGGTCATCTAGCTTGGGATGAAGCTATGAACGAAGAATATCGTTCCTTATTGGCGAATGATACTTGGGATCTTGTTCCTCTTCCAAAAGGAAGAAAACTTGTCAGATGCAGATGGGTTTACAAAACAAAGTTTGGAGCAGATGGAAAAGTGGATAGACATAAAGCTCGTCTTGTCGCTAAAGGATTTTCACAAGTTGAAGGCATTGACTATACTGAAACCTTCTCCCCTCTTGCCAAAATGAATTCTATCCGCCTTGTTCTTTCCCTTGCTGCTTCCTTTAAATGGGAAGTAACATCCTGCCTTCTTACATGGAGATTTACATGAATAAATCTACATGGAACAACCCCCTGGCTTTATCCAAAATGACTCTAGCCTTGTTTGTCAAATGAGAGTGGTCTGAGCATCTCTAAACAAGCACCTCAAAGTTTGGAAAAGCAAACATACTTATTAGATAATGGCTTTTCTAGGTGTCATTCTGACAACACTGTCTACACCAAGAAGGTGGGTAATTCCTTCACCATCCTTGTTCTTTATGTTGATGATCTTATCCTTATTGGTAGTGATCCAAACCATATAAACCATGTGAAGTCTAGCCTCAAAAAGAAGTTTGAAATGACAGACTTAGGACACTTGCATTATTTCCTTGGTCTTCAAGTCTTGCAATCCAAGGAAGGCATTACCCTCTCTCAGTCCAAGTATGCCTATGATCTTCTACACCACTTTCACATGGAACACTATAAGCCAGCCCCTTCTCCCTTTCAGTCTGGAGTCAAGCTTTCAGTCACTTGTACTACCCCTGAAGTTGATGCTACCTTATATCGTCAACTTGTTGGTAAACTTCTGTATCTAACCCACACCCGTCCTAACCTTTCCTTTGTCGTTGGTCTTGTCGCTCGGTTTATGCACCAACCTCATGAAAGTCACTGGAAAGTAGCTAAAAGAATACTTCGATATATTCAAGGTACAGTTCAATTCGGATTCATTACAGTGCAGGAGCATCTCCATTGTTGATTGGTTTCACTGATTCTGATTGGGCTGGTGACCCTGATGATCGAAAGTCTACTGCAGGATATGTATTAACTCTTGGTTCAGGACCTATTACTTGGTCTTGTAAGAAACAAAGTGTCATCTCTCTTTCTTCAGCAAAAGCAGAGTATCGTGGTGTAGTTGAAGCCAGCAAGGAAGCCATGTGGCTTCGTCAGATCCTGTCTGAATGTGGTCTTCATCAATAGCATCCAACTACACTTTGGTGCGATAAACAGAGTGCCATTTAGCTACGTAAAGATCCAGTTCAGCATCAGCGTATGAAACACATTGAACTCCACATACACTTCATCAGAAAGCTCATTCATGATCGTGTTCTTGAAGTGTAGTACTGTCCAACCAATGATCAAGTAGCCGATATCTTTACGAAGGCTCTCACAGAAGCGAAGTTTACCAAACTTCGATCCATGCTTGGAGTTCAGGAAAGTTGTCATTAAGGGGGGATAGGCTCTAATGCCTCCTTCCTTCTCCTATTGTGTGACTTTTGTAAATACTTCAATCCTATCCCAATTTGTTCTTAAGGGGGGATGTTAGGATATTTCAACACATAGGAAATATAGGCTCCTCATCACATACACTGGATTGCTGCCAAGAATCTTTTGAGATATCTCCGGGGCACAATCAACTATGGATTGAGATACAATACTGGTATTTTGAGGCTCCATGGATATACTGATGTTGAATGCGCTGGCAGTGTGGTGGATTGTAAGAGCACATCTAGATGTTGCTTCTCTCTAGGTTCTGCTTCGATATCTTGGATGAGCAGGAAGCAGAAATGGATTGCTTTAAGCACCGCTGAGGCCGAATACATTGCAGCAAGTATGGCCTGTTGTGAAGTTGTTGGTTGAGGAAGCTCTTTAGTGAGTTGTTTGGGCATGTGCTCGATACCACTGTGATCTATTGTGACAACCAAAGTGGGATTCGACTTTCAGAGAATCCCATGTTCCACGACCGCTCCAAGCATATTGATATCAAGTACCACTTTATCAAGGATATGGTACAACGGGGCGCCTAAGGCTCCATCACATTGGGACTGATGAGCAGGTTGTAGATATTCTCACTAAGCCCCTGGGAAAGGTTGTTGATTTTTGTAGCATCAGAAAGTGTTCTAAGTCTCAAATTTTGTGGAGAGGCTTAGACACTGGTATTCCAAAGAACCCAGAAACCATTTGTGGAAATTCCACTTAGTTAATGTTTTATTAAAATAATTAATTATTTTAATGGGGACCCTAAGACTAAACTTAGGGAAATTAAATAATTAAAGGGTACTAATAAAACATGAGTGAGAATGATCTAGAAGACGGAAATCAAGTCATCTTATAATATTAGTCATTGATTAGAGATCTAATCTTGGTTGTTGATGTCTCAACGAGAAGACTATAAAGGAAGACTTGAGGGCCATTTGAAAAGACACACCGAGAAACTCAATTCATCTAAGATCGAAATTTCTAGGGCTGGGTTTGCTGATAAATTCGAACTAGAGACCTGAGCAGTGAGGGGCAGAGATAGCATCTGAACAGAAATATTTTCTCAGCCGATGGAGCATCGGTCAGAGAGAGGCAGGAGAGATCTAGCCAAAGCCAGCGCTGAAGGAAGAGAGTTGATGCAGTGACTATGTAGGCTCATGCAGAGGCAGAGGAAGGGTTTTTGAAATTTTGTTGGTGGATCAGTCTCGGAGGCCGAGATCCAGAAAGTGGCACCGAGAGGTTGTTCCTCAAGGTCCAAGGAGGCAAAACGACTTGGCTGGGGCTGAACGCTGAGCCTGGAAAGGGGTGACGCAAAGGCTGCAAGTTGCACCGCTGGGACAGCGCAGAGCCTCCACAGGGCAAGTTTTTCTTCATCCGGATCAGCGAAAAACTCAATGATTGAGTGATTTAAATCCTCACAAATTCTTCTACCAGTATTTCTCTCTGTAACTGAATTACCCTAGGGGTATTCGGAGATGTATTCAGACATTTCTACTGCATAATAATAAAACCCTCAGATTTGTTGCATCGGTTTTCCCGCATTGGGTTTTTCTGGAGACTTAGTCCAAAATAAAGGTGTCATATGTGTGAATTATTTCCTTGTCTAGTTTCCTTGTTTCAGAATCATAATTATTGTAGTGTAGGTTGCTTCAATGATTGTTTCAATATTTCATGAATATATTCAAAAATAATTATGTAAAGTAAATTACATAATAGATGAAGTAATTCAGATGGTTTCAATAGGATTCATTAGATCTGTTTGGATCTAGGAATTTTCACATGGTATCAGAGCATTGATGTGAAACAGGAAGGACAGATCTGAATTCTAAAGTTAAGGTTGTTTTTGCTGCAGTGCAACAGAACAAATCCATTGAAGGATTGCACAGTTCTGGCCAGGAGGGCTAAGATTTTCGTGGCAGTCTCTCTCTAAGTGAGTCAACAGAGAGAAAGGGCTTCCATATTCGAGATCTTTTTGTGGCAGAGGGAGCAGCGCAAAGCCTCCACGCAGAAGACAGAGGGATGTAATTTTTATGAAACTGTCACTGGGCAGAAAAGCGTAAGGAGTCAGAGCACATATTTGGGGAATTCTTCCTCGGTAATTTCCTAGCTGAGGAAATCAACATTTCTCAGTTGTTGAGTAGTAGAGGAGCAACAAAACTTCCAACTACTTCCAACTCCATCAGGGAGTGTGTAAGTCTACCAATGACTGCGCAGTAGGGAGAAAGAGGGATCAAATTCGACAGTTTTTCGACGGAGATGGCATCTCACAGACTTCGTGATCAAGATCAGTTGGAGGGCTCCTCCAACTATATGATCTAGAAGGAACGGGCTATGTTTCTTCTAGATGAATATGATTTGAAGGCATTCATGGAGAGCATGGTAGTTGTACCTACAGATCCAGATTCAAACAAGAAGTACAAGGCTGATACGGCAAAGGCGAAAAGGTTGCTCCTTGATGGTGTCAAGGACCACATCGTTTCACATTTGGCTGGCAAGAACACTGCCAGAGACATGTGGGTAGCTTTGCATGACCTATATGAGGGATCTTCCAAGCAACAGTAGTTGTACTTAGAGCAGTAGCTCTATATGATCCTGATGTGGAAAGGGGAGTGTGTGGCTTCATATCTCATGCAGTTTCAGGAGATTCGAGATCAACTGTCTGCAGTGTGAAAATTTCTGAATATTACTTAATGCAGAAACCCTAGTGTTAGATCTGGTTATACTTCTCCTACTTAATCAAGTTATTAATGCTGAAAATTCAGATTAACATCGAAGTAAACACATAACAGACTTTCGCCAATTTAGATCTAAGCAAAGATACATGCACATAAACAAAGTGACACACAAGATTTTATGGACAACTGTCCCCGGAAAAAACCAATGCGGGAAAACCGGTCTTCTGGCTGCTGGAGGGTCTATATTATTAAGTAGTTTCTGAATACAGCAAATCTGGGCACCTTATGGTTAACCCAACAGAGAAAAATAGATTTGAAATTGCAGCTAACCTGCTGTTTCGGAGACTGAAACTTTGACTAATCCACACCCTCGAACGAGATTTACAAGACTCAACCAAATTCTACCTCAAGAAACCCCAGCATTGCCCCTGAAGCCCCTGCGTCAGCTCTACTAGCCACTGCGTGCCTCTGCGCTGGCCTGCAGAGGGTTGCGTAGCCCCAGACTGGGTGACGCAATCCCTACGCTACCCTAGAAGGCCTCTGCGTAACCCTGGAGGGCCTCCTGTTGCTCAGCACTGCCCTTTTTGGGCCTACGTAGCGGCTGAGGCTCTCTACTTTGCGTAGCTACTGCTGCTGCCCCTGCTACTGGTCGCTGCCTCTCTACCTCTTGCTGATTCTTGGCACTGGGATCAAATCATCCCCTTAGCCAATACTACCCCTCTCCGCAGCGGAAACACTTCTGAAAATTCTTAGCAAACCTACACAGGAATTTCAGCTTAGTCTCAGTGCTCTGCCTCCGTGTGTGTGTTCTCCAACTAACCCCAAGCCTTTCCTTTATACTTTCTTGTTGGGAAACCAACGACCATGATCTAATCTTGAATCGATGGTTGAGATTAAAAGAAATCTTTATCCGTGTGACTTGAGTCATTTCCATCACATGTTTTAATTAATTACACTCAAGAAAACTCAACATTCCCTCTTATCGAGGAATGTGCTCTAGTACAACTCTACTTCACCCCGAAGCTCTGCACTGATCTCTGGTGTGGGTCTTTGCATTGATGTTGGACCTGCTGCCCTTCATCACTACGCTGTTGCTGCCATTCTATACAGCTGCCTATGATGTTGCCACCGTCACTGCCACATTTGTACTGCAGCTCCCTCTCAATCTGCTACATTATGCTGCCATCTGCTGCACTGCAACTTCAGTTGTTGAGAGTGACGACCGAAGGTCCTGCCTAATCTTTGATAGACAAGTCAGTTGGGTTGCATCCTCATCACTGAAACTCCATAGGCTATTGATCTTTACTGACATCTGGAGACAAATATACGACAACTCTGCACTGCGTAAGCAGTCCTCCTCTGCGTTGATGAAGTCACCTAAGCCTCTACACTGAAGTCCCCTCCGCTGCTGCTGCATTATGTTGTCCTCCTAAAGCCTCTATGCTGTTGTAGCTCTGCTCTGTGTGATTCAGCCTGCACTGTGTTGTTGAAGTCACATCAGCCTCTCTGCATTACATTGCTACGCTACTGTTGCATCTACACTGTGCTGCTTCCTTTAGCCTTCAGCTCCGCCTCTACTCCATTTGTGATTCTTTGCACCCACTGCTCCACTTGTCCCGCTATTGTCTTAAGTCTCCTGTAGCTTGGATGTGATCCAAGAGCTGAGCTGCTCAAGGATCCCGCCACCACTCTGTAGCTGCTCTACAGATCCATGTTTTCATGAGCGCTCATGGCTACGTCATCTTCTGAACCATCGTCCGCCACCGCAGCCTTGGAAGTAGAAACTTCCTTGTCCTGCTTCTTCTGTGGACAATTGCTGGCAAAATGTCCTAATTCCCCGCACTAGAAACACTTGATCTTAGATAGATCACGCGTCTTCTTCCCTTGCTGCCTCTTTGATGCCAAGGCTGCATCTTCTTCTTCTTCCTTCTTCACCTTACTAGATCCCGTGTTGTACTGCCTCTTGGTGAATCGGCGGAGTTCTTCTTGGTGAAGGATTGCCCACATACTGTCCTAGTTGGGAAGGTCCGTTCTACCCAAGACGCTTTGGACAAAAGTTTCCCAGTCCTCTGTGACTGCATTGAGTGCAGTCCTTACCATCACATCATCCTCCACCTTTGCTCCCATAGCACACAATTGATCTCTAATCGCCTGTAATCTGAAAAGGAAGGGCTCCATTTCTTTTCCCTTTGCCATTATGAATGACCGGAGTTGATTCTCCAGAAGCATTCTCCTCTGGACGGATTTTCCCTCATATAGGACAGTTAAGGCCTTCCACATCTCATTAGCCATTTTCTTTTCGTCTATGTGTGGAACTATATGATTCTTAACCCCATCCATTATGAAGCATTTAGCATGTGCCGCAGCTTCCTCATGCTTCTTCAGGAGATCTGCATCGGTCGGCGTGGCCAGGACATTTTTTGCATGGTCCCTTAGACCGTATGCCTCCATGACTACCAAGATTTTGGCCTTACAGACTGCAAATTTGGACAGACCATCCAACCTATCCTGATGACGTAGTCCGTGAGGTACCATATGCTCAGTAAATCTGTCGGAACTCCTCTTCTCTATGCTAGAGATTTGTATATAGAGTCCTTGGAAAAACAGGCACCCTCTGCTCCCTCTAACAACTGACATCCTCACTTGGAAGTTTGCGAAATCAAACGAATCAGCTCTCTTTGATCCTCTGATCGATCTGCAAATTTCTTTGGTTGGAAACCCTTTGAGAAGTTGTTCTCCTCCCGCTCTTTGTCACTTAGTGCTTAGGCTAAATTCTGAATCTTCAAACATTTAACCCTAGCAACAACTTCTGAAGCTCTGCAACACTGCTTCTAGCACTCTGAACAACAACGGCTTCAGATGTGTGTCACCCTAGTTGCACTATGCGTGAGCAGACAGTCCCAACGTTGTCTCTGTGCTGCCTCTGCGCAGTAAGTACATGGTTCTGCATGAAGACTGCATAGCACTGCATCGCTCTGGCCTCTGCATGGCTATGCTCCCTTTGTTGCTGCGCTGTCCCTTCCGGTCCAAATTTCTGCGACTGATGCTGGTTTCTGCAACAAAGATTCTTCAGTCTTCTGCTGGTGATCCTGCTAGATCTGCAGTCACTCTGATACCATGTGAAAATTTCTGAGTATTTCTTTATGCAGAAACCCTACTGTTAGATCTGGTTATACTTCTCCTATTTAATCAAGTTATTAATGTTGAAAATTCAAAATAACATCGAAGTAAACACATAACAAACTTTCACTGATTCAGATCTAAGCAAAGATACATGCACATAGACAAAGTAACACACAAGATTTTATGGACAATTGTCCCTGGAAAAACCCAATGCGGGAAAACTGGTCTTCTGGCTGCTAGAGGGTTTATATTATTAAGTAGTTTCTGAATACAGCAAATCTGGGCACCTTATTGGTTAACCCGACAGAGAAAAATAGGTCTGCAGCTAACTCGTTGTTCCGGAGACTGAAACATTGACTGATCCACACCCTCAAACAGGATTTACAAGACTCAACCAAATTCTGCCTCTAGAAACCCCAATGCTGCACCTGAAGCCCCTACATCAGCCCTGCTAGCCTCTGCGTTGGCCTGGAGAGGGTTGCGTAACCCTAGGCTGGGTGACGCAATCCCTATGTTGCCCTAGAAGGCCTCTGCGTAACCCTGGAGGGCTTCCTGCTCCTCAGCGCTACACTTTCTAGGCCTGTGTAGCACCTACGTAGCGGCTAAAGCTCTCTACGTTGCGCTATTGCTGCGTAGCTGCTGCTGCTGCCCCTGCTCCTATGCGTTGCTCCTGGTCGCTGTCTCTCTGCCTCTTGTTGATTCTTGGCACTGAGATCAGATCATCCCCTTAGCCAATACTACCCCTCTTCGCAGCTGAAACACTTCTGAAAATTCTTAGCAAACCCGCCCTAGAATTTCTACATAGTCTTAGTGCTCTACCTCCTTGTGTGTGTTTTCCAACTAACCCCAAGCCTTTCCTTTATACTTTCTCGTTGGGAAACCAATGGCCATGATCTAATCTTGAATCGATGGCTAAGATTAAAAGAAAGCTTGATCCGTGTGACTTGAGCCATTTCCATCTCATGTTTTAATTAATTACCTTTAATATGTTAATTTTTCTAAGTTAGATTTAGGATCCTTAATTAAAATATTAATTAATTGATTATCTCCCAAACTGGATGGAATTTCCCAAATCCCTTTCTGGGTCTTGGAGATCTCATGTACTCTAGTCCCTCCACAAGTTTTGGGAGCTAAAGCACATCTAATGCTACCCCAACACTCAAGAAAACTCAACAGGCAGTAGGTGTTACACCTACAACTGCAACCATGGAACGGATGGCCCTTAACGGTGTCACAGAGGAGTGGCAGGTGTTTGTCTAGAGCATACTTGCTCAGGCAGCATTACCTAGTTGGGAGCAATTGTGGGCAGCTTTTTAGGAGGAAGAGCTGAGAAGAGACCTCGTCAAGTGCAAACTTGATGGCAGCAATGGAAGCGAATCGAAATCCATGGAGGAAGAGGAGAACGCAACCCTTGCATCGAAGGGGCAGCAAGCGCAACGGAAACTGAAGCGTGATGCTTCTAAGATCAAGTGCTTCAAATGTGGCGAGATGGGCCACTATGCATCTCAGTGTCCTCTAAAGAAGGACAAAGATGAGAAGCATGACCCGAAGGTTGCGGCCGCGAGAATCAAGAAGGATGAGGTGGCCATGAGTGTCCATGCCTCTCCTAGTGAGAAGTGGGGTGATATTGAGTTGTAGTTCATTCTGAACTTCAGTTGGGTAGGATCCTTGAGCCCACCTCATGGACCATACCTTGCTACGGGAGCCCATATTTTCAGTAGCGGGATGGAGGAGTTTCAGAGGAGTCGAGGAGTGATGGAGACGACAATGCAGTGGGTAGCATCGCTCATTTTTGGAGCAGCGCAGAGCAGAGGCAACAGCAGCAATGCAGTGCACAGTGGTGCAGCGCATTGCAAAGAAGTGCAGAGCGGTGCTTACGGAGTGCAGAGCAGCAGCTGTGCAGTGCATCAAAGGGACAGCGCAGTAGTTATCAGCAGTCAGAGTCTTCAGCACCGAGGTGCATCCACTGAACACTTGTTCAGTCTTGGGTGAGTTCAGTTGTTTCTCTCAGCAACTGAGTTGCAATGTAGATGCAGTGTGACCAGTGGCAGTGTTCGCAGCATAGCAGATGTAGCACTTGAGAGGGAGTTGTAGTACAAATGCAGCAGTGTCATGGGAAACAGTACAGTGGCAGCAGCAGCGCAGTGGTTGATGGACTTTAGCAGCGCGAAGGATGCTTTAGAGTCATAGCAGTATGCAGCAGGCATAATTGCTAGACCACTTTCCTCACTAAGAGGGAGTGTTGATTTTTGTAGCATCAGAAAGTGTTGTAAGTCTCAAATTTTGTGGAGAGCCTTAGACACTGGAATTCCAAAGAACTATTCCACTCCGTTAATGTTTTATTAAAATAATTAATTATTTTAATGGGGACCCTAAGTCTAAACATAGGGAAATTAAATAATTAAAGAGTATTAATAAAACATGAGTGAGAATGATCTAGAAGGCGAAGATCAAGTCATGTTACAATCTTAGCCGTCGATTAGAGACCTAATCTCAGCCATTGATGTCTCAACGAGAAGACTATAAAGGAAGACTTGAGGGCCATTTGGAAAAACACACCGAGAAACTGAACTGATCTAAGATCGAAATTTCTGGGGTGAGGTTTGCTAAGAAATTCGAACTAGAGATCTAAGCAGTGAGGGCAGAGATAGCATACGGAGAGAAAGATTTTCTCAGTCGGTGGAGCATTAGTCAGAGAGAGCAGAAGAGTTCTAGCCAAAGCCAGCGCTAAAGGAAGAGGGTTGACGCAGTGGCTGCGTAGGCTCACGCAGAGGTAGCACAAAGGCAGAGGAAGGGTTTTCAGAATTTCGCTGGTGGATCAATTTCGAAGGCCGAGATCGAGAAAGTGACACCGAGATGTTGTTCCTCAGGGTCCAAGGAGGCAAAACAACTTGGCTGGGGCTGAACGTTGAACCTGGAAGGGGATGACGCAGAGGCTACAAGTTGCATCGCTGGGACTGTGCAGAGCCTCCCCATGGTAGGTTTTTCTTCATCTGGATCAGTCGGAAACTCAGTGATTGAGTGAGGTAAATCCTCACAAATTCTTCTGCCAGTATTTCTCTCTGTAACTGAATTACCCTAGGGGTATTCACAGATGTATTCAGACATTGCTACTGCATAATAATAAAACCCTCAGATCTGCTGCACTAGTTTTCCCGCATTGGGTTTTTCCAGGGACTTAGTCCAAAATAAAGGTGCCATATGTGTGAATGATTTCCTTGTCTAGTTTCCTTGTTTCAGAATCATAATTATTGTAGTGTAGGTTGCTTCAGTGATTGCTTCAATATTTCATGAATGTATTCCGAAATAATTGTTTAAAGTAAATTACATAATAGATGAAGTAATTCGGATGGTTGCAGTAGGATTCATTAGATTTATTTGGATCTAGGAATTTTCACAAAGGTCAAATTCTTAACCTTCCGTGAGAGACTTGGAGTCTTGGACAGACCCTCCTATGAGGTGCCCGCTTGAGTTGGATATTAATCTCTGGGACCTCCAGGGGGCTTGGGGTTGCTCCTTGGAGTTATGAGCAACCATAGGGTGAGGTTTGCTTCCCCTATTGGTGCGCTATGTACAGGATGAATGGTTCGCCTTCACCTATCATACCCCAATGTTGGATATATGAGCAGGTTCACCCTCTCTTGTTGATGCCCCAACATACATCCCACCCATGTAGTCCGGGACTCATGGGAAGTACCTCTCATCTGGCCAATGAGTTGGGAAATGAGGATAGAGACCATATCACTACCGATCAACACATCGTGTACTGTCATACTCTCTATGCTAGGATGTATGGTGTCCAACAACTTGATCTGGGATCAAGTCTGGTTGAGGTTTTTACCTCTAGACTGACTTTGGGTCAGTGGAGAGTGGAAAGGTCTTGTGACTTACTCTCGATCAAATTCTTCTTCATTATTTCTTCATAGTTCAGCAGAGCAGAGCAGTGCAGAGATGATAGGATGGTACAGGATGACAAGATGGTACAAGATGACAGGATGGTACAGGATGACAAGATGGGTCAGGTTGACAATGGATTGGCAGGTGGATTTCTCCCTAGTTGAGAGAGAGTGTTAAAATTGGAAACTAGGGCCAAAATCCACCTTGGACAACTCATATGATGGAGATGATATTTTTGTTGGATTCCTCTTTCCAAGAGGTGCAAGACTGACCTAAAGATCATCTTTTTTGGATGATCAGAAGGGAGAATTTGAATTTATTCTCTCACACATGTGCAAATTGTCAAGGTCAGCAAGAAGTCTAATGCAGGCTCATAAACCCCAATGGATGTGTCTCCACCCTCATTGAAGGATATAAATAAGAGAGACCTATTCCTCATTTTGGAAATCATCATCTCTACACATATCTCTCTCTCTTCTCTCCTCATTGGTTCGTACAGCACTTGGAGCTTCTCTCTCTTCTTCACATGTGTGGCAAAGTGATTGGGCAAGTCTAAAATTTTTGGATCTGTTTTAGGGCTATTTTGCAAAACGTTGACCAGTGTTGACTTTGGGTCAAACACACTTTAATTGCTGCATCTTTTAGGTAGGAATTTCAATGTCCCTCGGCCACATTCTTTGGCACAGAAATCGAGGATTTTTTAGCACATTGACCAGCGTTGACCACAACACTTTGACCGCAACATTGAATTTTATGTTGACTGAGTTTGACTGAGTTTTTCGGATCTGTTTTGGGCTGATTTGGACTACTATTGGAGGGTGCATTGACTGCGTTTGACCGAGCTGATTTGGAGGTTTCTTGTTGGTTTGACCAGCATTGACTTTTTGGTTAGGGCATCCTATTGACTGTTGTTGGACTAAAGTATTGGGCAAATGTATTTTGTATATTGTACTCTCTCTCTCTCTCTTTGTTGAACTTTTGAAGAATAATAAGAAGATTTGATCATAGTGTTTTCCCCACATTAGGGTTTTTCCCTAGCATCCGCCAAATATTGTGTCCTCTTGTCTTGGCTCGTCTTCTATTTATTGTTTATCTTCAATCATCATTTACTGTCAATGTTAATGTGATTGCTAATCTAGAAATTGATATTGGGCTCATAAGAAATATTGAAGTAAATTTCTCTAAAGCATATAGAACATACCATTGTTATCTAAAATTAACATTTTGAAGACCAAGGATGGGATCTTTGATCGTTTCAAGGAGTTTAAGGCTCTCGTGGAGAATACAACAAGAAAGAAGATCAAGGTGCTTTGCTCAGACAACGGTGGAGAGTATATTGACAAAGACTTCATAGATTTTTGTGTGAAGGAAGGCATCAGAAGAGAATGGACAACTTTGTATAATCCATAGTAGAATGGGGTAGCGAAGAACATAAACAGAACCATAGTTGGGGCTACAAAAGCAATATTATATGACCAAGATTTTCCCAGGTTTCTATGGGCGGAGGCAATGTAAAATGATAGTGTATATCCAGAATAGGGCTCCTCATAGAGCATTGGGGAATAAAATGTTGTAATATTCCTAATTAGCAACAGCTAATTGGAATATTTGATTTTGTTTAATTTTGTTGTCTATAGTTTGTAAATAAATAAAAAGTGAGTGGAGAGGGTCTAACTAACTTAAGCGAAATAAGACATCTGCCTAGTAGCACAACGTTGTGACTTAAGTGGGAGTCAATGGGGGCCAAACACCACGTAGAGGAGGGGGGCCTACGTACACTCTATAAGCTTCTGCACATATGAGGATGAGCATGTGGAGGAGAGAGAGGCTACGTTGGGATTTTGGAGGGAAACTAACGTTATAAAAGATGGAGGAGCCTCCTCATTGGACTCATTCTAGAGTTGATGATTTTGAGTGAGACGTTTGTCTTTTTGAGCATGCTGGCTGTTTAGCCTGTCTGCAACATTGTTTAGTGCATTGAGTGTCTCCAGTCGAAGATCTCGCCCTTAGCCCCGGGGGACTTCGAGTGCCTGCTCGGGCAAGGTTAGTTCTTCAGTATTTTGTGAGTAGTTTTGTTGTTTGGGTTTGTTGCAGAGCTGGAGCTTATAGAGACTGCGCAGTCACTGGGAGAGAGGACGCAATCCCTTTTGGAGGTGCTCCGGATCGGGGTTTCTGCATGAGATTCAGCCGAGATTTTGAGCAGAGAGTTAGCCTTTGCCCACAGGAGGATTTTGGCGGAGTTTGAGGCGGTGTTTCAGCTATTTCCATTTAGCCTCTGCGCAGAGCCTTGGAGGCCAGTGTAACTCCCTGAGGAGGCATTTTCTGGTGATTTTTGGGAGTTGGCCATTTTTGATATGGTTTCTGGGTTTTTTCCGGGTTGGTGAGGAGAGGAGGTTTGTAGATTTTCAGCTCATTATGGCAAGGGGATCAGCCCCTAGTCTTCAGTCCATTCTAGCAGTAGCAACTACATGGCAGTTTCCAGCAGCTAGGACGCAGTTCATAGAGCAGCCATTTCCTGTATTTTCTGAGAGTGTTTCTTCACTTGCCTTGAGCAAGATTAGGTGCCATCACTCTGATCACCTATTGTACTTCATTATATTTCTCAGATTAATAAAATGGCTCAGCATTTCCCCTCTATATTTTATGGATGAGTTGTCGTAATTTCTTTCTTTGTTATTATATGTCTGCTGCACTGTTATTTATTTATATTTCTGAGCATTCTAGTTCTATACCACTTGGTGTGTTTATCTTTCACTCTTAGACAGAGTCTAGAAAGGGCCAAGTAGCCTCCAGATCGCGTCCTCTTTTCAGAAGCGGAATATCCGGTAAATGTCCTCCCAGTCCATCTCTGGTTGGAGTTTGTCGTGTTTTAGAGATACCTCGAAACGAGATATTACAGTGGCATCAAAGCATAGTTTTGGCTCAGCCTGTGGAGCTAGTGGTCTATGACACTGGGGAAAAGACCATCTATTTGTTATAGCAAGAAGTACAGAGATTGTGTTCGAGTGGTGAACAAAGAACAGGAGGACCTGTGACAGACGTAGAATAGAGGAAACCTGCGTTAGATTCAGAGTTGGGAATTCCGATGGCAGACGAGGACGGGAAGAGATTTGCGGAACAACTCCTCAAATCAGTGCAGGAGTTAGCCAGACAGGTTGAGGTGATGGGTCAGAGGTGCACCGCTGTGGAGGCTAGACAGCGTGAGACCCCTCGGGTTTTCCAGGTCAGAGAGGGATCAGGTACATCCCACCATTTGCCGGAGCAGGGTGCTGCTCAGCGTGATACTCCTCAGCCGATGGTTTCACGTGCACCTACCCGCTCTACCATGCCCACTTTCCTAGGAGCAGATACAGGGGCAGGAGCCCAGCAGGAGGCAGAGCCTGGACACTTAGATGAGTATTTTGCGAAGTATCAGGCCTACAGGCAGGAGTTCGGGGATGCTCTCACATTCAGAGATTTTGTGCAGCTCCAGCGGGACAATAGACCCCGCGACCATCATAGACGGCACCGGCATTATCATGATGGAGATTCCCACCGTGCCTCTAGCAGATTTCATTTGCCTACGTTTGATGGATCATCAAACAGTTCGGCAAAGTCTTGGGTGGAGAAGCTGGACATCTATTTCCAGCTTAATCAAATGTCGGAGACAGAGGCCATCAAGGTGGCGACATTACATTTGGATGGTGAGGCCCAGGACTGGTGGTTCCATGGTGTGGTGACACTCGGGCATTCCACAGTGACGACATATGCCGAGTTTACCAGGAGGTTGATGGAGCGTTTTGACCGGAGGGATCCGGAACAACATTTTGCTGAGCTGACGAAGCTCAAGCAGACAGGGAGCCCAGAGACATACATTGCAGATTTCTTGAGGGTCTCGGTGATGGTGCCAGATCTATCCGCGACACGGATGATCTATATGTTTGTGGAGGGATTGGCAAAGCCACTTCGAGGTCTAGTCAGATCTACTAGACCAGCTACACTCCAGGATGCTATCAGCAGGACCAGGGACTTACAGGATGCATTGCCCAGGACGCGGACACCTTACCCCCAGAGATAGGGCTTCCAGCCCAAGGGGAAGGATGTGAGGGTTCCTCCTCCAAAGGGGAATCCGGGACGGGCACAGATAGATGATGATGCCAGGAGGGAGTTGAGGAAGAAGCGGCTGTGCTTCACTTGTCAGGAGCCGTGGGCACCAGGGCATAGGTGTGCTGCTGGCAAAGCACACTTCATTGAGGTCTTCTCCGATGATAGCGGGGAAGAGGATGAGGAGGATGATGAGGAGGCAGGAGATAGTCAGACGGCCCAGGATCAGTTGCCGCCTCCACCTCCAGGGACAAGAGGTGCAACTTTTGCACCCACAGGAAGGGCCCTTGCAACTTTGCGAGGAGTTCCTAAGTATTTGATGTTGCGCGTACGAGGGACAGTACGTGGCCAGCGAGTATCAGTCTTGGTTGACAGTGGGGCGACCCACAACTTCATTGATGCACAGATGGTCGAGAGGAGGGGTATACCGACCGAGAGCTTTGATGGATTTTCAGTCTTGGTCCCAGGAGCCCAGAAGATGCAGTGTGCCCGGTATGTTCCAGAGTTGGCAGTGACGATGGGTACCTACACCGTGACCGATCACTTTTTCGTGGTCAACATTCCGAATACCAATGTGGTATTGGGTGTTCAGTGGTTGATTACTCTAGGGAAGGTCACCACGGATTGGGAGGCCTTAGAGATGGAGTGGGATGACAAGAACACCGGGAAACATGAAAAGATCCGAGGAATGCACACTTACCCACCTCAGACAGTTTTGACACATCGGATGGAGGTAGACTTCCGGAAGGGGGACATAGAGTGGGCGGTTGAGTTGCGGGCATCAGAGGTAGAGACCACCGGTCGAGCAGTTCATCCAGATATACAGGCCATCCTTGACAGGCATGAGGTAGTGTTTGGGGATATACCACCAGGTTGGCCACCAGATAGAGGGTTTGAGCATACCATCGAGCTTGAGCAGGGTATTCAGGCAGTGATCACTACACCCTATAGGCATCCCAAAGCCTATCGAGATGAGATTGAGCGGGCCATCCAGGAGTTGTTGGCTCTTGAACACATCAGACCAAGCACGAGTCCTTTTGCTTCTTCCGTAGTGCTGGTGAAGAAGAAGGATGGCACCCTGAGGATGTGCATTGACTACAGGGCCTTGAACAAGAAGACATTGAAGAACAGGTACCCTATACCCAGGGTCGATGAGTTGAGAGGAGCCAAGTTCTTCTCAAAGATTGATTTGAGATCAGGGTACCATCAGATTCGCGTGAGGGAACAGGACATTCCCAAGACCGCCTTCAGGTGTCATTATGGGCACTTTGAGTTTTTGGTTATGCCTTTTGGGTTGACCAATGCACCAGCCACCTTTCAATCTTGCATGAACCATATCTTCCGCAGTCATCTGACGAAGTTTGTATTGGTCTTCTTCGATGACATACTCATATATAGCACGACTTGGGAGGAGCATCTCCAGTATATAGAGGCAGTACTACGCATCTTGGAAGAGCAACAATTCTATGCTAAGCTCTCCAAGTGTGAGTTTGGGATGACAGAGATGTATTTGGGTCACATTATTGGAGTGGACGGAGTGAGGGTCCATGAGGAGAAGATTAGAGCCATCAGGGATTGGCCAGAGCCGAGGAACGTGACGGAACTTCGAGGGTTCATTGGGATATGTACCTATTACAGGAAGTTCGTCAGAGGTTTCTCACAGCTTGCTGCACCCCTTACAGATTTGACAAAGAAGGGGGCATTTAGTTGGTCTGATACAGCGCAGCGAGCCTTTGATAGGCTCAAGGAGGTGATGAGTAGCTGCCCAGTGGTTGCATTGCCGGATTTTACGCAGCCATTTGTCTTGGAGTGTGATGCGTCGGGAGACTGGATCGACGCAGTATTGATGCAAGGGGGACACCCTATAGCCTTTGAGAGCCGGAAGCTCCTTCCGCACGAGAGGTTGCATTCTATATACGACAAGGAGATGTTGGCCATCATGCATGCCTTAGCCAAATTCCGGCAGTATTTGGTAGGGAACAGGTTCAGGGTGAGGACTGATCACAACAGCCTCCGATTCTTTTTGGAGTAGAAGCAGCTACAGGAGAGGCAACATAAGTGGATCAGTAAGATCCAAGCATATGAATTTGACATTGAGTATGTCAAGGGTAAGAATAACCTGGTAGCAAATTCCCTTTCACGTAGACCAGCCACGTTATCTCTTATGAGCTTGGATACAGATTGGAGGGCTCAAATTTTAGTGGAGTACTCCAAGGACAGATTTGCATGTGAGGTGTTGGATGGACAGGTGGCGGATGACAGGTACAGGGTGATTGATGAGATCATCTACTATAGGGACATGATCTTCTTGACTAAGGGATCTCAACTTAAGAAGAAGATACTCCAGGCATCACATGATTCTCCATTGGTAGGCCATCAGGGATTTACCAAAACCTACAGGGCCATTAGAGAGAGGTTCTCATGGAAGGGCCTCAAGGAGGACGTACTCCAGCACATCAGGGAGTGCGATGTTTGTCAGAGGAATAAGGGGGAGATGATCCATCCCATCGAATTGTTGCAGCCTCTTCCCATTCCGGAGGGGAAATGGGAGAGCATATCGATGGACTTCATCACAGGGTTGTCCATGGTACAGGGCAAGGATTGTATCTTTGTCGTCGTTGATCGGCTGACAATGTATGCGCACTTTGTCGCCATATCCACACATTACACAGCAGCATAGGTGGCCGAGCTATTCTTCAGAGAGGTTTTATGGCTACATGGTCTTCCTAAGACCATCATCAGTGACAGGGACAGCCGTTTCATGGGCAGATTTTGGCAGGAGCTTTTCCAACTAGTGGGGATGGAGTTGACACCGAGTACCAGTTACCACCCATGGACGAATGGACAGATGGAGATAGTTAACAAGTGGCTGGAGGGCTACTTGCGTAACTATGTCAGTGGGCAGCAGCGAGCATGGTTGAGATGGTTGCATTTGGGGGAGTACTACTACAACATGACACATCATATGTCTATTGGTATGTCACCATTTTATGCTTTGTATGGGTACCATCCTTTTTATTTTGCTGATGTGATGTTTGGTGCTAGCAAGGCTCCTAGAGCCAAGATTTGGATCCAAGAGAGTCAGGACATCCTCCGAGCTCTCAAGGACAATATGGCTACAGCACAGAACCAGCAGAAGCTGTATGCCGACACAGGTCAGGTGGAGAGACAGTTTGAGGTAGGGGACTTGGTCTACCTATGGTTACAGCCATACCGATAATCATCGCTGAAGCAAAAGGGAGCTGAGAAGCTCAAGCCTCGCTTTTACGGGCCATACAGGGTGATACATAGGATTGCGCAGGTTGCCTATGAGTTGGATCTGCCCCAAGGCAGCAAGATCCACAACATTTTCCATGTATCATGCCTGAATAAGGCGCTAGGGCAGCAGGTGATAGTGACAGAGGAGCTACCACCTACGGATGATGAGGGGCACTTGGTCTTGCAGCCAGAGGCCATTATTGATACCAGGGAGAGGTAGTTACGGAGCAGGACAGTCCAGGAATTCTTGGTGAGGTGGAAGAATTTTCCGGATGAGGATGCCACTTGGGAGAGTGAGAATATTTTGTAGCATCCATCACTTCAGTTGCTTGAGGACAAGCAACATTCTGCCGGGGGAGACTGTAATATTCCTAATTAGCGATAGCTAATTGGAATATTCGATTTTGTTTAGTTTTGTCGTCTATGGTTTATAAATAAATAAAAAGTGAGTGGAGAGGGTCTAACTCACTTAAGTGAAATAAGACATCCACCTAGTAGCACAACGTTGTGACTGAAGGGGGAGCCAAGGGGGCCAAACACGATGTAGAGGAGGGGGGCCTATGTACACTCTAGAAGCTTCTGCACAGATGAGGATGAACACGTGGAGGAGAGAGAGGCTACGTTGGGGTTTTGGAGGGAAACCAACATTGTTTAAAGATGGAGGAGCCTCCTCATTTCATTCATTCTAGAGTTGATGATTTTGAGCTAGACGTTTGTCTTCTTGAGCATGCTGGCTGTTTAGCCTGTCTGCAGCACTGTTTAGTGCATTGAGTGTCTCCGGTCGGAGATCTTGCCCTTAGCCCCAGGGGACTTCGAGTGCCTGCTTGGGAAAGGTTATTTCTTCAGTATTTTGTGAGTAGTTTTGTTGTTTGGGTTTGTTGCGGAACTGGGGTTCATCGAGACTACGCAGACACTAGGAGAGAGGACGCAGTCCATTGTGGAGGTGCTTCGGATTAGGGTTTCTGCAAGAGATTCAGCCAAGATTTTGAGCAGAGGGTCAACCTTTTCCCACAGGAGGATTTTGGCGGAGTTTGAGGCAGTGTTTTAGCTATTTCCATTTAGCCTCTGTGCAGAGCCTTGGAGGCTAGCGTAATTCCCTGAGGAGGCATTTTTTGGTGATTTTCGGGGGTTGGCCATTTTTGATATGGTTTCTGGGTTTTGTCCCGGTTGGTGAGGAGAGGAGGGTTAGGTTTGCGTATTTTCAGCTCATTCCAAGAAGGGGATTAGCCTATAGTCTTCGCTCCATTCCAAGAGAGGCGCCTACACAGCTAGCTTTCCAAAATGGGCCGGGGACGCAGTTCATAGAGCAGTCATTTCCTGTATTTTTTGAGAGTGTTTCTTCACTTGTCTTGAGCAAGATTAGGTGCCATCACTCTGATCACCTATTGTACTTCATTATATTTCTCAGATTAATAAAATGGCCAGCATTTCCCCTCTATGTTTTCTGGATGAGTTGCCGTAATTTCTTTCTCTGTTATTATATGTTTGTTGCACTGTTATTTATTTATATTTCTGAGCATTCTAGTTCTATACCACTTGGTGTGTTTATCTTTCACTCTTAGACAGAGTCTAGAAAGGGCCAGGTAGCCTCCGGATCTCGTCCTCTTTTTAGAGGCGGAATATCCGGTAAATGTCCTCCCAGTCCATCTCTGGTTGGAGTTTGTCGTGTTTTAGAGATATCCTCGAAACGGGATATTACAAACGTAGTCACTTAGAAACCTTTGGCAGTGTTGCTTATTGCCATGTGCCAGATGAGAAGCGCACCAAATTGGATTAGACTGCAAAGAAGGGGTTTCTCGTTGGGTATAGCAAGACCTCCAAGGCATACAGGATCTACATTCCGAACAATAGGAAGATTGTAGTGAGACAAGAGGTAAATTTCATGGAAGATCGAGCTTTCAAGAGATCTCATGAGATGTCTGCAAGTGATCAAAATCAACCAGTTGAAGCTCCATTGGTCCAGCCACAGAGGGAGCCAGTGGGACAGTCACAGGGATCCAACACAGTAACCAGTACTAGCATTTCCTCAGGAGCAGGAAGTGAGATCTCAGGAGACGAAGCAGCAGGGGCAAGATGAGGAGGAGCTAGTTGAACCTCCCACTAATAGTGGACGAGGTAGCAGAGAGGTTCATCAGACATTGAGAGATGCAGAGAAGTTTATTGGCACTCCTCAGACGAACAAGAGAGGGAGCAGATGGTCGGACAGATATCAAGCATTGGTAGCTCAAGTTATAGAACCTTCCAGCTTTTAGGAAGCCGCACAGCATCAGGTGTGGGTAGATGCCATGGTAGAAAAATACAACTCTATCATGACAAACGATGTTTGGGAGGTAGTGTTGAGACCTGAGGACATGTTAGTTGTAGGATCTCGATGGATCTACAAGATCAAGTATGTTGCAGACGGCAACGTGGCGAAGTACAAGGATAGGTTTGTGGCAAAGGAGTATGCACAAAAAGAAGGAATAGATTATGAGGAGACCTTCACCCCAATTGCCAAATACACCTCTATTTGGTCAGTTATATCCCTAACAACTCAGATGGAATGGCAGATTCACCAGATGGACGCCAAGACAACATTCTAAAATGGGGTGATAGAGGAAGAGGTGCACATAGAACAGCCAGAGGGCTTTCAGACTCATGAGAGGCGCACTAATGTATGCAGACTGAAGAAAGCTCTATACGAGCTCAAGTAGGCTCCCAGGGCATGGTATGTTCGGATTGACAACTACTTGCAGTAGATGGAATTCGTCAAGAGTGACATAGATCCCGACCTTTACTATTTGATGGTAGAAGGTGAGCCACTAATCTAAGTATTATATGTGGATGATCTCTTCTTGACAGGATCATCAAGGCTCATAGAGGACTGCAAGATGAACCTGGCAATAGAGTTTGATATGAAGGATTTGAGGCTGATGCACTATTTCCTAGAATTGGAAGTATGGCAAAAGGACGGGGAGATCTTCCTTGGGCAGGGAAGATATGCTACGGATATTCTGAAGACGTTCAAAATGCAAGATTGTAGACCCATATCTACGCCCATGATCACTAAATGGAAGAAGATAGATGCATCAAATGACAAGGATGTTGACCCCACCTTGTATAGACATCTTATCGGTTCTCTCATGTATCTGGTCAACACTAAGCCAGATATCTGCTTCGCAGTTAATACCCTCAGTCAGTTTATGGTAAAACCAAAGAGGGTACATTGGGCAATAGCAAGGCATATTTTGAAGTATGTGTGCAGCAAAATTGAGTTTGGGTTAAGATATACCCGAGTAGATGACGTTAGACTATGTGGGTTCACAGATGCAGATTGGGCAGGCAGTTCAGAGGACAGAAAAAGTACCTCTGGGTACTTCTTCAGTGTTGGATCAGGAATGGATTCTTGGTGCAGCAGGAAGCAGAAGTCAGTAGCACTGAGCTCTCCAGAAGCAAAGTATATGGCAGCAAGCACAACTATGTGCGAAGCTATATGGCTTGAAAAGTTGTTGGTAAGCTTGCTCATGCAGAGGATGAAGGCGACAAGTGTCTACTGTGATAATCAAAGTTGCATCAAGCTCTATGAGAATCCAACGTTTCATGACAGGTTGAAACACATAGATATCAAGTGTCATTTCATCAGAGATTACGTGCAGCTTGGAGCAATCCAAATACAATATGTTTCCACAGAAGAGCAGGTTGCAGATATACTCACGAAAGCTCTAGGAAGAGCTAAGTTTGTCTATTTTAGAGAACAAATGGGTATGGTGGGGAACCCGTTTCAGTAGTAAAGACGGAGTATTTCGGATGCTTTTACAGTTGCAATTGTTGCAATTGCAACCGCAAGAGATGAGAGAGAGTTGCAGTGTTGGCAGTAGTGTGAAAATTTCTGAATACAAAATTACAGAAACCCTACTGCAGTATCTCGATTTACTTCTCCTACTTTTGATTTAATTATACAAGTTATTTTCAAAAAATATCGAAGTAAACACAACTAGCAGCCTACACAAATACAAATCATTTACTGAACATCACACACATATGACAAAGGACACACATGATTTTTCGAACAAATGTCCCTGGAAAAATCCAATACGAGAAAACCAGTGCAGCAGATCTAAGGGTTTATTATTATTAAGCAGCAGTATTCTGAGTACAACTAGGGAGCCATAATCCGGCTCACCCAACAGAGAAAACCTCGGCAACAGAGAAAAATGAGAGTTTTACCTCACCCTGCAAGTCCTGGCTAATCCAGATGAGTTACTGGTGAAACCCCAGCTATCTTTGCGTAGTCTCTACGCTACCACTACGTAAGGCTGCATGGCCCTGGCTGAGGGACTGCGTCACCCTTGCTCTACGCTAATCAGCTTCTCCCGAAATCTGGTTTCAGCCCTGCCGGCTTAGAAACCCCGATCTCCAACTAATTTCCGACTTCTCCTTGGAGGATTTGCGATGCCCCTACATGAGCCCTGCGTGGGCCTGTGTCACCCTCTCTAGGGTCTTCGTCACACCCTCTAATGGTTGTATTGCCTAAACTGCGTATCTGTAGCCCTTGCTCTGCGTTGTACTCTTGGTCCTCCGACCAATCACTACATCCGCCCCTCACTACTTCTCTGAATCACTCAAATCTGATCTTCGTCTGAGCACTGCTCCGTCAAAAGAATTCGATCTCTTAGACTCACTATGTGTGTCCTCCAACTGACCCCAAGCCTTTCCTTTATACTTTTCTCGTTGACAAATCAATGATCGTAATCTAATCTCTAATCAACGGCTAAGATTAGAAGAAGCTTGATCCACGTCACTTAGAAAGTTCTCATCACATGTATAAATTAATTCACTTTAATTTTTCAATTTCCCTAAGTTAGACTTTAGTTCCCCATTCAAAAATTTAATTATTTGAATATCTTTTACACTAGATGGAATTTCTCCAAACCCTTTCTGGGTCTTGGAGATCTCATGTGTTCTAGCCCCTCCACAAAGTTTCGAAGCTAGAGCACATCCGATGCTATCCAAAATCTCAACACTCCCTCTTAGCGAGGAGTGTGCTCTAGCAATACTTCACCACTGAAGCATCGCCCTGATCTCTAGCATCGATCTACGTGTTGCTGATGCTTGGCCTGTTGCCCTCCATCCACTATCAAGCTGCTCTTTGTAATGTTTCCCATGTCACTGCCACATCTGTACTGTAGCTCCCTCTCAAATTGCTGCATCATGCTGCCTATAGCACTACCACTGCTAACTGCTGCACTGCAACTCAGTTGCTAAGAAGTAAGCAACTGAAGGACCATCACCTAATCACTGACAGACAAGTCATTCTGGCTGCATCTCATCATTGAAGCACCCTCTGTTGCTGCTTTGCGTTATCTATTTGAAGCACTGTGTGTTGATTTTTGTAGCATCGAGAAGTGTTCCAGGTCTCAAATTTTGGGGAGAGGCTTGGATAGCACTATTCCAGAGAACCCAGAAATAGTTTGTGGAAATTCCACTCGGATTTCGTTTTATTAAAATAATTAATTATTTTAATGTCTGGTGAATAATTAAAGGGTATTAATAAAGCAGAGTGTGAATCTTCTGGATAACGAAGATCGAATCATCTTTTAATCTGAGCCATTGATTAAAGTTAAAATCTTGGTCGTTGATTCATCAGCAAGAAGACTATAAGAGGGGGCTTGAGAGTCATTTGGAAATCAAGCTGGGCATATTCTCAATATCCAAAGGAAATCGATTATGAAGTAAGAGAATTCGAGTCCAGTGGGTGAGTTTGTAGAGGCAGAGTTGCAAAAGCAGGAGGAGGAGAGAGCAGCAGAGTCAGAGAGGACGAGGAGGCAGCGCTGAGCAGCAGCACTTTCCCTCCACGCGAGAATTACGCAGTCCAGGCTGGGACTGCGCAGAGGGTGCAGGAGGTCATCTCGTGTGTCGAGAATTCTTCCAGAGTGTCCGGAAAATTCACATCAGCGATGTGCTACTTGATTCTAATCGTCAATATTTTTGTAAACATTCTTTTCACTACTGAAGATAAATACAAAACCTCATCTGCTGCACCAGTTTTCCCACATTGGGTTTTTCCGAGGACAATTGTCCAAAAATAACTGTGTTCATATGGTTGTTTCTATAGTGCTATATGTGTTATTTCTGTTCTTCTGCTTTTGATTAGAGTGAAGTACTGCAGCTGTGTTTATTTCAAAATTTACTGAAGCCTCTGTATATAACTTATCTAATAAGTAGGAGAAATAAATCAATCACTGCACTAATCATTTTCAGATTGAAAATTTCACATGGTATCAAAGGAAAAGGCTAAAAACAGAAATGGAGGATCTGCTATGGACCAAAGATCTGACATTCAAAAGGGTTCACGCAGTCCTCCATAGCACTTAGAAACACAAAGGGAACATGACATGATTGTGTTGGCATCCAAACTAGAGGAGGATCTCGCTTGTGTGTCAGGTACGGCTCCTCCAGGTGTTTGGTATATTGACAGTGGAGCATCTACTCATATGACGGGAGTTCGAGAATGTTTTTCGAGCTACCAGGACGAGCAGGGGAATTTCCAGATTATAATGGGAAACAAGGCCAAGTGTACCCCCATTAGAAGAGGTACCATAATATTTCAAACAGAAGCTGACAACAAGATTCGGGCCACAAACCTTCTGCATGTACCATGGTTGGGGATGAATTTTCTCTCAGTGTCTTAGCTATAGAACAAGGGTTATGACGTATACTTTATTGGAAACAAAGTTTATGTCAAACATCCTAGCTGGAAAAAGAAGGCACAAATTGGAGTAAGGAGCCATAAACTATATAAGCTCCAACTTGAATCTCCAATGGCTTTGATCGGGAGTACGAACGAAAGGGATCTCAATGAACTATGGCACAGAAGGATGGGGCATTTACATCATGGAGCGTTGAAGATTCTCAAGAAGACTATCATAGGAGCCCCAGAACTCAGCACAAGGAGAGATGAGGTCTGCAGGGGATGCGTACTAGGGAAGTATGCCAAAGCAGCATTTCCAAGAAGCAGGAGCAAGGCCAAGAGCGTATTGGAGTTGATACACTCAGATATTTGCGGTCCAATGTCCACAACTGCTCTCAGTGGTGCAAAGTATTTTTCTACCTTCATTGATGACCATTCCAGGAAGACTTGGATCTACTTTCTCAAAACCAAAGATGAAGTCTTTGAGCATTTTAAAGATTTCAAGGCACTGGTAGAAAATTCAACCGAAAAGAAGATCAAGAAGTTGCAATCAGATAATGGTGGAGAGTATATCGATAAAGACTTCACCAGTTTCTGCGCAAAGGAAGGCATTAAGAGAGAATGGACAGCTCCATACAATCCAAAGCAGAATGGAGTTGCAAAGAGGAATAACAGGACCATTGTAGAAGTTGCAAGGGCAATGCTATATGGCCAAGACACGTCCAAATTTTTGTGGGCAAAAGCCTGCAATACAGTTGTGTATGTGGAGAACAGGGTTCCCCATAGAGCATTGGGGAGGGTAACTCCTGAGAGTGTGTTCATAGGCAGCAAGCCGGAAGTAAGCCATATCAGGATATTTGGTAGTATGGTGCATTGCCACATACCAGATGAGAAGAGGAAGAAGTTGGATCAAACTGCAGAAAAGGGTTATCTTGTGGGCTATAGTGAAAATGCGAAGGCATATCGCATCTATATTCCGGAAAACAGGAAGATCGCAGTAAGGTGGGACGTAAAATTCATGGAGGAGAGAGCCTTCAGGATATTCCGGGAAATGGCTACAAATACACAGATTGAGAAGGATCCACTAGTACAGCCTCAACGGCCTAAAGAGGATGGGTTGAGTGCCTCTCCACAGCACAAGGATTCTGAGGAGAGTTCTTCTGAAGAAGAGCAGGCAGGATAGCAGGTAGTACCACCCACCACCAGTGGAAGACCAAGCAGAGAACTCCAACAAATTCTAAGGGATGCAAAAGAATTTGTTGGAGCCCGTAGAGATGGGAAGAGGGTACGGAAGCAACCTGACAGATACCAAGCACTGGTAGCTCAGTTCGGAGAACCCTCTAACTTCTGGGAGGCAGCTCAGCATCAGGTGTGGGTAGATGCCATGGTGGAGGAGTATAGCTCCATCATGACAAACGATGTCTGGGAAGTAGTCCCTAGACCACAGGACAGATCAGTTGTAGGATCGAGGTGGATCTACAAGATCAAGTATGTTGCAGACGGCAGCATAAAGAAGTTCAAGGCCAAATTTGTGGCTAAGGGGTACGCATAAAAGGAAGGGATCGATTATGAAGAAACCTTCGCCCCTGTATCTCGGTACACTTCCATCAGATCCATCATCTCTCTAGCAGCGCAGATGGGATGGGAGATTCACTAGATGGATGTCAAGACAGCATTCTTGAATGGGGTGATAGAGGAGGAAGTGTACATAGATCAGCCAGAGGGCTTCGAGACACATGAGCATAAGACTCATGTTTGCAGGCTTAAGAAAGCCTTGTACGACCTAAAACAAGCCCCAGAGCATGGTATGGGCGAATTGATAGCTATTTGCAGAAGATGGGTTTTGTCAAGAGTGACGCAGATCCCAATCTCTACCACTTGAGAGTAGGGGATGAGCCATTAATCCTGGTATTATATGTAGATGATCTGTTTCTTACTGGATCATCTAAGCTCATCAACGACTACAAGGAAAATCTGGCTACCGAATTCGACATGAAGGATCTGGGGCAGATGCACTATTTTCTTGGTTTGGAGGTCTGGGGGCAGAAGGGAGAAATCTTCCTTGGGCAAGGAAGATACACTACAGAGATCCTGAAGAGGTTTGAGAGGGAAGACTGTAGACCCATGGCCACACCGATGATTACAAACTGGAAGAATATAGACACAACAGAGGATGATGAAGTTGATCCCACCTTGTATAGGAAGATCATCGGATCATTGAGGTATCTAGACAACAGAGGATGATGAAGTTGATCCCACCTTGTATAGGAAGATCATCGGATCATTGAGGTATCTAGTCAACACTAAACCAGACATTTTTTATGCAGTGAATACCCTTAGTCAGTTCATGGTGGAACCAAGGAGGGCTCACTAGGCAGCAGCCAAACATGTTCTCAGATACTTGAAGGTGACAGTCCAGTATGGATAGAAGTACACCAAGGGCAATGAGGTCCAGTTGAGTGGGTTTACAGATGCAGATTGGGTTGGAAGCACAATGGATCAGAAAAGTACCCGTGGGTACTGTTTCAATCTCGGATCAGGAATGACTTCCTGTTGCAGTAGGAAACAGAATTTCGTCGCACTGAGCTCAGCCGAGGCAGAATATATGGCAGCAAGCACAGCTTCGTGCGAGGCCATATGGCTTCGTAAATTGCTCTTGAACTTACTCAAAAAGAGGATGGAACCGACTGGAATTATGTGTGATAATCAGAGTTGCATCAAGCTCTCTGAGAATCCTGTGTTTCGTGACTGGTCGAAACACATTGACATTCGGTGCCACTTCATCAGGGACTATGTCCAACAGGGAGTTGTGTATTTGAGGTACACTCCTATAGGAGAACAGGTGGCAGATATCCTCACCATGGCTCTGAGTAAGATTAAGTTTACTTACTTCAAAGAAAAGATGGGGATGATCAAGAACCCATTCCTGTGAAGGAATGGCTAGTCTTCAGAGACAGAGGGAGTTGTAGTACGGATGAGGCAGTGGCAAAGTCAGTGTCAAAGGCAGCAGCGCAGAGTTGAGAGGCAGCTGCCAAGACATCAGCAGCACAGCAGATGCTTCAGAATCAGAGCAGTACAGTGGGTACCTTGGTTGAACACTTTCCTCACTAAGAGGGAGTGTTGATTTTTGTAGAATCTAGAAGTGTTCCAGGTCTCAAATTTTGGGGAGAGGATTGGACAGCAGTATTCCAGAGAACCCAGAAATCGTTTGTGGAAATTCCACTCGAATTTTGTTTTATTAAAATAATTAATTATTTTAAAATAATTAAAGGGTATTAATAAAGAAGAGTGTGAATCTTCTAGAAAATGAAGATCAAGTCATCTTTTAATCTGAGCCATTGATTAAAGTTATAATCTGGGTAGTTGATTCATCAGCGTGAAGACTATATGAGGATCATTTGGAAATCAAGCCGGGCACATTCACAGTACCTGGAGGAAATCGATTCTGAAGTAAGAGAATTTGATTTCAATGGGTGAGTTTGTAGAGGCAGGGTTGCAGAAGCAGAAGGAGGAGGGAGAGAGCAGTAGAGTCAAAGAGGAAGAAGACAAAGGACGAGGAGGAGGCAGCGCTGAGCAGCAACACTTTCCCTCCACATAGAAATTACGCAGTCCAAGCAGGGACTGCACAGAGGGGCTACGCAGACTGATGCAGAGGGTGCAGGAGGTCATCCTGTGTGTCGGGAAGTCTTCCGGAGTGTCCGGAAAATTCACATCAGCTATATGCTACTTGATTCTGATCGTCAAGATTTCTGTAAACATTCTTTTCACTGCTGAAGATAAATAAAAACCCTCATCTGTTGCACTGGTTTTCCCACATTGGGTTTTTCCGGGGACAATTGTCCAAAAATAACTTTGTTCATATGGTTGTTTCTATTGTGTTATATGTGTTATTTTTGTTCTTCTACTTTTGATTAGAGTGAATTACTGCAATTGTGTTTATTTCAAAATTTACTAAAGCATCTGAAAATAACTTATCTAATAAGTAGGAGAAATAAATCAATCACTGCAATAATAATTTTCAGATTGAAAATTTCACACTGCGTTGTTTGTTGCACTACACTGCGTAAGCACTGCCTCTGCGCTGCTGAAATCCCATCAGCCTCTGCGTTGTTGCTTCCACGTTGTTGCTGCCTCTCCTATGCGCTACTCCAGTCTTCAACATTTAAACACTGCCTTGTGCCTTTCCATGGTCCTCTGCATCCATTGCTCCAGTCATCCTGCTATTGTCTTAAGCCTCCTGGAGCTCGTATGTGATCCAAGAGTTTGGGCACCTTAAGGATCCCTTCACTCACTATATGTAGCTGCTCTACAGATCTATATCGCCCCACCTCTTCTCTCGAGGCGCATGAGCACTCATGGCCACATCTTCATCGTTGGCCACTATCCCCTTTCGCTGTTGCTGCCTTGGAATATGAAGCTTCCTTGTCCTTCCTCTTAGGACAAGTGTTGGCAAAGAGTCCAAGTTCGCCACATCTAAAGCATTAGACCTTGGATAGGTTCTTCTTCTTCTTCCCTTGCTGCCGTTGTCCCTTGGATGCTAGGGCTGCATCTTCCTCCTCCTCCTTCTTTACCTTGACTCTTTCGCTGTTGAATTCCCTCTTAGTCAACCTCTGGATCTCCTCCTGTTAAAGGATTGCCCACATGTCACCCCAATTTGGGACTTGTGCTCTACCCAAGATGCTTTGGACAAAGGTTTCCCAGTCATTGGTGACTGCATTTAGGGTAGTCCTCACCATGAGCCCATCATCCGGAGTTGCCCCCATGGCAATCAGCTGGTCTCGGATACTCTGCGATCTGAAGAGAAAGGGATCAATCTCCTCTCCCTTGTGCATCTGGAACATCTGCATCTGGTTCTCTAGAAGCATCTTTCGTTGGATAGAGCTTCCTTGATACAGCGTGGTCAAAGTTGTCCACACCTCATTTGTCGTCTTCTTCTCGGCAATGTGCGGGACCATGTGATCCTTTACTCCATCCATGATCAAGCGCTTAGCTCGCACTTGATTTGCATTGAACTTCTTCAGAGCATCTGCATCAGTCGGCGCAACTAGGACATTTTCCGCGTGGTCTCTGATACCGTACTCCTCCAGGACTGTCAGGATTCTGGCCTTCCAGATCACAAAGTTAGACACACTGTCTAACCTATCCTGATCTCTCAGTCTGTACGAGGCCATCTCTGCTCAAACTGTCAAAACGGGTCCTCTTCTCAAAACGGGTCCTGCTACTGTCTTAAGGGTCCTTCTATTGTTGTTGCACTCAATAGAAGATCGGATTTGGTTTCTTGGCAGTAGAAACCCTCTAGAGAAATTGTTGGACAAATGTCCCCGGAAAAACCCAATGCAGGAAAACCGATGCAGCATATCTGAGGGTTTATTAGTATTAAGCAGCAGTATTCTAAGTACATCTAGGGTGCCATAATCAGGCTCACCCAACAGAGAAAACCTCGCCAACAAAGAAAAATGTGAGTTTTACCTCACACTGCAAGTCTCAGTTGATCCGGATGAGTCACTGGTGAAACCCCATCTAGCTCTGTGCAGTCTCTACGCTACCACTGTGTAAGGTTGTGTGGCCCTAGCTAAGGGACTGCGTCATCCTTGCTCTACGCTTATCAGCTTCCCCCGGAATCTGGTTGCAGCCCTGCTGGCTTAGAAACCCCGATCTCCAGCTAATTGCAGACTTCTCCTTGGAGTCTCTGTGTTGCCCCTGTATGAACCCTGCATGGGCCTGCGTCACCCTCTCTAGGGTCTACGTCACACCCTCTGATGGTTGCGCTACCTCCACTGCGCTTTGTTTCCCTTGCTCTACGTTGTACTCTTGGTCCTCTGACCAATCACTGCATATGCCCCTCACTGCTTCTATAAATCACTTAGATATGATCTTCGTCCGAGCACTGCTCCGTCAGAAGAATTCGATCTCTTAGACTCACTGTGTGTCCTCCAACTGAATGCAAGCCTTTCCTTTATACTTTTCTCATTGACAAATCAACGAACGTGATCTAATTTCTAATTAACGGCTAAGATTATAAGAAGCTTGATCCACGTCACTTAGAAAGTTCTCATCACATGTGTAAATTAATTCACTTTAATATTTCAATTTCCCTAAGTTAGACTTAGGTCCGCATTAAAAAATTTAATTATTTGAATATCTTTTACACCAGATGGAATTTCTCCAAACGCTTTCTAGGTCCTGGAGATCCCATGTGTTCTAGCCCCTCCACAAAGTTTCGGAGCTAGAGCACATCCGATGCTACCCAAAATCTCAACAAGTAGTACAACAAGGTCAGTAGCAACACAGATGCGTCATCAAAGTTGCATAGTGGTTGGTGGGCAGTGGAAGATAGTCACAGTAGCCAAAAATCAGCAGCGTGACCGAAAGTGATACAGAGACAGGATGTGCAACACTAGAACACATTCATCTCTAAGAGGGAGTATTAGTTTTTGTAGCATCGGATGTGTTCTAGCCATGAAATTTGGTGGAGAGGCTAGAATAAATGAGATCACCAAAACCTAGAAATCGTTTCTAGAAATTCCAACTAGAGATGGCTTAATTAGATTATCAACCTCTTTTTTTAATGTTTCGTAAGTCTAAACTTAGGAAAATTGGTTAATTAATCAGAATTAATCAAATCAAGGTGAGAATAGTCTAGAAACTCACACAGATCGACTTCAAGATGATCCTAGCCCTTGATTAAGATTTAATCTTGGTCGTCAATGGGCACTTGGAGAAGACACACCAATGCAGATACTCAATGATCTAGGGAATACAATTTCGCAGTAATAGAAGATTCAGTAGTGAGATCGACCCAATGATCGAGTAGCAGGTAGCAAAGGGGCAACATAAAGATTTTCCGGAAGAGTTTCTAGTACCAGAGGAGTCAGAAGAGGAGGTCGTAATTATTCTCCAGAAGGCTATGCAAGGACTACACAGTGCCTCAAGAAGGGCAATTCGCTTTAGCTGTGGAGGGGATTGTTTCAGGTGTTGGAGGCCAGGAAAATTTCCAAAGGGCCTGGACAAAGACTACCAGCAGCAAAGATAGGCAGGATGTCTAATTCAGAGGGAGTTTCGGGTTGAGTGTACAAGAGCCTACGCAGGCCTAGCGCAGAGATTGATGCAGATCATTCTGGGGGTCAGTTTCTGAGCCCAGACTGAGTCGAGATTTCTTGGAGAGGAGGGTAAAATTCCCTTAGATATTTTGGCAAGGATTTCTCTCAGATAGAAACGTCAGTTTGGCGTCATTTTATTGTACTTAGAATTTTTGCTACTGCATAAATAATAAAATCCTCAATTGTTGCACTGGTTTTCCCAAATTGGGTTTTTCCGGGGACAATTATCCAAAAATAATGATGTCGCAGTTTTTGTGTGTGTGCTAGAATTTCTCAGTTTACAGTATTTTAATGGTGAAAATTGCAAATGTGATTTTATTCATTGTTTGTCGTAGCAAATAAACTACATAATTAAATTTACAGTTAGGAGAATAATTTCCAGTTGCTGTAATAGATGAAATTTTCACAAAGCCAACTACACTACAACCTTTCTTATAGTTGACCACCCCCAAGCTGGATCCAAACTCTGAGGGGATGTGTATCCAAGGACATTCACACCCAAGGCTTAGTCACGTAACCAAGAGAAGGAGTCCATTGTCCAAGTGGTTTCACAGCCCCAAGGCAAGCACCACAGTGATTCACTTGCACTCTAATTAGAGCATAAGGCTTCGCCCAAGATCAAATGAGTTTTGCCTCAGTTCCACAAGGTGGAATCACTGCTTTTTGGTGGTTTATCAGCTACCTCTCATGGCAAGCACTGCAAGGGTCCATAGTCCACTATCTGGGTGGTTTCACAACCCCAAGGCAAGCACCACAGTGACATGAATTGCCCTATTTCGATGGTTTATCAGCTCGACAACACAAACCAAGTGGTTTCATAGCCCTAAGGCAAGTAGCATAGTGATCTAGTTCTCCATCGAGCTCCTCATTGATCAATCAGGCTTAGACACACCGTCCAATGGCCTCAACATAGTCGCAAGGAACACATTCCCAATTCACAGAACATTGGTTCAATTCACACAATTCTTCACTCCTAGCTTCAAACAAAGCTCCTCCCCCGTGTCTTCACCCAAAACTCCCTTGTTCCTTGAATTATGGCGCTCTTCGTGCTCTTTGTGTAGTGACTTATGCACTAAACACTTTTCTTTCTCCACAACTACGAAAAGACTAAAGGATAAAAACTAATCCTTTCCGATCAGACTTCACCACCACATTGTTTTCGTTCGCAAACTCTCTCTTTCCACGTGTCACAAGGAGAAGTGACAGTATGGCATCGTCCTCCACTCATGCTGCCCACTCCACGACTTCAATGCTCGTCAGCGCAGGCCAGCCTATGGTCAGGCAAGTAGTTATGACAATTAAGGGTGGTTGATATGGCTTGCTCTCGACACGCTATAGGAAAATCAACCCACATGCAATAGGCACACTACAACCCTCCAAGCACGCAACAGGTACTCAACAATCCTCCCCTTGGAGCTTTGTATCCGTATTGTCCCTCAAGTCAACCCCTCCAATTAAAACTCACATTTAATTTATTTGATATTTAGACATAATGTCTTAGCTAGACATGGCCTCCATGCTAACATTACATAGTCACCATATTTTTTTATTTTTATTTCTTATTTTTTACACATGGTGATTCGGTAATTTTTTAGAGTAATTTAGGGGAGACCCAGGATCAATCCTCATGGTCGCCAATATAACACCAGGATATATCCAACAGCCTGCAAGCCAGAGATACCAGATATACCATTTTAACATTACAACAATAAAGATAACGTGAGGCATATTACACACGGGTGCCATACAAAGTCAAAATTTAGTGCTAAGAACACACACAAATTTGAGCTGGAGTTAAAGCTTGAAATCATGAAAGCCTTCCGCGCATCGTGGATAGTCTATATAACAGGTAAAAGCAAAAGCAAAGCAACTTTTTTGCAATTCAAAAAATGGGATCCTGTATGCACGAAGTTATTATCAATCTCTACAAATTCCGAAGGCACACAAAGGGTATCACTGTGTTTGATAATGCATTTTTTATTATTTCGCACTGGCTATGCTCAGAGTTCAAAGTTCAAACATAACTCCTAACTTATTAAGACCTCTGTATCTGATAGTGCATATTTTATATTTCACGCTGGCGAAGCTCCAGGTTCAAACATAACTGCTAACTTATTAAGAAAACCGTGTTCTCACTATGTTTACTAAGGTTTACGGTGCCACTATTGACTTTACAATAGCAAGTAAGCTAAAACCAGCCATTCCAGTTGAGTTGTACCCCTGCAGCTCACCGTCTTTTTCGACTGACATCGAAGAGATTATGACTTGGAGGTGAAGGGACCGGCAAATCGTAGCATCTGACTGCAAGGCGAAGGCATTCCATCGAGTGAAGAATTTCAGCATTTTGATCCTTCTCAACTATTGCAGATGACACAGTAATCTGGATTCTGCAATTGCTAGTTGAATATGGTAATCCGGCGTTGCACTCTCACTAATTTATTCAATTGTATCTATTCAGCTTGTTTAAGAGCCAATGTAGCGATGAACTTCATCTTCAACTTGTCAATTTTTTGGGTAGTATCTATTAGTCATTTAGTTTAGCCATAGAATACATGGAACACAACCACTGCCATTATGGAGCTCAAACTTGACGAACTTATCCTTTTTTTTCCCTGCTAACAACTACCCCTACCATCTCAACCTTCATAACAGGCCTACCCTTTCTGCAAAAGGGCTCAGAGCCTTCTCTTCTACTGGGATTTTGCAGAGACAGCAAATAAAATGACAGGAGCTTCACATGTGAGACACACTGGAATCAGTCCCCATTCCCACAATGATCTCCCACCAGCCATCCTCAAAATCAGGATACCCCATTCAAAAAATATTCGATTTCAAATTATTTGGGGTCTATTACTTTCATTCTCTCCTGCTAAGAATTTTATGGGATTATGGATTAAGAATTGTTCGTATAGAGAATTCTTCCCAGAATATCACCTTCTCACTTTATTGGGTATACCCAACGTTAATATCTGGTGTAACCTGTGCTAACCACCTAAGTCCTCGGTGCTCAATGAAATGGCTGTGTTGAAATTTTGAAGTACTGAGTTACGGTGTGGCAGAATGGCTTACCTATGAAGCGCGCTGCACCCTTAAGTCATAGGGGAAGACTTCCATAGGAGAAGACTTCCATTGATATGCTTGAACTGCTCTGCCGCGGAGGGAACGAGTCTAAAGACAATTTCCTGCCAATTATGGTGAAATTTGACAAAACTCCACGTCGAAATTATGTTTACGCTCGTGATTTTAATTAATAGATAACATTTTTATTTTTTATCAGTTTTAAAAAACAAATTAGTGTAAGTTATTTAATTTGTAGAATTTTAATTTGTAGAATTTGAGTGATTTATATATTTAAAACTGGAATTTAAATTTTAAAAAATTATAATTTCTGTTTGAAATTTATCCTAAGATTTTGGTAAAAATGGCTATTTTTTAGATTTTTTTTTAATTTTTTAATGGGTAGTTTTAAGTTAAATCTGATTTTATGGAAAAATTGAGTCTAAAGTTATTTAATTGGTAGAATTTGAGTTACTCACAAATTTTAAGGTGTAGAATGTATTTTAAACTTCAAAAAATTACAACCTTGTTTGAAATTGTTTCATAAGATTATGGTGAAAAAAACTATTTCTTTTTGGAATCTAAGCTTTTGTGATCCATCATATAAATTAGTAGAAATTATTTCGGTAATAATCACATGCAATGGAACGTGGGCGTTTCGAACCAACCAGTGTGGTTCATCAGCGAATCTTCATTATCCTGATGATGAACTACAGTTGGTAGTTCGAAACGCGTCGGTCCTAAATTTCTCATGTGATTTGCCGGAAGATTTATAATCTAATAGTGTGGTTCATCATCAAGACTATATAATAGATAGACTTAGCCATTGTAATATGGGGAAAATAAGAAATTCAAATAGTTGTTCAATCAAATGTTTAAAAATTATTTTTTATAATATTTTATATATGTGTGTTAAAAATGAACAAAAATCGATTAATAGATAAATAAATTACTATAATCTTATTTTGACAAATAATGCAAACTTACTTATTAATATTCATTATTTATTTAAATATTAAAATTATTGTTTATTTATTTATTAATGATGATAATTATTATACAATGAAATCAATTTTAATTTATTTACACATATATGAAACCAATACACAAATAGCTTCATAGGAAATCAAACCACCACTTTAATAGTAGCTACTTACAACAATTATATGGCAAAAATGTAAATCTCCACTAAAGATACAAACAACAAAGATTTGAGAAAAGAAATGAGGAACAAGACCACCATTTCCAAGGTCATTCTTCTACTACCATAATTGTGATTAAACCAGTATAGATCCATCTTAAGCACGAATCTAACGAGTCGAGAGGGATACAATTTCTTCATGTGCAAACTTCTTTAGAGTGCAAAATACAATGTGTACTTTTTCATTGTTTGTCACATCTTCTACATAAATACACACTCGAAAGCTTATCATATACAAATCAAACTTAATCACAAACATTAACTTAGGTATGATTTGCATCAGGTATTCACAAACATGGTGATATGTTTACAATTATTTCTATTTTCACCATCGGAATCATATATATGTGTGTGTAACCTTAGGACATGATCATGTCATATATGTAAGAGGACTAGAGTTATACCTAGGTGGGAATGTATATAGGTTAATGGTTTTGATTGAACTTACACCATAATACAATCTAATCAATTCGCCCCCCCTAGCTATGCCACACATGTTGGATGTATGTTATGGACGCTTCGACAACGTCCCACAACTAACACCTATCTTGAGATCTAAGTATCATCCACGGTCCAGATCTGAGATGCCAAATCGACTCATGGGATCATTTGTGAGGGGGTTAGGTAACTATCACTTGGGAGTTATCCAGCGAAGGCTCATTTACTTTGGTCACAGGAGAGTTTTACAGTTGTTGCTATGGGGTTTCTTCTTTGTGTTTCTGTTTCTTTCTTCGTCCATAGGGAATCAATTTTGGAGTCCACGAACCAAACCCAACTTCGTAAAATTAAAGGTAAGGATTCTGTTCTGGTTTTGATTCTGATTTAAGCTAAAAAATGTTTAAACTCGGGATTTTTTCACGATGAAATAAACTATGGATGATCCTTCCAAGTAGCTCAACCAACTTCAGCAAGCTCTGCCACGTCTAACTACAAGACTCCATTCAAGGGTTCCTTTATGCTTGATAGCCAGAAATTTCGTTCCATATTCTGCGTGATACACCCTCCTCTTGTCCTCCTGATTAGAAATGAAAGGGGTTTTATGTAATTTATAGGTATGGTTACTCTCTCCATTTCTATGAGACACAAGTTTTCAAATTTTTTTAGTTATCCTATTAAATTTCTCTTCAATGGTTGCAGGGTTCTATCTTTCTAAGCCTATATGCCGACAACGTTCAACTCTTTTTTCTTGTTGTGGTTTTGTTCCCTGCATTTCCAGGTACTATGTAACCCTTCGACTTCTACAGAACTGCTTTGCTACGAGGTTTTATTGAATTTTCCCGTGAGATGGGTATGGCTCGCATTTCTTAAGTTGGTTTTGTAAGGGTTTCGAGCCTTTTGGATTTAGGTTCTGTGATAATTTATTCTCTAGTGGCTTAAGATTTGAATGAAATTTGTATTATCAAACGTTTTTGTTTTGACCGTAAGTTATTTTTTTAAGCACTCGTTGTAACTTATTTTATCAAGGATTTAAGCTCGGACTATAAATGACTGGATTTTTCCTCCTTTAACCCTTAGTTGTTATTGTTATAGAAGTTTCTTTGAGACAGTAATCATAGTTGTTTTTGTTCACAGTCAAGTTTAAATTCTCTCCATATTTTCCAGAATTTGTATGGTTTTTGTTATGGTTATTATGAACTAGGTTTTAATCATGGTTGTAATCCGAATTTTATTTCTATTTAAAACCTCATTGCCCTGGCTCAAGGTTGATTAAGATTAGTTGCAGTTTCGTTTCTTGTTTTGCATGACCACATATTATTGTACATACTTAATGGAATAGGCTATATATTTCTTGCTTGTGAATTTAAGAGATTGATTGTAGTTAAGAATTTTTTGGCAGACCAGGGACTATTCCTATCGGGTTGTTTCTAAGGCTAGGCTATGTATTAACCGAGGTTGTAGGAGTAATATTTATCTAATGTTTTCCTCATTCTTGAACCAAGGTCTTCCACTTATCAACACATATATTCTTAGTGTTGTCTAGTTCAATTCAAGAGTAGATTAATTTGCCATAAAAAATTTAGTCTCATTTGTATTATGCATTACATTATTTAATATCATTCATGTCCTGTGCACAACAACCTTTAATTCAACAAACTAGTAACGCCAAGTACTTGACTACTATTATAGACTTAGTTTCCAACACTTACTATAATTATCAAGAATTATTTGAGGTTAGATATACTTATCTGTTTCCTCTTTCTGTACTTCGATCTCAACCCGAGAACCTGGAATTATTCTAGAAACAATGCCTTATCCTCTCGGCCACAAGACTTGTAACCATTGATTATCCCCCCGTGCTTTTCCTCACAAGCAAGATACTGACATAATCACTGCATAGTAGCTTCAGTGACTATCTAGTCCTCACCAGACTTAGTCCAAGCTTACCGTTGTACGAATCCTTCTGAAATTTCAGCACGACTTCCTAGTACATATGTTTTTTGGCTGGTACTCTCTCTTCTGGATACCTCAGGTACCTCTTACCTTGTTGGTTCCTTCTTTTCCAATTTTAATTTCAAGGAGAGATTATGGTTAAGTAACTGTCTGACTCATAACTGACTACCACCCTGACATGTCAGCCACAATTAGGTGTGTTTCCCCATATGAGTTTTTCACAACACGTGCATCATTATAAACAGGATTTCTTAATTAAAATAAATTTAATTGTTCATAATTAGCATTTAACATTTCCAAGTGTGTCAACATTATTATGTCTTTTGAGTGAAATAATTATTATTTACAAACTTTTCCTTAGGATGTTACATTGTTTAAATTGTATTTTTGAATGCTATATAGAGTATATAGATTAACCAAATTATAAAATATTGAGACCACTTGATGCAGGGGCATTTGAGCCGATCTGAATTCAAATTCAAATCCGAAACTAAAGAGGCAGTTATGAGAACAGTTATGTGAATTTGGGGCAAAATTGGTTAAAACCGATTCTTGATCTTTGTAAACCTATAAAAGAGAGCCTGTATTGTGTGTTAAGAGAGAGGCGAGAGTGAGTACAATGTAATCGATGAAGAATGTGTGACTAAGGCTTAAATGCCTTAGATTGTAACTGTGTTTTGTATATAATAGAAATATATTGTTATATGTAATTCTGTGTGTATCGAATTGTGATTTATTTATGATTTAGTTTTACGAATTAATTTCCGGTTTTATAGGTTGGTTTATCGACCATCGATCTCTGGGAGGATTGATGGCGATCCCTTGAAAATATGCTATGGTAGAGTGATTTAAATCTGTGCTGGGGTTTTGTAGTCAAAGAGGAACGGTCAAATTACAAAGTGAACGGAGTTTTTGAATTCATCAAAAGCAAAGTGGAACCAATCTCTACATGACGATGGAGAATGGATCTTTAAGGTGAGGATTCGTTGGACTATTAACCAACGAGTATGTTGAAGAAGTAGGACTTGAGGACGCAGTATTCGAGGAGGAATGCGCAGCGCAATTGCCCGATGGAAGAAAGCCGTATTAAAGGGCCATAGATACAAAGTTGCAGGTTGAGTGGTTTCGGGTATAAAACCACCACTCACGCACAACTTTTAAGCCTGAAGCGGTTTCGCAATAATGGAAACCATCGAGATGCGTTGGAGCTTCACGATTCAGGAGCTACCCTCATGTTGAATCATGGGTTGATGCGCAGTAGTTGTGTAGTGAATAGTAAGGGTAGAGTCGAGAAGGAACAACGTCGAGAAGACCCAGATCTTGACTTGAAGACCGGCGGTGATCGCAGACCAGTTTTCGTGGTAAAAGGTAATGGGGTATATGGTTTTGTTTAACCACCTCTAATGAAGGTTAATGTTACAAACAATGGTTGTAAGTTTGGAGTCGAGGTTTTTAGTTTAAAGGTAGGCTGCATAAAATGATCAAGGGTGTGAGGAGATTCGAAGGTTTAAACCCTTGGTTTAAAATGCAGTTAATATTACATTGCCAAAGATTTAAACGTTGGGTGTTTAAAGTGCAGTTGCGGATTGAAGATGGGTTTAATTGCTTCCGATATATTGGAAGTGGCGTAATGGAAGCATGGTGACCTATAACCCATAGGTCCCAGAATTGAGTTCAGGTTTATGAATCTGCAGCGTTAACAAAGTTTTGAAGGTTGCAGGTCCATATTGTATAACTGAAAGGTGAACCTGCCTTTTGGTGGGTTTCATCGTTCATCAAGTGGTATCAGAGCAGGAAAATATTTCCTGCGAAAGAAGAAATTTGCAGACAAAGAAGGAAGAGGTACAGTATTGTGAAAATTTGTAAGCTTGTGATTTTTATTTTATTTTGTGGAGGTAGCAGCAGGGGAAGGTGAGAAGATTGCAAAAACCTAGAGCAGGAGTGCTCAATGGTTCCACAGGAGTGAACCAAAAAGATGCCAAAAGACTAAGCTCAGGAGAGAAGCTTGGTGAGGTGTCTGGTAGCAGGGAGGACTTGTTATTGCAGAGGTTTCATTGCAGCTCACGATGGACAATTCCATAGAGGATGTGGGTAGAATTGTTCAAGATGTTGCTACAGGAAGATCACAAATAGCAGTTCCACAATGATGTGGGTAGAATTGCTGACAGATGTAGAAGACATATGACCAGGAGGTCATAAATTTTTGTGCCTCGTGAGTCTGATGCAGGGGCATCTGAGCCGACCTGAATTCAAATTCAGATCTGAAACTAAAGAGGTGGTTATGAGAACAGTTATGTGAATTTGGGGCAAAATTGGTTAAAATCGATTCTTGATCTTTGTAAAACTATAAAAGAGAGCCTGTATTGTGTGTTAAGAGAGAGGCGAGAGTGAGTACAATGTAATCGACAAAGAATGTGTGACTAAGGCTGAAATGCCTTAGATTGTAATTGTGTTTTGTATATAATAGAAATATATTGTTATATGGAATTCTGTGTGTATCAAATTGTGATTTATTTATGATTTAGTTTTACGAATTAATTTCCGGTTTCATAGGTTAGTTTATCGACCACCAATCTCTGGGAGGATCGATGGCGATCCCTTGACAATATGCTGTGGTAGAGTGATTTAAATCTGCGCTGGGGTTTTGTAGTCAAAGAGGAACGGTCGAATTACAAAGTGAACGAAGTTTGTGAATTCATCACAAGCGGAGCGGAACCAGTCTCTGCGTGACGGTGGAGAATGGATCTTTAAGGTGAGGAATCGTTGGAGTATTAACCAACGAGTATGCTGAAGAAATAGGACTTGAGGACGCAGTATTCGAGGAGGAATGCGCAGTGCAATTGCCCGATGGAAGAAATTCGTATTAAAGGGCCATAGATACAGAGTTGCAGGTTGAGTGGTTTCGGGTATAAAGCCACCACTCACGCACAGCTTTTAAGCTTGAAGCGGTTTCGCAAGAATGGAAACCATCGAGATGTGTTGGAGCTTCGCGATTCAGGAACTACCCTCATGTTGAATCATGGGTTGATGTGCAGTAGTTGTGCAGTGAATAGTAAGGGCAGAGTCGAGAATGAACAACGTCGAGAAGACCCGGATCTTGACTTGAAGATCGGCGGTGATCACAGACCAGTTTTCGTGGTAAAAGGTAATGGGGTATATGGTTTTGTTTAAGGTTAATGTTACAAACGATGGTTGTAAGTTTGGAGTCGGGGTTTTTAGCTTAAAGGTAGGCTGCATAAAATGATCAAGGGTGTGAGGAGATTCGAAGGTTTAAACCCTTGGTTTAAAATGTAGTTAATATTACATTGCCGAAGATTTAAACGTTGGGTTTTTAAAGTGCAGTTGCGGATTGAAGATGGGTTTAATTGCTTCTGATATATTGGAAGTGGCGCAATGGAAGCATGGTGACCTATAACCCATAGGTCCCAGAATCGAGTTCAAGTTTATGAATTTGCAGCGTTAACAAAGTTTTTGAAGGTTGCAGGTCCATATTGTAGAACTGAAAGGTGAACCTGCCTTATGGTGGGTTTCATCGTTCATCACCACTTCAAATGTTTTAACCATAAAACTTATTTTTTCATGATATATACTTAATTTTTTTTAAACAATATATAATATATATACATAGTTGATATTAAAATATTTTACATAACGAGAAAATTAAATGGTTTATTATTATTATTATTATTATTATATTTTTAAGTATATGTCAATCTTACTAAAATATTTTATTAATAACCCACATTGAATATTTTATTATACACAACATTAAAATATTTTATTTTAACAATTTTTTTTCTATATATAAATATATATAAAGTTGATATCTACATAAATTAGTTAACATAGATTTTCAAATAGTTTATTTAAATCTTATGTTGAAATATTTTTGAAAAGTACAAGGTTTAAACATTTTACTTACATTTTTTCACTTCAATTACTTTTCATGAAATTACTTTAAATGTACATCATATTCATTTGTTCTATATTATAGTCAACATTATTTTTCTATTTAGAGAGTATTTTATTTTTATTTTAAGGGGGACATGAACACAGAGAAACTTACACATCCCCTTATACTAGCTTGTAGAATGAGTCTCCAGGCTCAATGGACCTCTCCACTCAAAAACAAATGTTCTAAACATTAAGTGTCTAATACTAAAAGCCCAACATAAAAGTTGAAATATAAATTAATTCCATTATTGAAGTTCAAATTCCTTTTTTATTTATGTTCACAAAAGAAAATACAAACACCAATTTTATTAGAAGAAATGATATCCAAGGTTGCAAGACTAGATGTACCACAAAGTATAGGTTAGCGCCTAATGACAAGATTAGATAACCAATAATTCTATTGGAAAAAATGATATCCAAAGTTACAAGACTAGATGAAGCACAAAGTATAAGCTTAGAGGCTAATGACACAACCAAATTTCTATAGTAATCTATACATTACAAATATAATTAAAGTTAATTTATACAATTTTTTTTGTTTTATATTTTTTAAACACTTTAAATTATAAATTTAACTCAAAAACTTAAATTTTATATTACAGACCAACAAAATTCAAATACTCAAACAACAACCAAACCATAGCAATTAAATTGCATTCCTATTGTCATTCTTATTCACATAAGACACCACAAAATGTAATAGCCCCTCATTCACGTTCATATAAGAAGAGTCTAGCGTCTCAAGGCTATATCAAGTTCAGCTCAAATTTAATATTTTTATGGGATGAATTAAGTTGGTGTACGATCAACCATAAATGTCTAAAGAGAAAATTGAAGTTTTTTTTATTAATTTATTTAATTATTGAAATTTGATTTAAAAAAATTTGTAATGAATAAATAATTTTAGATATAAAAGATGGTGAATTTGAAAAGAAGAAAAGTAACACCAAAACAACAACAAAAACAAAAAAATTCTAGAAAAGTTTATAAATCAAGAAAAAACATAATTTTTTTTTTCAAGAATTCCATTTTTATTCATAGATGAAATTCACTACTTCCAAATATATAAAATCAATGAAAAATTTTAAAGTTCAACTTAAAATATTTCTTTAAATTATATTTGCAAATAAATGAAAATTATTAAATCTTTTCACTTTTAATATTTCATTTTTCATTATTTTGATCGATAACATACTAAGAAGGCAAATATTCTAGTATTTTATATATCATTTCCACAAACCGTCCCAATTACTATAATTATTGGAAGAGAATACCTAATGGAAAATCCATCAAAAATCCATCAAAGTCTTAAGAGTTTTGTTGCTTATTTCAAAAATACCTAATATAATATGAATTTCATTGTTTTTAACGTTATTAGGTGAAGCTTTTGCTAGTAAACTATGTCACCTTATTTATATATCCATTGCAAGCTTCATAGGTCTTTTTAAATTACAAATTTTATTTCTTATTTTTAAATTTTGAATATTAAAAAAAAAAAGAATTATGTTATCACTATAACATTTAAATCAAAGGATTCAAACCTTCAACTTCAAATTTCACAAAGATTTTATATCATGGTGTGAATTATGTTGCACCCTAAACTTTTTTTTTTTTCTATGTGATTCACGTTTCGAGATTCACGGGAAGGGATCACTTCTAGCATACTCAACCACAGAGTGTGATGGAGAGCTTCTAGAGAGCCTCTAGAGAATTGAACATGTGACCTCTCAACCAAAGAGTATGACCCCAGAGCCTCTAGAGAATTGAACATGTGACCTCTCAATTTTAGAATAAATTGTTACATATCTCTAAATATAACTTAATTTAGGATTCATGTCTTACTATCTAGTTATTTACACAAATAAGAAAAACATACAATATATTGACTTTTAAGGGCCCAACACTAGGTGTTTTTATTAGATTATTTAAGAATAAATTGTTACATATTTCCAAATATAACTTAATTTATGATTCATGTCTTACTATCTAGTTATTTACACAAATAGGAAGAAACATACAGTACTTTTAAGGGCCTGTGTTTTTATTAGATAATTTATAAGATTTTAGAGTAAATTGTTACATATCTCCAAATCCAACTTAATTTAGGATTCATGTCTTACTATCTAGTTATTTGCACAAATAGGAAGAAACAGACAGTTATATTGACTTTTAAGGGCCCCAACGCTGGGTGTAAGATCTCTTAGTCTAGCCTTGTGAATAGCATATATGTAAGTTATATAAGAAAAATGTTTTATGAAAAAAAACACTTCACTTTTACTTATTCAATATATTATAAGATGCTTATAGATATTATTTTAAATTAGAGATTCTCACTCTTTTAATCTTGGATATATTATAGAAGTTTAAATGTGTGTCTTTATATTAGATAATATATACAATTTTGGAGTAAGTTGTTATACATTCTAAATCCAACTCAACTTAGAATTTCATGTCTTACTACCTAGTTATTTACACAAATAGGAAGAAATACAAAGTAAGATCCCTTCCACTATCCAAGGTTTGTGCTAGTTCACTACAACATATAATTCATCTTTTATGGACCTCATATGTTATGAGAAACTAATTCTTTCATCTTTACACAAGTCTATGGTTGAGTTATGAGAGAAACTAACTTTATTTTTCCCTAACTCTATGCGCCAAACTTAATGTTATTATTTCAAATGAATGTTACAATTAATTCGGAAAATGGATGTTTGGACATGTAAATTGTCATGAACATGCCAATACATGAAACTAAAAATGTGAGATCCATCATCCATGTTACATAGAATGGGTATAAAATGATACACTTTTATCCATCTAGATTATCCATATATCTTAGAAAGAACTACTAAAACTTATAAGCCTTAAAACCCTCTTCAAAGTAAGGCTCTAGCAAATATATACATGTTTCGTTTTGCATTTCATATTTTATTGTTAATTTATTTGAAATATTTCAAATAAATTGTTTGTTAAAAAAGCGTTGAAACCTTAATCTACCACTATTAAATAGTTAATTTATTAAAATTTCAACCTAAATATCTAAAATATTCTCCTTGAAGTCAAGAGTTTTGTTCACAATCAAAACTCTTTTTCTAGTGTACAAGTTCAGGAAAGGATTGCACTTCTAGAGATTTGATCTCTCTTGGCACTTGATACATGAGGGAATTAAGATAAATCTAGACTGTTGTATCTATTTATCTAAAAAATAATAAAATAATACTTTTTAACAGAAAGTTTTATATCCATATAGCTATATACCCAAAAATGGTTTACAAGAGAAATAATATTTTTTTAAAGAGTTTGATATCCATATATCTATGCACCCAAAAATTAACATAAAAATTGTACTAAAATTAATATTTATCTCTACACAATAAGGTAACCTTGTAGACATTCCAATTCATTTTTTAAAATTAGACATGCATCCATGATACTGAAAGATTCAACTAAAAGACACACTAAAAACATCATTAACCCTAGCTAGATCTTTCAACTAAAAGACACACTAAAAACATCATTAAACCTCGCTAGATCAGAATCTGTGAAGCAGAGATTTAGATTCATGAGCAATATTTTGCTAGATTTGGTGAGAATTTTGTGAATGATAGATGGGCATTTCCAGCAATTTTGGTTTCATTTATAGTTTTTAATGGTTTAATTTGAAAATTTTGTAAAAATTAGATGATGTTATGTGAACAATGTTTTCATGGATGTGCAATTTTGGTATGGATGAGAATTGAGAGGTCCTTGCAATTTCAGATGGTTGAAGAAATTACATAAATCATATCATGAGATTGAGAAATGTAAGATATTTTAAAAATTAAATGATGTAATCATTGAAATGCAATTGATAATTTGTGACAGAGACCTTTGTAATTTCAGATGGTAATTTTTTTATAAAATAGTTTCTTATTCATAAAATATACATATTATAGTCATATGCTATATATAAACGATTATATAAAATTTAATGAAAATTAATCCTTTTTTTTTTAATTATCAAAATTAATAAAATTATTAAAAATTAATATATCATCAAAATATTCCAAAAAAACAAACTAATTAAACAATCTCAAAGTGGACTAATTCAACTAAGTATTGATAAGAATTCAGTGGTGAAGCAACATTTATTTCCATTTACTTTTATCTATATTACTCACCTATTTCAATGTGGTGATAAACAAATGTTTCTTATTATATTGTATGTATATTATCAATATCGATGGCTTTTGCAAAGAAAAGATCAAATGACAGGAGCACAACATGTGAGAGACACATTGGATTCAATCCCCATTCCTGCATTGATCTCCCACCAGCCATCCTCAAGATCAGGACACCCTATTCAAAAAATATTTGATTTCAAATTTCTTAGGGCTCTACTACTTTCATGCCCTCCTGATGAGAATATTATGGATTTATGGTTTAAGAATTGTTTGTTACCCTATAGAGACTTCTCCCCCAGAATATCACTTTTCTTTATTGTGTATACCCTAGGTTAATCTATGGCGTAACCTATACTACTAACCACTTAAGTCCTCGTTGCCCGATGCTGTTTTGGAATTTTGAAGTACTGAGTTAGCGTATGGAAAAATGGCTTACTTATGAATGAAGTTGCCTGAATCCCTAATGGAAAATTGAAAGACTTTCATTGACATGATTGAACTGCTAAATCACGAAGAAAAGGGATTAAAAACAATAATTCCTGTCCATTTATGTTGAAACTTGGCAAAACTCCACGTCAAAGTCATGTTAGCCAATCGAAGTCAAGAGGGCGAGTATAGTATTGTATTTTTTTTTTTTTCTACGTAAAACTAATTCTATTATGTATAAAGGTTACTGATACAAAACTGCCACAGTGTCATCTATGAGAGCCTGAACACTGGGCTTGATGACCATGCTTGACCAAGAGAGTCTAGACTGCCCTTGTAGGGAAACCAGTCCTTTTAACAAAAACAGTTTGGCCGCCCTTGGAAGGGAAACCGGCCTATAGTTCATACATAGCAAGATAACATAGAAAAATATACTGAAAGTAACAATCAGCCTTTCCATCTGAGCCTTGAGGCAAAAGAACAGAAAATTCCAACTATAATTGGACAAAAATACCAGAAGAGTTTGAGAGCTGTGAGGATCACGGTTCATGAGTCGGAGACGGAGGTTCTTCCACAATCCTGCACCCATATTCATCGTTGTTGTTATCCATTCCGCCGTTGAGATCGCCTTCTTTGTCGGTGACTACATTTGCCTTGCGCAGCGCCTCCTTGGAAGGTTGAGTAGAATCTGCAGGCAAGCCCGAGCTTCTGGGGAAGCTAGAGACAGGAGGGGGCAGGGGAGAGGCGACACGGACTGGAGCAGGGAGGGGAGACTCTTCTCAGAGAGTTACAGTGATGAAGGTTGTAACAATGGGTCGGTCTAAGGAGCATTCAAAGCAAAAATCTGCACGCTGGGAAGTTTGACGAATGGGGAGACTTGCAGGCTCATGAGAGACAGGAGGGATTGCACTATTGGGAGGGTCAATTGCAGGGGGAGGGAGATTTCTAGCAAAATGAACAGAGTCACTATGGCGGCCTCGTCCTCTGTAGCTTCGCATGGCCTGAGGCTGGTCATGCGCCTCATCAGTAGAGGAAGACCCGCAGGTGGAGCTGGTAGAAGGGCGATAACAAGCAGCCCGGCCCCAACTAGTGCCTCGTCGACACCGCATTTTGTGGCGGAGGCGCGGCATGGAGGCAGAGGCGGGGTGATGAAATCTACAGCAGAAAGGGCGGACAGAGAACTCAGGAGCCCAGAGAGGGGAGTTGACCCCGCCCAAGAATGCTGACCGAGCACAGCGAGGAGAAACAACACCACCGAGATTAGTTGCCCAAGCACAATAAGGAGAATTGGCACCACAGAAGAGACTGTGGGTGAAATGATGCCCAGGAAGTGGCTCAAAACAAGCAAGCAAGGTGCAACAACGGCTAGTATGCGTTCGTGCACTGGATACAGCAAAGACGGGAGGGCAAACACCGCTAAGAGGAAGCGGGGAGCCACCACTGCAATCACAACCATCCAAACCATCCAGAACGAGCTCCATAGCCGAGTGAACCTCCATATGAAATTGAATGAGCGTCCAAGTAGGGGAATTAACGTCTGCGCGAGCTGGCGAATTTAAGACTCCATAAATATCTGTACAGAGGGCCATATGGCCACCCCACGTGAGCTCCTTCGAGAGACACATAAGGAGCCATGTCCCATCAAACCACACATACATCCGCATCCGGAGGAGTATGGTATTGTATTGGTTTGTGGGAAGAATAAAATTATTCATATAAATATTACTTTTACAATCCATATTTTATTGTTAATTTATGATTCTCATAAACATTTGGGTAAAAAAATCTTAAAACCCTAATCTACCATTATCAAAAAAATTAATTTATTAAAAATTTCATTTAAACATTTAAACTTAAATATTCTTTTTAAGTGAAAAGACCTTATCCACAGTGAAATTTCCTCACCCTACTTTCCAACTTTGTATAGTTTACTAGACGTTTGAGAAAAATAGTGAGAAAATGTTTTATCTTCTCACTCCACTTTCAAACTTTGTGGGGTTGAATAGAATATTAAGAAAATACTAAGTGGACTAATTCAACGAAGTATTGATAAGAATTCAGTGGTGAAACAACACTTATTTCCATTTACTTCTATCTATATTACTCACCTATTTCAATGTGGTGATAAACAACTGTTTCTTATTATATTGTATGTATATTATCAATATCAATGGTGGGAGAAGATCAAATGACACGAGCTCAACATGTGAGAGACACATTGGATTCAGTCCCCATTCCTACATTGATCTCCCACCAGCCATTCTTAAGATCAGGACACCCTATTCAAAAAAATATTTGATTTCCAATTGCTTGGGGTTCTACTACTTTCATGCCCTCCTGATGAGAATATTATAGATTTATGGTTTAAGAATCGTTTGTTACCCGATAGAGACTTCTCCCCTAGAGTACCACTTTTCTTTGTATACCCTGTGTTAATCTTTGGCGTAACCTGTACTACTAACCACTTAAGTCCTCGTTGCTCGATGCTGTGTTGAAATTTTGAAGTACTGAGTTACCGTATGGAAAAATAGCTTACTTATGAATGTCGTTGCCCGAATCCCTAATAGAAAATTGAAAGACTTTCATTGACATGATTGAACTGCTAAATCACGAAGAAAGGGGATTAAAAACAACAATTTCCTGTCCATTTATGTTGAAACTTGGCAAATAAAAACAACAATTTCCTGTCCATTTATGTTGAAACTTGGCAAAACTCCACGTCAAAGTTATGTTAGCCAATCGAAGTCAAGAGGACGAGTATGGTATTGTATTGTGGGAAGAATAAGATTATTTATATAAATATTACTTTTACAATCCATATTTTATTGTTAATTTATGATTCTCATAAATCTTAAACCCTAATCTACCATTATCAAAATATTAATTTATTAAAAATTTAATTTAAGTATTTAAACTTAAATATTCTTTATAAGTGAAAAGACCTTATCCACAATGAAATATCCTCACCTTACTTTCCAACTTTGTATGGTTTACTAGTTTGAAAAAATAGTGGGAAAATGTTTTATCTTCTCACTCCACTTTCAAACTTTGTGGGGTTAAATAGAATATTAAGAAAATTATATATATATAAAATTTAAGACATTGTAAGCTATAATATGAGTATTTTTAAAATTGCGTTTTTGTAATTTAAAAATTTAAAAATAAAATTATTATTTAGATAAAGATTTAGGAGGTGAGTGGAAAAGGTTTTAATGTTTAAAGGAATTGTAGATTAAAGGTTAGTAGGTTGCAGTTAGTGGAGTTAGGTATATGGGAGTTTGGGGTTAAAGAGTTATTGGTTATTTATGAGTTAAGAGTTGGAGGATTATGGGCTAGTATGTTAGGGATTAAATGGATAGTGATTAGAGTGTTATTAAGTAAGTGGTTAAAATGGTAAGTGGCTTGTTGAGTAATGAGTTATTGGTTAGAGTCTTAAGTCTTAGTTAAATAGTGATCAAATAATTATTAAGTAATTGGATTATGGGTTATTGGTTATTGATTTCAATATTTTTGTGCTACTAGGTTAGTGGTTAGGGGGTTAATGGTAAGTGGTTAAGGGTTAGGGGTTCATGAGTTTATAGGTTTGTTGGTTGGTGTTAGTGTTATAATAGTTAAGGGTGTGTTTGGTTAGTGATTTAGGGGGTTAATTGATTAGTTAGTTAGAGGCTAATGTAGTAATGGTCATGTGTTTACTTCTTTAGTGAGTTAGGGATTTCTCAATTAGTGGGTTAGAATGTCATTAAGTTAGTAGGTTAGGGGTTAGGGGTTATTAGGATGATTTCAAGGTTAGTGGGTTGATTGGTTACTCATTTAGGGGTTCATGAGTTTATAGGTTTGTTGGTTGATGTTAGTGTTATCATGGTTAAGGTTGTGCTTGGTTAGTGATTTAGGGGGTTAATTAATTAGTTGGTTAGAGGCTAATGTAGTAATGGTTATGTGTTTACTTCTTTGGTGAGTTAGGAGTTTCTCAATTAGTGGTTTAGAATGTCATTAAGTTAGTAGATTAGGGGTCAGGGGTTATTAGGATGATTTCAAGGTTAGTGGGTTAATTGGTTACTCATTCAACCATAGGAGGTATTTTGTTAATGAATTAGGGTTTAGTGGTTAAGGATTAATGGGTGCATGGATTAAAACTTAAAAAAATTGTGGATCATTAATTAGGGGTTTAATGGTTAGGAGGTTAATGGATTAGTGTGTTAGTGGGTTAAGGGGTTGGTAGGTTAGTGTATTAGGGGTTATATTGGATTACTAGATTGGGTTACTATGTTAGGGGGTTAAGGAGTTAAGCAAATAATTGGTGAGTGTTTAAACGGTTAGTAGGTTCAAGGTTTTGTGGATTAGTTAATTAGTGGTTAATGGTTTACATTTTGAGGATAGGTAGTCAAGGTTAATGGATATCAGTTAAAGGGTTAAAGTTTTGAGAATTGGGGTATCTTATTTATATATATTTCTAAGCTTAGAGGTTTGTGAAATGATAATAATTAATAATTGTATCATGATCTCTCTCTCAATTAGGTCTAATTTGGGTGGTTAAGAGGAGTTGTGATCCTCCCAACTTAGGTTTCATGGTTAAAAAGAGAAGTTGTTATTCTCCCCACTTAGCTTTAAATATCATTTTTAACATGTTATATCATATTATTATTAATAATACATCATATTATTATTATTATTAATACAAGGAAATGTTTTTTCTTCATACATATATATATATATATATATATATATATATATATATAAGTTTAGTTTGGGTGGTTAAGACTAGAAATTCTTATTTTCCGTATTTAGGTTCAAATATCATTTATAACATGTTTTTCTATTATAAATTGCTTAGAATTGATAAGTTTACCAATTATGTTTTTGAATTATTTCCAAACATTTAAACTTTCAAAATTTATTAAAACAATTAATATCATTATAATATTAAATCTATATCATAAACTTGTTAAATTTAAATAAAAACATTTAATATATATTTTTATATATTAAATAAATAAATAAATATATATATATATATATATATATATTATATATATATATATATATATATAATTAAAACTTTTTATATATTAAATATAAAAATAAAATTGCACATACATGATTGACTCATTTGCTAAATTTAAATGTATTAATTTACATGACAGTACTTACTTTTTTTTCTTGAACTTTGGATGAACTTTTTACCTCATATATTGATTCGTAAAAATGTCCGCATCCCATTAGTAAACAATAATACGCGAAAACTGGAAAGAGTAGTGAATCCTAACCGGGCCCACCTCCCACGTCATAAATATAAGGGGTTTTCGTAAGAATGTTCGCATCCGATTAGTAAACAATAATACGCGAAAACTGGAAAGAGTGATGAATCCTAACCGGGCCCACCTCCCACGTCAGATAAAATAAATATAAGGGGTTGCACCATCCACGGCAAAGGCAAAATATCATGTATGTTACAAAATACCGTGTTTCTCATAAATAATCTCTGATTGTACGCGTCACAGGTTTGGAAAAGGAGGATCAGCCAAGGTGATTTGAATTCCTTAGAAACTGAACCACTGGTTTCACGTTCAAGTTTTCGCAGATGCGGGAGGTTTGGAATGGAATGTGGAATGTGCTTTTGAATTTTAAAAAGTCTGAATTACGAGTTTCACATGTAAATTTTACACAGCCACATGATGTTTGGAAAAAGAAAAACAGAGAAGGTGGTTTTGATTTTGGAAAAGTTTATGTCACTGATTTCACGTTCAATATTACGCAGAGGTTTGATGGAAAGAAAAACTTGTTCGCTGTTGGGAAAAAATTCTAACATGTATCCTATGAATTTAAATAAAAAATAACTCTGACATGAAGATTCTTCAAAGATGAAATAAAAAATAGCTTGGACATGAAGATTCTTCAAAGATGAAATACAAATTCCTCTTCATAGGGAGATATCCAAATGTATGGAACAATTTCTAGCTTCTCCCTGTACAATCCTCATGAGCCTGAGCGGACCTTAATTTGCTGGAATAGATTTTATTTATTTGAAAATGAGGATGTTTGCTACTTTAACAACGTTTGTTGAATTTCAACTGTACATAACATAACAGTGTAAATAAATTATACTAACTATACTATCTACATTATCATAGATATTAGTAAATTCAGATTTATTCAAATTTTTAAATATAGTATGTCAATTAACTTATTTTAAAATATAGTAGGTCAATTAGAATTTAGTAAATGAAATTAGTAAATTCAGTATATAAAAATTATGTAGTTTTTTTGGCCAAAAATATAGAATAGTTTTTATAAATTAAAAGGTCTAAATTGTTTAACCACATTAAGCATTATTATTTCAGAAATTTGAAAATAATTAATGATTAAAATTGACTTGCTAGATTAAACCAAAATAATATTCAAAACAAGCAAAAAGAAAGTATTGAAAATGAATTCATAAATAAATTCAATCAAGATAACACTAAAAATAAGTACAAACATGAAAAACCAAATGATAAGGTAACACTACAAATAAGTACAAAATAAGAAAGTATTGAGGAGTTGTAAGATAAATTGCAATTAATACAAAATTAATAAATAATTTAAATAAGTACAAATTGAAGCACGATGCAGAAATTAACAAAACCAAACAACCATAGTTGAGAAAATAAAAATAATTAATGAACTACCAAAACTGAAACCAAACTAAGGAAATTGCAAATTAAAGATCCTAGATCAAAATAAAGATCACATCTCTCTCACCTCATGGATTGACCCAAATGAGAAATGAAGATTATGTTTATATATTGATAGATTGATTATGTTAATTCTAGTTTGAGTGCTAAAGTGAAAAAGTTATTGTTTTTTTTTTGTCTAGGTTAAAAAAATATTTTAAACACATTCTTTGATAGTCTTATTTTTTTACTAAGGGCTTGAGAGTGAAATAAGTTGTTTCCAAGTATTTAAATCTCCAAAATTACCTCAATAAATTAATGACATTATTGTTAAACATATGCATACACATATGCTCTATGTAACTGTCTAGCCAATTTCCATAATATTAGATATACTAAATTTACAACACAAACTCTACACTAATCACTGTTTTTAAATTTAAAAAATACTTAAAACTCAATTCCAAATAAATTTTCATATATATTTAATTTTGAAAGTTTAAACTTATTAAAAAATATTATTATTTATTCCATATTATTCTAAAATAATATTATTATTTATTCAATATTAGTCTAAAATAATACAATTATAGTTTAAATATGATTAAATCATTTGATTAATTTAATTATATTAATTTATATAATAAATAGTTATTTATTTATAGACTGATAAATTTAAAATGTTAAACTATTTTTAATATTTTTTTTATAAATGTTATTAACTAAAATGAAACGAAATTTATTAGTTACAAAATTCAAAACACCTTGAAAATCAAATGCAGCTAATGTTAACCGGGTGAAACGGAATTGGCTCCGGTAAACATCAGATTAAATGTGAAAAGTGATACTTGTAAATGCTTCGACGGGAATAGAAGAGGGCTGAGTGGTGACCGGCCCACCTCCTTCATCAGATAAAATAAATAAGGCAATTATATAAGTGGCCAAGACCATAGATATCAAGTTCCGTATTGGCCCCAAAAAATAGGAGATTCGTTAATACAGTTTGATTAGCGTTACAATACAATATGTCAATTTTAATATGGTCTGAAATTTGTTTGGTTTAATTTGGTTTATAAAATGGCTCAACAGCCTGTAACGACCAGGCTCAACAGGGGCAAGACGCTTAGGAACAATTTTTGAATTTTCTCTAATTTAGAATATATACTTAGAAATATTCATCTATCTGCATATTCAACATTCAAACAAAGACTATAATTTTTGGTTTATCAAAATTTAACTTTATTGGTTTATCAAAATTTAATTTTATAATTTTTGATTTGTCAAAGATTTTATAATTTTTGGTTTCTCAGAATTTAACTTTATTGGTTTCTCAAAATTTATATGAAAGAGTATGAAAAATAGTCTTTGATTTTATAATTTATAATTTATTTAATTTATAAGTATGAAAAATTAGTAATTTATATATTAAAATAAGCAATGAAAAGTTTATATTTAAAAAAATATAATTACTAAAATGATTTTTTATTTTTATAATTCATTACTAAGTTATATTTATATTATTATTGAAATTGTAATTCATTGTAATTATTAGACTTACATTATTATAGAAATTGCGGTTCACTGTAATTGTTTTGAAATTTTATTTGTAATTCTCAATATTATTGAATTTGATTTATTTTATTTTTCATTATTTCATTATTATTTATTTTTTATAAAATTTAAAATAATAATAATAATAATAATAATAATATTTTAAGTATTATATTATGTCTATTCTAAGATTTTCCGAAGTTTTCATAAAACTTTTCACAGTAAATTTTTTCCATATCTAATGGAATTCGAATAACTATGGCCAAAACCATAAATGATCTCTAGACGGGAATTGTGTCCTGACCAGGCTCACCTCCCGAGTCAATACAATAAATATAAGTCGCCGACCGAGACTATAAATGATCTCTCATCAGAGGTTTGGAAAAGGAAGAATCGAGAAGGTGATTCTGAATTAGGAAGGGGCCAAACCTCTGGTTTCACACTGTGCCTTTCGCAGGTACGGGATCAACTTCGAAAAGAAACAACGGAGATGATTTTGAATTAAGAAGAGGTTAAATCATCCGTTTTACTTTCAACTCTACACAGCCATAAGAGGTTTGGAAAAGGAAAAACAGAGAGGAAGTTTGGGAAAAGGAAACACAGATAAGTGATTTGGAATTGATAAGAACCTACACTATTGATTCCACGTTCATTCTTAACCAACAATCATACTGGGCAAGAAGAACATATAAAGGATAAATTTAATCTTTTTATATAATATATTAATCTAAATAAAATATTATTTAAATATAAAGATTCATCAACAATAACACTGAAATTTCTCGGCAACATTACAGGCGGGAATCCAAAAGAGTTAAACAATTTCTGACTCCGCTCCTTTCTATATAACTCTTATAACCCAGACCTTGATCTATCGGAATAAATTGTATAATTTTCATGAGCTCGACTTTAAACTATAAATAAATAAAGACAATTCAAACATAAAAAAAATCATTAAAGATAAAATTGAAATACAAAGATTTATCAAAGATGAAATTGAAATTTCCCTTCCACAACATTACAAGTGAAAATGCAAAAGAATTAAACAATTTCTGACTCCGTTTTTCTCATGAGACCAACCTTAATATATGGGAATCGATTATATAATTCTTATGACCTGGAGTAAACTATAAATAAAAAACAATTCAAACATGAAAATTCATCAAAGATTAAATTAAAACTTCTCTTCACAACATGACAGGCTGGACTCCAAAAGAATCCAAAGTTTTCAAACTCCGTTCTTACAATTTCTAACTCTATATAATCATCATGAACCCGACCTTAATCTACTGGAATAGATTTTATAATTCTCATGAACCCTACCTTAAACTACCGGAAATTTGCAAGACCTTGGGATTATTTCTTCAATTTCAACGCTCCATAAACAAGGTTAGCATTATTTCTTAAATTTTTTTATAATTCTCATGAAACCGACTTTAAACTACGGGAAATCTGTAAGGCTTTAAACTACGGGAAATTTGTAAGAACCTGGGGTTGTTTCTTGAATTTCAACGCTAGAAGCATGCAATTATTTATTCAATTATGTTTTATATTTTTATATCCACTATTTTTAGATCTAATCTTTTTGTTACTTTTTAATCTATTTAGCTAGAAATTTAAAAACCTTTTGTTCAAATTTTTTCAGATATAGTAAAGCAAATTGCCATAACTATTAACAGATTCTCTCAACTAGAAATTTAGAATAGTTTTTTGTTTTTTTCAAAAATTCTAAAATAATTTAAACAATTAACCTTCATGAATCCAGAATGTGAAAATAGAAAACAGTTTTTGCTCTTCTTAAAAAATTCTAAACCTCTTAATCAAATTAAACACCATTACTCTGCGAAGAAATAAAAATAGGGAAGTATTGAGAAGTTGTAAGGTACCTTAAGCCTTTGGCACCATAGCAGTATTAACACTACGCCTTTCGTTCAGCCCTTTGCATTCTTTATCTAAGCTCCATAGCAGTATTCACTACGCCTTTCGACCAGCCCTTTGCATTCTTTATTTAAGTTCCATAGCAGTATTCACCTGCCTCTTGCACTCTTTATCTAAGCAGGATGCTAGAAAAAAACAAAATCAAACTAAGCAACATTAATTGACAAAATCTATAAATAATTAATGAATTTATAACACTAAAACCAAACCACAACTTAGTGATTAAAGATTTCAATTCAAAATATAGACATCTCTCTCACCTGATCGATTGATTCGAAAGAGGAATGGAGATTGTGTTTAACCAGTTTGCTTTAAAGATCGAACGACATGGAATTCGGGAATGACCCTCTTGCTGTGCTCTGCTCTTTCTCGCTCTCAGGCGTTAAATTCGAACATAAAACAAAAACGACATACAAAACACAGGCATACAAGTGAAAAGACACACGGACGATTGAACGATAAACCCTAACAGACAACTGAACGAACGCAGAGGCCAAAAAAACAAAACACACACGGATGATTGAACGATAAACCCTAACAGACAACTGAACGAACGCAGAGGCAAAAAAACAAAACACACACGGACGATTGAACGATAAACGCTAACAGACAACTGAACGAACGCAGAGGCAAAAAAAACCAGGGGAGCGCTCCACACAGACGACCACAGACGACCATAGCGCACCAGACAACCACCGCCGGAGAGGAGATCGGAGAAAAGCACAATACACATTAACGAAATTGGAACATAAATAGAGTGAGCCATCCCATCTTTCCCGCTCTTATTCTCCACCTTTAGATGACGGTAAATCTTAAATGATAGATAACGGTCAAATTTTCTGAAACAGATGCGGAAAGGCCGGCTGCCGGATAAATTCCAACAAAAGCGTGATGTCTATATATAGAGGCAGCCCATCTTTCAGGCCGCTCTTATTCTCCATTTTAGATGACGGTAAATAACGGTCAAAATTTCAGAAATATATGTTCAAGGCCAGATAAACTCCAACAAAAGCGTGATGATTAATTAGGGAATTGATTTAAATTCATGAATTTAAAATGTTAAAGGGTTTCAGGTTACTCTTTGATGGGTTGAAAACTACAACCAACTGTTTGGTACTCATTCCTTAACAGAGATTTCCTAATTTTATTAAAAATTTAGATTTTTAAATATCTATATTTGAATAGTTTATTATTGATAAATTTTCATAAAACTTTAGATTTTATCGAATAATAGTAGAAATACGGAATTTTAAAAATTAGAGTATTTATGTATGTTTATTTTAATGATGATATTTATTTCTTAAACTTAATAAAATATTAAATAAATAAAAGAGATTAAATTAAATATTTTTTTATAATTTATTTTGTATATTTAAATATGGTTGAAAGAGAAGTATCAAAATAATTATAACGAGATTGAAAATAATAAGAATAATTAAATTAGATAAATTTATATTTATAAAGAGAAGTATCAAAATAATTATAAAGAGATTGAAAATAATAAAAATAATTAAATTAGATAAATTTATATTTATAAAGAGAAGTATCAAAATAATTATAAAGAGATTGAAAATAATAAGAATAATTAAATTAGATAAAATTATATTTATATTAATAAAATTGTAAAGAATAATTAACTTCTAAAATTTGATAAAATTATATTTATATTTTTTAAAATAAAAATATTAAATTGAAATAATATTTATTTTCAACTTCTCTATAAAAGATATTACGCTTTGTTTATTGTGATAAGTTTACTCGTTAATTTTAATTATTATTATGAAAACATAATGATGGGTTATAGTATATTAAATAATTAAAAAAAAACATAAAGATGGGTTAATTTGAAATGTTATTTTGTTTTTAAACATATAATATTGGAAAAATAATTATAATTAAAAATTGGTTATAATTTTTAAAAAATAATTATAATATTTTGTTTTTTTCGACATGGTAAATTTTGATGAAAAATAAGTAAAATTTATATATTTTTATGTTTATAAGTCTTTCTTCTTTAACCAATGCTAAAATATTTTTCTTATAACTTGTTATAACAAAGTGTCTAAAAAAACATATGCATAAATAAAAAATGAAAGGGATGAGAGTCAAGGAGGAGAAACATCTATAACCTCCATTCTACTTATATAACTCCTTTCAAATTAACTCAATAGGATTTCTCTCACATAGAAAAAGAAACTAGTCATTGGCTATACAAAGCTAGAAGGTGATTTTTCTTGGGTGGAGAGTGGAGTTGAGATGGGTGGAGTTGAGATGTGATGCCAAATTATAGAGAATTTTTTAGGCAAGTCATAGTGGAACTTACCACTACTTTACTATGGAAATTCTTAATCTGTAAATAGGATTTGTTACAATACACCCGCCCTCAATGTTACCAACAATTGGTAAATTCTTAATTTGTAAAAAATCAAGAGATCATGAATCCAACTCTCGGAAGAAGTCTCCTCCATAGTCATGAAAAAATCAAGAGATCATGAATCCAAACTCTCCTCCATAGTCATGAAAAAATCAAGAGATCATGAATCCAAACTCTCAGGAGAAGATAGTTAAATCTAGAAGAAGGTTGCACAAGTCTCCTCCATAGTCATGAATACAGAACTTTGTAAAGAAGAAGAAGAAGACAATCAAAAGAGATAGTCAAATCTAGAAGAAGGTTGCACCACTAAGGTTAGTCAAATCTAGAAGAAGGTTGCACCATTGAGGTTGAGAAGAGAAAATATAAGGCTTAAACAAAAATAGCAAATCCTTGAAAAGAGAGAAGAATTATTGAAAAGCCAGGTTGAGGACTATGAGTAGCTAGATGTAGAAGTTGATAAAAAATAAAAAGAGCAAGAGAAGAATGTTGAAGTCATCTCCTTGAAAATCCAACTAAAAGAAGCTAAGAGAACAAAAGAAGTGATTAAAAGTTAGCTAAAGGAAAAAGAAGAAAATTGTGAGAAACTTTAAGCAAAGATTGTCTCATGAAGGAATGAGGTACACAAGCTAACCAAGAACTTGAAAATTTCTCAGAATGTTATTCTCAACAAACACATATCACCATACTAAAAAACAAGTATCGGTTATGTGGGTGAGATTTCATACAAAGAAGATGCAAGCCTTAAGTCACCAGAAAACCCAGAAGGTCGTGCTAATATTCTTCAAGGCACCAACCACAGTGGATGCAAGGGAAGAAACTGGGATCAGGTTGGAAGAGCTACTTCACCAAGAAGCTATGTTGATGCTCTCAAGGGGTCCATACATAATTCAAGAAACAATGTAATAAGAGACAAAGGTCAACAAAAAATTGAATCCTCTCCAAAATAGAACAACTTCAGAAGAACTACTTCATCAAGGGAATCTTACTCATCCATGTATCAATCTATATTTCTTGGTCATTTTTGTTCATGTACAAAACTTGGACATAAAAAAAGGGATTGTAGAGCCTATGCTAGGAGTGATTGTGTAAGTAGTAAAGGACTTTATTAGACTTCCAGAAACAAGTTTGTAGGCAATCAAATCAGAGGTCCTAATGGTTACAACAATAGAAATCATAATTCATTCACTCGATTATTCAAATACAATATAGAATGTTACAAATGCCAGAACTTTGGACATATAACATGCAATTACAATTTGTGCAGCATTATGGATTACCTAATTGCAGATTTAATGTCTTTTATGCTTAGATATGGATTTGTGCAGCATTATTTGGATTACCTAATTGCAGATTTAAAGATATTTGGCAGCCATAATCAATGTTAGGGCTATTTGTTATGCGTAGCTAAAGTGGTCTTTTACGACGAAAGATTCATACTAACAATTGGCGACTCCACACAGGTTTTCTTTTGCGACCGCTATCGTTTTATATATTCTTGCATATCCAGTTGTTTCAGACCCAAGGGTTTCTCTTCTGTTTTCTGTTTTTCCTATTTTTTATGGTGATTTTCAACTCTAATACCCTCAAACATTAAAATTTTTAACTTCCGTGTGTTTCTGGCCCTATTGCTCAGGTGACCGACATCAGCCGCAGCTGAGACGACAAATTTTTCTGAAATCTGCCATCGAGAGACCGGATCTGCAGGTCGCACTTATCGGCCCAAAAACTGCGACCTGGCCTTGAGGTCACACTTTTCTGCCCCAAATCTGCAACCTGGACTGAAAACAGGTCAGAACCTACGACCTGCACTTTTTTCTGCAATTTTCCAACACTTTTTCTGGGTTTGTTTGAAGCTTCTGTCAGGGTTTTCCAACCTCTGTCTCCGCCCGTTTATGCCTGTTTCTGATCTGTTTCACTCAACTAAGTGGGAATATTTCCCCTTAGGGCTCTAGTACCCTCCACTTTTTGTGGGAGAGTTTTTACTGTTTCAAAAGTCTGAATTTCCAGAGTTTCAGCCTTATTTCTTTCAGTTCTGATACCTCATTTTCAGATCCCTTTAGATCAGCTCTTCTCCCTTTCAAATCACCTCATATAGTTTTGTTTGGGTTCATTTCTAGGGCCGCCTCCTTGTCCCTTCTATTTTTAGCTGATCTCCTCCTTTTTAGTAGCAACCTTGCCTCTTCCTCTTTGTTGTTCTCTGCACCTCTTTTCAGCAGATTTCTCCTTTAGATCCCCGTCCCTCCCGACCTTAGATCTATTGGCCTCTTTTTCGCATTCTTTGCTTAGTTTTTTCCCTCTTATAGACTAGTTTTGAGAGACCCGCCTTCTTGGGTTAGATTGATGCATTGTTAGCTGTTAATTTTCTGTTCTTTCAGTCTTATTTACTGCAGATTTATTTTCAGTTACGCAGCACAATTTTTCTTTTACTCTCAAAACGTCTGGGTTTAAACAATTAAAATTAACGCACGCCACACACTGACCCTAAGTGAAGAAGAGCTTGGTTAACACTGCCCGGCAAAGCCTTTAAAATCAATTGACACTACACCTCTCTGCCCTTGTTTCGACATTGACCTCACTTTATTTTTCCCCTCCCTGCCCCTGTCGGTTTTCTTCTTCCCGTCATCATTGCGCCTCCAAGGCATTTTTCCCGGAGACTTCTTGGCCTTCACCCTCAGTTTCCGATTGGTTGACTTCCTCCTGCTCGTCGTCCTCAAGTAAGTCCTCCCACGAGTCCGCACTCCGACTCTTCCTCTGATTTTTCGGGTTCTCCCCCTACTCCTGGTTCTCCCCCTTTTACCTTCACCCTGTCTAGGTCAGGACCTAGCGCTAGCGGCAACCCCAATTCTACTGCTGGGTCCGTTTCCAGTGGAACCAGTACGGGACCTACCTCGACTTCCCCGTTGCTCCCTTATATGGCCGGTCTCAGTCTCCCCAACTTCAATCAGCTAATCAATGATCCTATTCGCCACGATGTCAGTTGGCCTGCTATGCCAACCAAGCTCCCCTCCGACATTCCCAAGTTCGAAGGCCTTGCTAGTGAAGATCCCTCCAACCATATCCGATCTTTCCACATGTGGTGTTCCTCCAATTCCATCACCGATGACTCCATCCGTCTTCGATTGTTCCAACGCACACTTACCGACGAAGCTTCTAAATGGTATGTTGATCAAGCCACCTCTTCCCATACCACCTTTGCGACCATTGCCCAAGCCTTTTTATCTTATTTCCAGCTCCCTCTCTGATACGACACGGGTACTAAACTCTTGACTTCTTTTCATCAATCCTCTTCGACCCGCCTTTCCGCTCATGTCTAGGAATGGCGACGAAGACGGAGCTTATGTCGTGCTCCCCCCTTTGAAGATTGGGTTTATATGGACTGGTTCCTTCGCTCTCTTTTACCTCCCATTGGCAAAGATGTCACATCCCATTTTCCTCAAACCGAAGAAGCCGCCCTCCAAATAGCCTTGAAATATGACCTTATCTATGCTCAATATGGTTATGTTTATACCATCCTTCCTGACCTCCCCAAGCCCGGTGGCCCTCCTACCTCGGGGACATCTCACTCTGCCGACGGTATCGTTGGAGCTATGACACATACCCCTGCTCAACCTCTTCTGGGCTATGGTTCCCCTTCAGGAGGGGCCAGCCCCCCCGGCACTTTTCCCCCTCCAGGTAGCATGTATCCAGGATACGGCATGCCTCCTCCTTTTGCCCACACTCCTGCTTACCTCAACGTTGCCCATCCTACCCCTTATCCGTACCCATAGCCTGGTGTCCCAGCTCCTCTAGCATTTGGACCTCCCACTCCCTTGCCTTCTCCACCCCCGCAACCGCACTTACTACCCCCTCCAGGGCAAGTATTTGCGCAGCAGGGGGCAACTCATCTTCTTCCTTCTCAAAGAAAGAGGAAAGGCAATCAATCCGCTTCTGGTAATCGTGGATCCAATCCTTCAAGTATTGAATCTACCACTGCCAACCAGCCACAGGGCTCTCAGCCCAAGCTGGACAGGCTGCTTCGTACCAATAAGCCATGTTCGTGTTGCGGTGTTTATGGTCATTACACTCACGATTGTCCCTTATTACCATAAATGCGGCAGATGTGGGAGTCTCAGGCCACCGTGCGGGGACAACACTCCTCCCCTACTGTCCCTCCCAATATGGCTACTTCTCAACCTGCTGTGTTTACCGATCCTTTCCCTCAATAAGGATTCGTGGCTACTCAACCACCTCATGCCCCGTTAACAACTCAACCTTCCCCTTCTGGTTCCTCTGATTACCAGATTCTCATGATGGCCTCCGACCAACCTCTCACCGTCGACCTTAACCTTCAAACTCAGTCTCGTCAGTACTCCATGCCTCCCGTTCCGTCTGCCTCCGAGTCCCCATCTTCAGGTCCTATAGAGCCTCTGTCGACACCCAATGGTCCCTTGCAAATACCTCCGCCCAAAGCTGAGGTTCATATCAAAATTCCTAAGGGCCCATTACGCCTAAATGCTGCCTCTGGTTGGGATGCCCATTCATACAGCATAGTAGATGATCTAGCGCAATCTCCTGCTGCCATTCCAACACTGGAGATCCTGCTGATGACTAATTAATTGTTTTCGACGCCCGTCAGTCAGACCATCCCCCCCTTCCTACTTCTGTTGCTTTCCAAATCCCCGTCAAAATCCGAAATGCCAATGTCGCTCGATGTATTATTGATGAGGGGGCATCTACCTGTGTGATGTCCGCTTCGGTTTGGAAACAACTTGGATCTCCTGAGCTGGCCGCTTCCACAATCACCCTCCGTGCGTGGGATGGCCATGCATCCTAGCCCATTGGCCTCTTTTGTAACTGTCCTATCACCCTTCCAGGCAAGACTGTTTGTGTCGACGTTGAATTTATCGACGCCCCTCTTGAATACAACATTATTTTGGGGCGTAGTTACACCTATGCCATGTCTGCCGTCCCATCCGCAGTCCACCGCAAGATGTTTTTCCCCCATAATGGAAAAATTGTCACAATTGACCAGTTGACGTATCATGAACCAAAGTCTCAGACCTCCCCTGAGTCCACCATCTCTACTGTCTCCAATAAGAAAACTATTGATTCTTTGACCAGTGTTTCCCCCAGCGTCTACAAAGACTCCTCCTTTCTTGGCACTTTCCCAAGTCCTCCCCCTCCTCCTGTCTCTGATCCCAGCTTAGCAAATGTTTGCATGATGCAATCGTCTCAGGCTGCCCTTCCACAACCTGCTTTGGCTAGTCAGCAACCTCAACCCCATCCACCGCACCCTACTCCTAGCCCTTCGCCTCAGCCGACTGAACCTCTCCCGCCTGGACCTTCCCATCCCCCTCACACTCAGGAACCCCCCTACCCTCCTGAGTCGGTTCCCTCAGGTCTCCACCATATGGGAGCCGTCCCTCATGGCCATTACCCCGCCGGTCAGATACCTTTTCTTGGTCCTCCCCCGGAGTCTATTCGGTTCCCGTCATGGCCACCCTTTCCCTCCCTAATTTAACCTTGGGAATACCAGTCTGGTATCTTACTCCTCCAGCTGAGACCCCACCGGGCCACCCCAAACCATACATTGCTGTGACACCCGTGCAACCGATTCCCTTCGCCCCTTCCACCGCTACTGTGCCCCTAGCCCCTTCGCAAGACCATCCTCATGTCGTGACCGCTATGGGCAAGAAAAGAAAAACTCGCAAAGGGGAATCCAAAGACAAGACCACCACACCTAACCCTACCCCCCCTCCACCTGCCAAGCCTTGTGCCTTGTGCAATGGTATCGGTCATGCCACCCATACTTGTTCTGAGTTGCCTCGTATCCAACCCATGGTTAAAGTCGCGTTCCCTGAATCTACGGCCCCTGAAACCTCTGTTTCTTCCTCATCCGCAGCCAAGAACCCAAAGAATCTTCGCACCAACAAACCCTGTGCTCTGTGTGGTATCCATGGCCATTATTCTCACCATTTTCCTCACCTCACGCATTACCGAGCCTCTTTAGAGGTCTTTCGCGAGTACAAAGTTGAACAAAATCAATCCGCCTCTCCCATCCTTGCTCAGTATGCATTAGGTTTACTCGAGGATCCCCCTGCTACCATTGCCATTCCTCCCCTTGATGTTGAGATGTTGGAACCTGCTTCCCCCCTCCTATACCTATCATCATCCGCACAACCCTCGGAGTACATTCCCTCTGAATCCACTCCATCTGTTTTGCTTGATTCCCCTTCAGCAACATTCTTGGGCTCTTCATGCTTTGACCATCTTTTTACTTGTTCTTCTATCATTCCCCCTGATGACCCATATGTGCACCTCTCTTCCCATACTGAAGATTTAGGTAGCTTTGCAACTTCGTGTGGTTTCCTCGACCTTTCCCCTTCTTCCCATAATCATGACGATACCATTCGTATTTATGATGTCCTTCGCAGCATGAGTTCCCGCTCTTCCTCCCATAGTTCTCATTCATCTCCCTCTAGTCGATCTATGAGTACTAGAATTCCTACCCCGACTACTCCCTCTCATAGTTGTCATTGGATGTCTACCCTATACTCACGCTGCCATCATTATTCTCCTTCCTCCCATTTCTTGTCTTGTGACACTATTCCACCGACCCTCTCGTCCACACATTATATTGGCTATGCCGATGGGGCAAGTCGCTATTCCCGGAATCTCGCCTCAGCTGCATGGGCCATCTTTACCCCCTTGCATACCCTCGTTATTGCAAATGGGGTCTGCATTGGTAATGCCACCAATAATCAGGCTGAATATGATGCCGTACGTGGTCTATTAGCTAATGCCCTCTCTCATCACATCCTCCATCTGCACGTTCGTGTCGATTCCCTGCTTCTTGTCTTACAACTTAATGGTGTCTATCGTGTGCATAACCCTATCCTATTTAGACAATATTTACGAGTGAAACTTTTGATACGTCAATTTAGATTCATTACTTTCAACCATATACCTAGAAGTAAAAATCACTACGTAGATCAAATCGCAAATGATGTTCTAGACTGGCATTTATCACACACAAGACAATAACATTTAAAACCATCAACAAAATTCATATAAATCATATATATCATATAACATGTGTTTTTAGAGTCCATCTACTCTGAAACATATCACATGCCCATAGCATGTTACAAAAAACAAAACTACAAAAATGGGGGGCATCACTCGCCCCTACATAGACGATGGGGGGCACCACCTGCCCTACATCTAATCACTCTCTGGAGGATCCCGAGCCAACGGCTCTGCTCCCGCAGCTCGTAGATCACGCACAGTCTGACTGGCCATCGCCATGCGTCGCATTATACCTCGCCATTCCGAGGGTAGCCCAATACATAACTCTATGTATTGGTCGTCTAAATCCTGCCAACCACGCTCCGACACACTAGTCAACAGCCCCTCACATCTATGATGGATGTCCTCCAACAGAGCGGCCATATCCTCGTTCTGTGCCATCCTTGATCCACTTGTGCCTGTAGCTCCTACTGCTGCAGGTCGTCCCATATATCCGGCCGGTTTTACCAGAGCTATATCTGCATTCCAAAAAGTATAAGGATTAGTACCATGAATACTAGTCACAAACTCTAAAATGCACATCACAGATTAGTTGCTTGTCACTTACCATCGGGCCCCCATACTCGACCAGGTGGAAGCGGCAAGTCCGGATCTCCCCAATAACTCATCCCACTATAGGGATAGTCGTCTATGTACAATGGCATATGATCCCAATGGGCAAAGAACTCTGGTTGGAACACCCGTCCGACCGCCCCTCCTCCTCCTCTACACAGTAGTTGTCCCCACCGACGCATCCGGGGCTCTCTCGGACCCCCATTAGGTAACTGTATACGAGGTCATAAGGTCAGGATCTTCTCAAAGAAGAAAGAGCACAATACCGTCCCATAGGCACAATCATGATTCACTTGCCGCTTACATAGCGACAACTGTCGTTTCACCGACACCAACATCATCTGGGCCCACCCAACAGACTCTCTACAATCATCATCTGGCCTCCAGTGATGTGATGGAATGCCTGGCTGCCCAAGATCCGCAACACTGTTGCTGCCACTGCCCAGGTCTCCAACCGCTCTAGATCCCCACTCGATATCCAAGTCCCTTTGACTTGGACACATGGTCGACAATGTCGCTCAACAAACTCCATGATGTTACACCCTCGCGGTAACACTGGCTGTGTATTTCCCACCATCCCTAATGGCGGGAGATCAGTAAGGAAATACAGATCCTGAACTGTCAACTCAATCCTGTGCCCCTACACTATAAACACCTCATGGTATGGATCCCAATAACTGATAATCCATGCCAACAAGGGCTCACCAGCCCTCATCAAAGGGTTCTCCACAAATTTCAGAACCCCAAACCTAGCCAATGCACGACGGACACCCTGATCCGCTTGGATTTTCGTCCGTAATGTACCTAGGTACCTCTCTCTCCACTTGATCCATATATCTACCATATCTGCACAAAACCATCATCTTTGTCAATCTACAGATAAAAAAAACAGCATTTCCTTACACCAAAACTGAATCTCAGCCCATAACAGCACTGAAATCACCCCCATCTAACAGGTCTCACTTTTTGGCCAAATCCTGGGCTAGGTCGCACTTTTCAGGCCCAAACCTGCGTCCCAGGTCGCATTTTTTTCCCCAAAAAGTGCGACCCGACCGTAATGATGAAGTAGGAGCAGTTACTGAGATTTAAACCCCTAATCTGAACTTTGAATCCATCAAAAACAAAGAGTAGGATTAGGCCTCTTACCTGCAACTGATGGATCGCGATTCCAACGGTCGGTTTGTCCGCTATGATCGCCGCAAGATTTAGGGCCTTCTCTCCTCTCCACATTCACCACATCTACACAAGCAAATGAATGATTTTGGAGGGAAAATGCCTTATTAGAAGAAAAACCCCTGTTTTTTCTTTCGCCCACTGCGACCAAACCGTATCCTCGTTTGACACACCGTCTGCACCGTTGGAAAGCTCTCACCGAGCACTCAAATGGGTATCTGTTAGTTTTTCATGTTTGGATACTTTACCAGGACACATTTTGTCCACGAAGGTTCCTTTCATCTCTCCTTCCAATTGGAATTTTTCACTTACAATGCTTGTACTTGGGGCACCACTTTACCTCTTTACTTGGCTTTGTTAGTGTAGATTTTCGTCATGAGATACCATATCGTACTCATGTGTTTATGGTCCCCCATTGGACCTTTTCTGTGTGGCAGCACCATCGAGTCGCCCTTTTTTAGAGCATTCGAGTTGAGTCATCATCCGTCATGGAGTCTATATCGAGCCCCTTTATCTCCCACTATAGTCCTCCATCCTTCCTCGCTTGGTCCCTCTCTCGTGTTGCACATTATGGCCTTCTGTACCATTGTCACCTATCCTCCCTGATATTGTGTCAGTTGCTGCCAAGCCATTCATGCCCCTTATGCTCTAACAAGGGAAGTCGTCCATCCGTTACTTAGTATCCCTCATTTCATTATCATCATCAGTGTCCGTCTGTTAGTTGCTCTACTATTTTCTCCCGTGCCTTAGTTGAGATTACCTTCTTACCTCACCTATGGCGGACCTACTTCTGTCTACCTCAGCTCATTTACTCCAGAAGCCAGGTCTAGGGGGCAGTGTACCTTGGTTCGAGCTCTTTTCAACATGATCGTGATCTATACACTTGATAGACCAGTGATGCAGCAGCAGCTATTGGTGATTCCCGGGTGTGTGTGAGATGTCTCAACCCTCATGAGGGGGTGGCCCTGCAGGTAGCCCCCCACATGCCCGGATGACTTCTTCATTTCATCCCTTGATGCAGCTCCTCCCATTTGATGATCTTGGCCTCAGCCGCTTGCAGCGCCTCTTCTATTTGCATGTATCAGTCAGATTTTGCGAGCCCTTCCCCGTGTGTAGGGGGCATTTGGGCGTATTTGTATCTCATGTACTAAAATCTTATTGTATAAGTCCTGACGGTTATTCCAGGCATATCATGTATGTGGGATCCATCATTCTATTTTTCTGGCTCCTATTTAAGCCAGCATATTCTTCATGGTTCGGTTCCTTGTTTACTGGACTTCCTATTCTTTGTACTTTGTCTCGACGGGCATAGGTATGCCTCCCCCGCCGCCTTTAGCACAGGTACCACTTCATAAACTAGAGACTTGTTGCACCTGTAAGTCTCGTCTCCTCAGGGTCTAGTCCTTTAGCACCTTAGACTACCTTATATTTCTCTCTCTCACTTCCCTCTTAATGTCTAGTGATTGAGTTCTTACAACGTACTTCGGTCATACGATTTGCTCCTAACACTCGTACATTGGGGGGCAATCTGTTACACCATTTTTTGGTCATCTAACCTATTATTATTAGATGAACCTAAGTACACCATGTAAGACCAATTTTACCCTAAGTAAAATTGCTTTCACCATGTGAAATAACTTATTTGTTTATATTTCCCGGTCATATTTAGCCCAAAACAAGGAAATTAATTAAATAAATCCTTATTTATTTAATTATTTCCTAAGAATAAGTTATTTAAATCATTATTTAAATAATATTCTTAGTTAAATTTGACTAAATCATTCATAAATAATTAAATAAACCATTATTTATTTAATTATATTCCCATCATTTCCCTAAAATGATAAATAAATCATTTATTTATTTATTATTTATAAATAAAGGAATTGACCCAAGTCAAAAATCCTTTTCCCTCCAACAAATATAATAAAATATTCCTAAAGGGTGGTTCTAGAATTCGATTAATAATATTTTATTCATGCACCGAGTTCTAGACGACCCTAATATTTTGTTATAAATAGAAGAGTTTTCCCCATTCATTAGTCACCTCCATTGCATTAGAACACTCTGGATCTATACTAGGTCACATTCTCCATTTTTGCCTTGTGAGCTCCCATTGAGTTCTATGTTTGTCCGGGTTTTCTACAACAACAAGAGAGAGGAATTTTAGATCTGAAACGCTGAGGACTTTCAAGAACCCATCCCATTGAGGAGAACTGGAAAACACCTTTCTTGTTTTCCTCGCAGGTGCCCCCTTTTTAATATAATATAAAAATTCTTTCAAATACATTGTTCTTGTCTTGTCTATTGGATGCATGGAGCCACATTTTACTTTATCTGCTTAATGTTTTTTATGCTTAGATCTGGATTTGTGCAACATTATTTGGATCACCTAATTGCAGATTTAAAGATATTTGGCATCCATAATCGATGTTAGGGCTATTTGTTATGCGTAGCTAAAGTGGTCTTTTACGACGAAAGATTCATACTAACACCCTGTCTTCGAATGGATTTTACTCCAATTACCTAGCTCAAATGGAAGCATAAAATATATGGTTGGAAATCTTATTATGATATCTTTCCAAAAATATATGGCATGCTTTCTAACTCCTCACAATTGAGGAGAAATGAATTTTTGAATATTCACTATACATTCTGCTAGTTGCACTAATCGACCCAACCAGTGGATAAGTCGACCTTAAACCAACATCCAAATGCATTATAAATCAATGTGAGAAAGATAATTTCTATCCACTTAACACGAGCTTTCATTTTTGTGTTGAGGAGAGCGAAGGAGCAGGTCCAAAGTTCATATGTCATGAACCAAGAAGTGAAGTGATGCCGAGTTGAAGTGTTTTTTTGTGGAAGGGTTTTGGCACATCTTTTGTAGGGTTTTTAGTATTGTTTTTGGGAATGGTTTATGGTTGTTTAAGGATTATTTTAAGGACACATTACTGGAGGTTTCAAAAAAAATTTCAATTCTATTTGGAAGTTCAGTTTAGGCCTAGTTTGAAGGCTAAGTCCCAGCCTGGTCGAAGGCCCTTTTGTTGCACAATTTTGAGGGAATGTTCTGAAATGATTTTGAAGTAGGATGAACTTTGTTGGAAGATATTTTGAAGCCTATTTCTAGAGGCCAAACCATAGAACTGTAGAATTTTGAGCTTAGTGTGCAATGTGAAAGGAGGTTGACCCCTAATTCATATTTGCAAACCTGTATTTAAGCCTACAATTAGGACCAAATTTCTTAAGAGGTGAAGGTATGTTTAAGTTGTGACTACAATGTTAAGGGAGTTGTTAGCTTAGTTCTATTAATTTTAAAAGTTGTTAAAGGAAATTTTGCAAGAGTTTGAAACCTACCATGAAGACTTCAAGGTATAGGGAAGAAGAAAAAGGGGACAAAGAAGCAAGATAAAGAAGAAGGACAAGTGGTTGTGGTTAGGCTTAGATTCTCAGAATCGGCCTGCCAGCCCAAGGTTGCTCGGTCGCTGGGCTAGGCTAGCTTAATTTTTTATTTTAAATTATTTTTATTTTACTTTTATTAATGGTTTTTTTTTTTTTTTTTAATTAAGTTTTCTCAAAATTTTATTATTATTATTATTATTATTATTTTTTAAAATTTATGTTTTCTCAATTTTTTTAATTTTTGTTTTTAGTATGTTTTGTTTTTAATTTTGTTTTTTCTACTATTTTTAATTTATTTCTTAACTATCTAATTTTTTTTTTTTTTGGTATTTTTTATTTGTTTTATTTTCTCATTTTTATTTTATTTTTATGTTTTAATATATATATATATATATATATATATATATATATATATATATATATATATATATATATATTTTAACTTTTTGTGTTTTTTTTTACAATTTTTTTTCAATGTTTTATATTTTTCATTTTTATATATTTATTTATTATGTTGTTTTATTTTTAATTTTCCTTATATGGTTTGTGTTGATGCTCTACTACCAACCTGGTCCCATTATGTGTCAATTTGATTATTTATTTTTAAGTTTTCGTTATAAAAGATCGAGTCCACCTGCACAATGTGTCAATTTCATGGTTGATATTAAAATTTTCATTTCAATGGGTCGAGTTTGCCTACACTGTGTGTAAATTTTATAGTTGCCTTTTAATTTTTTATTGCAATGTGTCAAGTTGTCTTAGGATAATATTTTAAAGTCATCAAATTTTTAGCATTTAAAAAAGAAACTACTCATGGAATACTAAGTCTTTCATTCAAGTGTTAATTTTTAAAGTTTTTTTAGTCAAAAAAATTTCCATAATGTCATGGTCGAAAAAATGTCAAAATTTTAAGGTTTTCTAGCATTCTAGTATTTCAGCATCAACATTTTTTGTTTTTAGGTTGTTTTTCACATTTTTTTTGAATTTTTTGGCTAGAGTTCTCGTTTTGAGTTTATAGTTCCCGTTTCAAAGTTTACATTGTTACTAAGAAAATAAGTTTCAAGGGACAACTACATTACTGAACGGATCCATTTTATACTATTCAGGCCATGTATGGCCATATTTGTTTGTGTTAATAACCCTAACTTGACATTTGAAGTGTAGACACCATGAATCATGTATGTGAAGGAGAGTTACCTTCATGCCTTCTACCTAACTTGAAACCTTGCTAAGACCCTATGTGAAACTTTCCCTTAACACATTGGATCTAGCTTAGGGGTGGCCAACTACAAGAAACATTACATTGTAACTGAGCCCGTGGTTGGGTGGAGAGTGCCTCTTCCTTCTTTAGTTTCCAACAAGTTTAAGTGAAAAAGATACATGCATTTCTTCTTGGTTAATGAACTGATATTTTTGTTCAATGCATTATGAATATTTATATTTTGGTCACTATGCTTCTTTGTAATGATGAGTTGAAAGTCATTATGATGATGTTTTGTATATGTGTGAATAAAGAGTTAGAAATATTGTATAAATGTGCTTAGTTAATATGCATTACTTCTTTGATGAATTAATGTTGCATGTGGAGGTACTATCTAAAGTATATTATTAGTGATGGTTGTGAGATGTATCATGTGTTAAGGGAAATGTACATGTTGACTTGTGGTTGATTTAAGCCTAAGGATCTTCTCATATTTTATGAGTGTGAATGGCCCTTATAATAGTTAAGGGATAAAATTGGTCATGATTTTATCCCTACTCTAAATGAGGAGTCATGAAGTTCATTTATACTTAACAGGACTTTGTCCCTATGGAGATAATCTAGTATATAAATTGTCATATTTGCCTTGTAGATTTTATAAGTTTTAAGGGAAAAATTGCATCCTAAAGGAATGAGGAAAAACATTTTCAGCTAGGAGAAGTTGTGGATTTGGATTTGGATATCTCTTTGTCTTCATGGTGAAGTTGTTTGGGTAAAGGTAGATATTATTTTGGATGTCTATAGAGGCTATTGAATATTTCTAAATCATTAAGGAGTTTTCTAGGTAATCACTTGCCTTGTAAGAGTCATCTTTATACTTGTGAAACAAGCCAAAGGATCCTATGAGGAGTCTCAAAAGCTGGGGTTGGAACTCTTTGGCCATAACTCTTTGTCACATGGGTCTACAGGATCCATGGCGAGGAGCATATACAAAAGGGGATACTAGGATTTTGGCAATTAGGTATTAACCTTTCAAGTATTGGCTTCCAGGAGATCCATCAAGAATTATTACCCCAAAGTCCAAACACTAACAAATCCAAACATGTTTGTCAATGGATAGAGAGATAATTTTTAGTAGTCGATCATGTATAAGGAATAGTGTTAATTATCAAATTTAAAGTACCAGGAATTTGTTGTTCAATGGTCTTCAACCCCTTTTTAACCTTTGGGAATTGCATGTCAAAAGTGTTAAAATTTTTGGGAATTAGAGTCATTGGTCTCAATCCTTGGTTAGATGGGTGACCAACAGCATGACTGAGAGCTTAGCCAAAAGGGGATATCATGCCTTTTTCCATTGAGTATCAACCATTTAGCTATTTTATATTTGGAGAACATGGTGGTGAGTAATGAGGGAAGCCCCAAATACTGACGATGCCCCCATTGTATTTTGTTTAACAGAAGGTATGGAATCCATTAATCGATGAGATCGAGGACCAAAGTGTCAGGTAACAAGTATCGAGATATCAAGCCTTTGAAGGTCAAGTATTAGGAGATTGTAACCCAACCTTTGATATTTCCTCTTAATAATGACAACACCCAATAGGGTATTGGACATGGCATGTTTGTGTGGTGGGCTTGGTGAGGTATTTTTTACATGGCATGTTGATGTGGCAGGTGATGTGTCATATGATGTGGAACAAAGTAAGTCCTTAATGATGTGGCACATTGATATGGTGCTGGCATGGTTTATCGACATGGCAAGATTATGTGATAGGATGACATGGATAAGCCTAAAATTAGGACCAAATTTCTTAAGAGGTGGAGGTATGTTTATGTTGTGAATGTAATGTTAAGGGGGTTGTTAGCTTAGTTCTGTTAATTTTTGAAGTTTTTAAGGAAATTTTGCAAGATTTTGAAACCTACCATGAAGACTTCAAGGTAATTAGGGAAGAATTAAAAGGTGATGAAGAAGCAAGATAAAGAAGAAGTACAAGTGGTTGTGGTCAGGCTTAAATGTGTAATCTTAGAGGTGATATGATAGGGCGACAACCATACTAAAGAAAGTGAATACATTATGAGAATTGGTGTTGACAAGTGAAGGAAAAAATTGAAGAGTAGGTTGGTGGCCACAAATTGTTGAGTTGGTGCTTAGTTGAGGAGACTAGAGTCTCCTGAAGGTTGGCTCCTACAAATTTGTTGAGTTGGAGCTCAACCAAGGGATTGAAATATCTTGTAGGTTGGTGCCTATGAAAGTTTTAAGTTGGTGATTACTAAGAATTTGTATCCTCGTCTTCTTGACATGTTAGAGCCTGTAATTTTTGTAAGTGTGTGCTTACAAATGGTCATTGTACTCATAAATGGTTGTAATGAATTGAAGATTGTTCACGAATGTTTCTTCTTAAACTTTTTGACTTGCACTTTTCATCTCTATGTTTATACATTGTAAATGATTGATTATGTGATGTGAATTCAATTTCAAGTTTAACTAAGTGAAAATTTGTTAAAAGTAACAAAATATTGATTTATCTCCCCTCTCAATATTTCCACAATGTTCATATGACATTTTTTTAACTAATTGATTTAATTAAAATGGAAAAAACATATAACTACTTTGGAGATAAATATTAAACTTTGATTTGTGTATACTACTATGAATGTTCTATAATATTCCATCGAGTGTAAATCCCTACCATCCACCTAGTAATTATTGATAATTAAATTAAAATTTTACCCTATTCCAAAATAGACGCGCCTATCGACGTAATAGAATGAAACAACAACAAATATAAAAATTTCATTTTTGTGAAATATTGTTTTAGTAACACAAACTATAGGAAATTGTTATAGTTTAGATATTTATTAGACATAAATTTTTTCGAGGCTACAAATCAAAAACCTTTTGTTTAAGAATAAGAAATGAGGATATCTATTATACTAAATTCGCTTAGGAATTGCACCTAAATGTCATGTACACAACTTTAAAAAATCATGTTTGACAATTCATGATGTGACACAATAAGAGTGAAATTGGAAATTAGTGTTTTATAACTTTCTAAGAAAGAAGAAATAATAATTGAGTATCTACAAAAAAATCATTACACATTTCTTGCTACATCCTATAGATCTGATGGATGATCATTTCAGAGATCGCCATGAGGATTATGTTTTCCACAAGCCTTGGGCCTATGGCTCTTTCTTCCTTCTACCTCAAATGGCTCTGAGGCACAACTCACCACAACCTCATTGAGCCGATGTTGTTTGGATGAATTAGCATTATGATCTAAAGGAGATGGATGAAGATCTAGTTGATTACTTACAAGACCCACTTGTGGGTATTCATATATGGGCACCACAAAAGGACACCTCTGTCTTTTCACCTCATTTACCATAATGCAAAAAAGCATGGATTATGCAGGGTCATATGGAGGATCCAAAGATCAAAGATGAAGATATCATTAACTCATTGAGGAATGTGTTATACCCTACACTCAAGGAAAATTATGTGAGCTGAAATTAATCCACATGTGGGCATTTAAACCATAACTCTGAATAAAATGGGACAAAAATCCTTCTGAGTCATATCATTTTGGTGTGAAAGTGATATTTTAATGGAATGGGACAAGGAGTTAGTGATGAGGCCTTCAACTTGAGATGCAGGGGTCTGGAAGAAATTTATATTAGTTTGTCTCACTAAGCCATATAAGACACTGAGAAGAAGAAATTTATAGTAGTTTGTCTCATTAAGCCACGTAAGACACTAAGAAAATAAGTGTCAAGGGACTACTACATTAGTGAATGGATCCCTTTTATGCTATTCAGGCCCTGTATGACCATATTTTGTTGTGTTAATAACCCCTAAATCGACATTTGAAGTGTAGAAACCATGAATCATGTATGTGAAGGAGAGTTACATCCATGCCTTTTACCTAACTTGAAACCTTGCTAAGACTCTATGTGAAACTTTCCTTTAAATCATTGGATCTAGCTCAGGAGTGGCCAACGAAAAGAAAGATTACAATTCAACTGAGCCTATGGTTGGGTGGAGAGTGGCTCTTCCTTCTTTTGTTTCCAACAAGCTTAAGTGAAATAGATAAGTGTATCTCTTCTTGGTTAATGAACTGATATTTTTGTTCAATGCTTTATGAATATTTGTATTTTTGTCACTATGCTTATTTGTAATGATGCTTTTAAAGTCATTATGATGGTGTTTTGAATATGTATGAATAAAGAGTTATAAGTATTATATAAATGTGCTTAGTTAATATGCATTACTTCTTTGATGAATGAATGTTGCATGCATAGGTACTATCTAAAGTATGTTATTAGTGATGGTTGTGAGATGTAACATGTGTTAAGGGAAATGTACATGTTGACTTGTGGTTGATTTAAGCTTAAGGATCTTCTCATATTTTGTGAGTGTGAATGGCCCTTCTCATAAGTTCATTTATACTTAACAGGACTTTGTCCCTATGGAGATAAGCTAGTATATAAATTGTCATCTTTGTCTTGTAGATTTTATAAGTTTGAAGGGAAAAATTGTAGTTCTGAAGGAATGAGGAAAAGTTTTTTCAGCTATAAGAAGTTGTCGATTTGGATTTGGTTATCTCTTTGTCTTCATGGTGAAGTTGTTTGTATAAAGGTAGGTAGTGTTTTGGATGTCTCTAGAGGCTATTGAATATTTCTGAATCATTAAGGAGTTTTCTAGGCAATCCCTTGCCTTGTCGGAGTCAACTTTATACTTGTGAAACAAGCCAAAGGATCCTATCAGGTGTCTCAAAAAACTGGGGTTGGAACTCTTTGGCCTCAACTCCTGTCGCGTGGGTCTACAGTGGGGATACTAAGATTTTTCCATTAGGTATAGACCTTTCAAGTATTGGATTTCAGGAGAGCCATCAAGAATTATCACCCCAAATTCCCAACACTAAAAAATACTAACATGTTTGTCAATGGATAGAGAGATCATTATTAGTAATCAATCGTGTATAAGGAATTAGTGTCAATTATCAAAATTAAAGTACTGGGAATTTTTTATTTAACCCTTTTTAACCTTTGGGAATTACATGTCAAAAGTGTTGAAATTTTTGGGAATTGGAGTCATTGGTCTCAACCCTTGGTTAGACGAGTGACAGGAAACGTGACTGAGAGCTTGTCCAAAATGGGATATCATGCCTTTGACCATTGAGTATCAACCATTTAGCTATCATCTATTGGGAGAACATGGTGGTGAGTATTGAGGGAAGAGCCAATTACTAACGATGCCCCCATTGTATGTTCTTTAACAGAAGGTATCAAAGCCATCAATCGAAGAGATCAAGGACCAAAGTGTCAGGTCACAAGTATCGAGATAACAAGCTTCTAAAGGTCCAGCATTAGGAGATTTAGACCCAACCTTTGAGATTTCATCTTAATCATGACAACACCCAATAGGGTATTGGACATGGCATGTTTGTGTGGTGGGATTGGTGACATCTTGTTTACATGACATGTTGATGTGGCAGGTGATGTGTCATGACGATGTGGAACAAAGTAGGTCCTTAATTATGTGGCGCGCTGATATGGTGCTAACATGGTTTATCGACATGGCAGGATTATGTGATATGAGGTCATAGTGGCATTGAGGTGATAGAAAACTGAGGTGTTAGACATGGATAAGAGGTCACAGTGGCACTGAGGTGTTAGAAAACTGGCATGTGAGGTAGAAGTGACTAGACATCGAATGTTAGGATGTTAGGCTATGAGGTGTAAGTGAATATTGGATTCATGTGAATTCCCCAAATACTAATGGATTTGAATAAGTCGATCAATGAAGGATAATATACCCTTTGATTGACGTTTGTTGATCAGATAAGGGAAAGTGATTATGAGTGAAATTTGACAGTAGTGGTTTTGGTTACTTGGATTTCTTCTACTACAAAAAAGATCTATAATATGGTTGTGTAGGTTGTTATGGCCTTGATACTATAGACAAAACTCTTCAATGTGGTTGTCATGATAAGAAGCTTTCTCGAATCGTAATTGCTAAAAAGTATTTATGTGACTTGTCTTCTTCATATGTGAAAATTAAAATGGATGTCTTTTTAATACCTAAAAAAACATTCATTACCAAATCAACATGCACTGGAGCATGTAATTTTGTTAACATATTATAAAAATAGTTTTCATTTTCCACCTAATCCAATCATACTAAATATGGTACAAAATTATGTTAGGTTCCTATAATACTAGATTATCCTCCATATTTTTATTGTTGTTCCCCATAGAAACCCGTTATTATTATTGTTGTTCCATTACATCATTATTTTTATGTAGGCCCTAATTATATTTTGACCCTTTAGACTCCTCTAAATACCAAGGAGGTCTTATCATTTGAATCATCCAAGAATCATTCATTTATGTTATGTAAAGGGAGGTTTCCCCCTCAAAGTGGATTATTATCTAGTCGTTGATATATATTTTCTTATTTTATGTCTTATTTTGATCTAGATACATAACATTTGGTATCAAAGCTCTTGATCCTAGGGTTTTGTTGCTTCAAACAGGTCATCGTGACATTTTCGCTATAATTTTTTATGTGAAGATTCAGACAAGGAAATCTCTACCACATGGAGGCAGAATATTAATGAACATTTGGTTAAAATTTAAGACCTTGGTTCGCTATATTTTTATAGATATGATCCAAGGAATTTAAGGTTTTTGTATGCTCCAAAATCCAGTCTCAAACAGGTGTCCCGGGAAAATCGTCATAACTTTCTCTTTGAGTATTAGATTTGAATTCCGTAAAAAATTATTGAAACTGAAAAGATTATGGTTTATTTTTTTACAATTTTCAGGGTCAAAGGTTTAAAGAGTGAGACATGTAATCTCATACAATTTTTCTCTACTAAACCACTCCACAATCAAGTAATCATGGGATAGTTGGCATAAATTTATCTTGAATAAACCAATCTGGGTTTTTCTTGTGGTGTTGGAAATAATACAAAGAGAGCTACCTTGGGACACATTTTCAGAGCTTGGGAGGCCAAAATCACAGAGATCCAAAAGTTTCAAGTTCATCTAGTTCCAGAGGCTCAAAATCAAGCTCTTAAAAAGGTGTGTATTTTTAAATTTGTATAACTTTTGTTTGAAAAAATAGTTTTAAGTGATTCAAAGGGAATAATTAAACACATATATCATTAATTTGTTCCAAAATTCCTCCCAACCAATTTTTTTTACACCCATTAAACCCTAAAAAATATCTACTATAACGCATGAAGAAGAGGAAGAAATGAAACATGATATATCAAAATTATGAGACCAAGTGCAATGAATTTCACTCTCACAAAGATAAACCAAAGATAAAATGAAATCAATGATGAATGGTTTAAATGACACAAAAGGGGACATGGAAGGTTCAAAATCATAGATAAAAGCAGACATAAAAAGGGACATGGAAGGTTTGAAGGAAGGTTTGACAAAGTTGCTACAAGGAAGGCTTCCTAATGGTTATACGGTATTCCATGAAAATAATGATGAGGACAAGAAGAATGTGAATCATGATGTTAGATATTATAATTTTGGGATGAATACCAACCATATTCCAAAGATTAATATGAGGAAGTTCGATGGAAAATATTTGGTAATATGGATACTACAAATGGAGTATTTCTTTGATCTGCATGATGTGCAACACACAAAAGGCACGCATTGCATCTTATATTTAGAAACCAATTACTTTGTATGGTATCAATGGAATTTATCTCGTAAATCACTTGTCACTAGGACAATTTTTACGGATGAATTGATAGCACATTACGGAGATACAAAGAGAAATAACTTCTTTAACCACTTAATAAATCTCAGACAAAAGGATTCAGTTGTGGAGCACATTGAGGACTTCCAAAGATTGAATATAAAGGTACATGATATTCTAGAGGATAATCTGATTGGTGTATTCATAGGGACCTTAAAGGATAACATCCAACATGAGGTTCACCTTTAGGAATCTAAGTCATCGGAGAATGCATTCAAGGTGGAAAGAAAAGTTGAAAGAAAAATTATGGAAAAAAATGATCTGGATATATGAAGGAACAAAATGAAATACATATTTAAATAGAAACATAGAGATACAAAGAAAGAGAACATCAATTAATAAATAACAACTACTAAAAATTATTTACATACAAAAAGGAAACAAACTAGCTTAGGCGATGGTAGCTTATCTCTAAGAAGAGGTGTTATGACTACATGTCTTCTAATCTGTGTTACAATGAGGCTTAGATGAATTTTTATCATGAATAAACAATGAGAAACCCTAAACATCCAAAAAAATAACCCTAGGAGATTAAGTGCCAAAAGGTATGGGCCCCGATGGGGTTAATTGGAACACTAACTACCTGGGTTCGTAAATTTGGAATACTATATTCATTTGGCATGCATGATAGCCCGTTAGAAAGGTATATCCAAGGAAAAAAAATTTCAACTACAAAAAAATGTGATTCAAAGCCCGTTTTTCCAAAAAGCATCGTTTAGGGCTTCAAAACGGCTTCATAAGTTTAGGACCCAAAAAACTGCCAAAAATAGAAAATTGTCGAAATATGAAACTGTGCTGGAAAATAGAAAACTAAAAGGAAACAATGTCGAGGGTCCAATTGCAATAATTGGGTGGCGACCAATATCCACTCGGATTAGTCCTCCCCCTTAGGAAGTAATAGTCCCCATTGTGTTGAGTGCCTCCATGAGATGGGGAAACTTTTGTTAAACTTGGTCCCTAGTGAGCCAGTTGCCTTGGTGCAGGAGCTAGATAGATTTGAAAAAAAAAAACAACTCGATCCTCTGTTCAAAAATGTTGTTAATATATGTTTCCATGATCCAACCAATTGTGGTATGTTCAATGTAACCTGGATTGATCTTTGTTGGTGTCAGTTTCTTGGCAATGTCTAATGTGTCTAACAATGGGGGAAAGTATGGCTGAAGATGATCCACATTGAATACTATATGCAGGGAAAGGAATGGTAGTATAATTAACTCAAAATAATTTTCACCCACAACCTTGGTGATCGTGTAAGGCCCATATCGAAGAAGTTGAAGCTTTTGATGGGCTTTGACAAGGCGTTCCTTCTACAAATGCAACCACACCTTATCACCCACTTTAAATTTGTGTGGCACTCATTGTTGATCATGACGTTGTTTTTACATGGAATTGGATTTATCTAGGATATCATGAACCTATTGGAGGATGTGTTTAATACATTCAATAAACCTGGTGGCTTTATCAGCTTTAGACTGAACATTTGTAGATTTTTCTTGTGTAGTTGCAAGAGGAATTGCAATATCAATGGGGCATAATGGTGAAATCCCAGGCCTAATTGGAAGGGTTTGTGCCCAATTGAAATATGAAGAGCTCTGTTATAGCTAATTTTCACATAGGGAATATTCTCATACCATGTTCGTGGATGCTTTGAGTTGTACATGTATAGTATTGCACTATCATCCTGTTGACGACCTTTGTCTAGCCATTAGTTTGGGGATGGAATGTATTCAAATTGGTGAGCTTGGTTTCCAACAAAAACCAGAGGCTTGACAAAAATGTTCTCAAGAATATGATATCTTGATATGATATAATGGTCTGTGGGATCCCAAATGTACCCACACTTGTTTGGCAGTGCCTTATATTGTGATAGTCTTCTTATAGGTAGCCAATATGGCCATCTTAGAAAATGTATCAACGACCACAAATATAAAATAAGGACCATGCATGGTAGAAGGAAGCGCAGACATATAACCCATGAAGATGGATTCCCAAGGCTGGATGGGAGTAGGCAGAGGAGTGTATAGGCCTTTCTTCTTAATGGCTGGCTTGGAACTGACACAAACAATGCAAGATCAGATATATTTTCAAACATCCAGTCAGAGTTTTGGCCAATAAAAATACTTTTGTAATACTGCCACTATTTTATCCAAACTAAAGTGTCCTGCGATCTGACTGTAGTGCGCCTCACAAATTAGCTTGGCACGCTCACTTGAAGGAACACAAAGGTGTCCCAAGTAGCATAAAAGTGTGTCCTGGAGGTCAAAGTTTGGTACTTGCTTGCCATCCATCAACATATAGCATGTGGTGTCGAATTCTGGATAATATTTGTATAGTTGCGATCATCCAGAAGTCTTATTCCCACAAGAGTTTAGAATAGTGGCAAGTGCCACAACCGGGGGTTAACTGAGGCAACATGCAACGTTATTGGTGTCATCCTTCTTATATTTAAATTTCAAATGGAATTTGTAATATTCCCAAATTTTCACATCACATTTGGAATATTAGAGTCCTTGATTTTCTTAATGAATTAAGTAAATAAAAGGGTGGAGGGACCCACAATCTTCAATAAGAATAAATATCCACTTTGTGTGTGTGAATGTGGATTAATCTAGAATAGATCTACAAAAGAGGTAGTTGAGCAACTAATAATGTGAATGAAATTGGAGATCATGTCTCATTTAATGAGAGAGATCATGGAGGGTTGATTTAGTCAACTAAGATCTTGAAGATGTCAAACAAAGGGTCATTGAGCATTAATGATCAAGTGGTGGAGGATCATGTGCAAATGAAGCACACATGATGGAGGAGGTGTACATTGCACCTAGACTGTTTGGTTGATTTGGTCAAACAATGTTGTCCCACTTGGAGGATCTTGTCCACATGAGATAGTGCAGTTGAGATTAGGGCCAAGGCTTGGGATGGCTCAATATTTATAAAGAAGATAAAGGCAATGGTGAAAGGCATCTTGGATTATTTTTATGTATGATCTTTTAGATCTGGAATTGTCAAGTGACATTCCACTGCAATCTTGGGCTGTTTAGCAGAGATTGCAGGTGCTGTTTAGCACAGGGTGTTCCCGGGCGGGAATCCCTCCTCTTTGTTTTAGTGATCTCTAAGGAAGAGTTTTGTACTTCATTATACATCAGGATTTAAGTGATATTTCCATTTCCTACTTTCTGCAGAACATTCATATTCAGAAAACTGCGTTTTTCTGAAGATCAGTTTGGAAGGTGGTAGTTGTCTTTAGTACTTCAGTTGGATAACAAGGTGAGGGACTATTCCCATCACTTGGGCTTATATTGCAGCACTCCCAAAGCCACATTACAGATTTGGCATAAGGCCAAAATTTATTTACCTCCTAGCAGTAGTATTCTCTCCAAGAATAACATTGTCCATATTGCAAATCTGAAAGGAGAAAGGAATTTGCTAGTATTTCATCTAGAAATCCAGTGGAGGATCATTCCTTCACATTTCCATCAATCTTACCATCATCTTGGATCTTATTGCAACATTTTTCAACTAGTAGAAGGCCTCTCTTTCCCTCACAGCACAGTTTTCAGAGGCAATTGTGTTGCAGCAGCTGCAATCATCTTTGGAGGATTGAGAAGCTAGATCTAGAGCTCCTAGCTCATAGATTTGAGGAAGGGATCAGCCCTTCAAGCATAGATCTGATTTGAGCACATGTTTCAGCCACCTATTCTTCATATCTAACTTCAGTTCTGTATTTCCTAGCAGATCAAGGATCAAACCCTGGGGAGGTCATTTTTCCAAAGTTGCAGATCTGGAAAATCCTTTATGGGTTATCTTGGGAATCCATCACAATGGCTAGATCTTGAATCTTGGCATCATTAGAGCTCTAGTTTTGAGTAGATCTGCATTTCTCTTTTCAGCCTCCAACTCCATGTTTATATTCTGCTGAAGAGACAATGCAGTATTTGTTGCAGAGCCTTAATAGTTACGTTGTACCTGCTTCACACATGTTTTCTAGGTGATCTTAGCTCATCTTCTTGGCTAGATCTACTTATATCGTGTACTTGTGTAACTGATTCATCTCCAATATAATAAAATGGCTCATCTCTTTCTGCATATTCTGATTTGTACTTAGATTTATTATCTATCTTGCTGTAAGTTCTTATATTATGTGAAGTATTGCTACATGTTCCCATTTTGGGATATTACAGTGGTATCAGAGCATGATCTTTGGCTCAGCTTGTGGACACTTCATCTTTTTACATTGAAAGAAGAAAAAATAGATGAGATCTATCATGGAGAATGAAAAAAACTGTCACTCCTTTCTTTAGATCCATGCAAGATATCTCCAAAGGGGTATATCAAATGAAGGAGGAAGAACAGGAAGAAGATCCAAGAAGTAGATCTGATGAGGAAATCACTTCCTATCAGCAGCAAAGAAGACTGGAGAATTCTAGATCTCCTCATAGATCCACTATGCCCACTTTTTTTGAAGAAGGTGAGAGGTATAGAAGTAAAGGAAGGAATGAACTTGAGACTCATGAGACTCTCAGTCTGTATCTTGAAGAGTACAAAGCACAGTATAGAGCATTCAAGGAGAAGCTAACTCTCCAAAAATTCTTCAAAATCAAAGAAGAGAGAGGATCTTATAGCAACAATAGAAGGAAGAGGCATAACAGATTCTATTTGCATACATTTGATGGATATTCCTGAAGCAATTTCAAGGCTTGGAGGAGGGAGTTAGATTCATTTTTCAAGCTACATCCTATGGTTGAAGAAGAGGTTGTTCAAATTGCAGCACTTCATCTCTTAGATGAAGCAGAAGATTGGTGGTTTGGGCACCTAGAGCATGCAAAGGTGACCAAGTATTCAGATTTCTTTCATAAGTTGAGGAAGAGGTTTGATGTGGAGGGGTCACTACTTTCACCACTTGCTGCAAAAGTACTTGTATCTAGAGAGGAGGCACTTGCATCTTTGCAAGATAGTCTTGAGCTCTTGACATATGGAGTCCCATGCATGGATTATGCGATGCATGAGGAGGAGAAGGAAGATACCAGCGCTGGTACACTTGAGGAAAAGAGACCCTCACTCTTACTAGCACTTGAAGACATTGTTGTCCTAGTTGGAGAAACTCTTGTGTTCTGTCAAGAGGTTCCCACATATCAGTTGATCCAAGGTATGCATAAAATTTGAGCACATATGGTTTCTATATCAATGCATAACCAAGGATTAGAACAAGATGCTGATTTGAAGCAGAAACATATCACAACACAGAGGACCCTTGATCTAATGAAGGAGGAGATTGAAAACTATCCCTGTTCATCATTGTTGAGCTACATTCAACCCCTTGAGTTGAGATTTAGGGTTTCAGAAAATGGGATTAGCATTATCCTATGTACAAAAACTGATTGTGAGATCAGTGTTGTAACTTGCTTTGAGACAGTGCATGTATCACCCTTCAGATCTACAGCGCTGTCACTTATTAGCTGTGACAAAGAAAGGGCTTCATCATTCTTGGAACACTCTGGAGGTAGCTTCATTCATGAAGCAATGGAAGCAAAGACAACAAATGGTAAACATCTTGAAATGATAAATCTTTTCTCCTTTCTAGATGACCCTTTCTCAATGAGCCTCTCACTGCTCAAAGAGAAACTTCTACTTGCATTAAATCCAAAACTTCTTTGGTTTTGGAGGGCCTTCGATGGAGAGAGACTCTCATTAAGAGATCTCATTAGAGATGTATTTCAACATTTCATGGAATGAAAATCTCTTCAACAGTTTGGGAAGGATGGCATTCTACAAAGGGAGGATGCCATGATTGTGCAGTACCTCATTCATCATCCCTATGGGAGTGAATGGGTAAGGATGATAAGCAAGGGGTTGCAACACCACTTGCATATTTGTATGGGCCAACATGCTTGGTTACGTTGGTTGCCATTGGGATATTTCTGTCACTCTCTAGAGGCACCTATTTTTCTGATCCATGCCTTGAAAAACATGTATGAAATGAAGGAGGCACGGTTGCGCTGGCTGCTCTTGGGTGAGTATGGATACCACCCAATAGCTCATCATTTTATGAATCATGCCTTGTCTTTCAATGATAAATTATAGCAGGGGACGACATGTTCACTTTGGTTTCACTTGAGAGAGTTTGGCTACCACATGACATCTCCTATGTCTATGTGTTTTGTATTGTTTAAAATTTGGCATAATGATCTCATGATGTGCATTGATGATGTTTCTTTGTATTGGGCTGATGTGACATCTCATATGTCCATTAGTATGCTTATGCTTCATGAAGCACATGAGGGGGAAAGGAAGTAGCAAGATCTCTTGTTGCTTTGGTTGCTTATGGGGGAGTTTGGCTTGATCATCTTACATGGAGGAGATGGAGGATGGAAGCAAAGGGCCTTACTCCGGTGGTTGTTGTTAGGAGAATATGGTTTGACATATTTTTCTACCCATATTACTTCTTCCCTTCTTCTTTTGCATAACTTTGAAATGATGGAGTTTGGATCCAACAAGGCCAACAGGGCTAAGTATGGGAGCATATCAATGCTCAATCTAGTTCATGAAACATGGGATGAAGGAGTGTATTGTATGATGAAGCTTTTCCCTTGTGGAAAGAGTTAATTTATTTTATGCCTCTCATGTATTATTGATGATGTTGGACATCATATGGTTGTCACTTGGTACTTCATGATGGGAGGAGGACATCTAACCAAATAGTTGGAGGTCATTCCTTATGCTTTTAAGAGACAACTTTGGAACCAAACATACATAACCTATTGCAGCAAATGGAGGAAGCATTCCTTATGTGGATGCCATATGGAGGGGAATAGATGGCCTTACATCTACTTTTGGAGTTGCTTGAGGACAAGCAACATTTTGCCGGGGGGGGACTGTAATATTCCAAAATTTTCACATCACATTTGGAATATTAGAGTCCTTGATTTTTCTTAATGAATTAAGTAAATAAAAGGGTGGAGGGACCCACAATCCTCAATAAGAATAAATATCCACTTTGTGTGTGTGAATGTGGATTAATTTAGACTAGATCTACATAAAGAGGTAGTTGAGCAACTACTAATGTGAATGAAATTGGAGATCATGTCTCATTTAATGAGAGAGATCATGGAGGGTTGATTTAGTCAAGTAAGATCTTGAATATGTCAAACAAAGGGTCATTGAGCATTAATGATCAAGTGGTGGAGGATCATGTGCAAATGAAGCACACATGATGGAGGAGGTGTACATTGCACCTAGACTGTTTGGTTGATTTGGTCAAACAACGCTGTCCCACTTGGAGGATCTTGTCCACATGAGATAGTGCAGTTGAGATTAGGGCCAAGGCTTGGGATGGCTCAATATTTATAAAGAAGATAAAGGCAATGGTGAAAGGCATCTTGGATTATTTTGATGTATGATCTTTTAGATCTGGAATTGTCAAGTGACATTCCACTGCAATCTTGGGCTGTTTAGCAGAGATTGCAGGTGTTGTTTAGCACAGGGTGTTCCCGGGCAGGAATCCCTCCTCTTTCTTTTAGTGATCTCTAAGGAAGAGTTTTGTACTTCATTATACATCAGGATTTAAGTGACATTTCCATTTCCTACTTTCTGCAGAACATTCATATTCAGAAAACTGTGTTTTTCTGAAGATCAGTTTGGAAGGTGGTAGTTGTCTTCAGTACTTCAGCTGGAGAACAAGGTGAGGGATTATTCCCATAAATTGGGCCTATATTGTAGCACTCCTAGAGCCACATTGTAGATCTGGCATTAGACCAAAATTTATTGACCTCCTAGCAGCAGTATTCTCTCCAAGAATAACACTGTCCATATTGCAGATCTGAAAGGAGGAAGGAAGTTGCTAGTATTTCAGCTAGCAATCCAGTGGAGGATCATTCCTCCACATGTCCAACTCAGCCATCAGCTCCGCCATCAGCTTTGACCTTATTGTTTTTCAAGAGGCGTAAAACCTCTTTCCTCACAACAAGCAGCTGTGGAGGCGTCAGTTATGTGCCCACTGCAATCATCTTTGGAGGATTGAGAAGCTAGATCTAGAGCTCCTAGCTCATAGATCTGAGGAAGGGATCATCCCTTCAAGCATAGATCTGATCTGAGAACATGTTTCACCCACCTATTCTTCAGATCTAGCTTCAGATCTGTATTTCCCAGTAGATCAAGGATCAAACCCTGGGGAGGTGATTTTTCCAAAGTTGTAGATCTGGAAAATCCTTTCTGGGTTATCTTTGGAATCCATCACAGTAGCCATATCTTGAATCTTGGCATCATCAGAGCTCCATTTTTGAGTAGATATGCATTTCTCTTTTCAGCCTGCAACTCCATGTTTATATTATGCTGAAGAGATAACACAGTATTTGCTACAGAGCCTCAACAGTTACACTGTACCTGCTTCACACATGTTTTCTAGGTGATCTTAGCTCATCTTCTTAGCTAGATTTGCCTATATCTTGTACTTGTGTAACTGGTTCATCTCCAATATAATAAAATGGCTCAGCTCTTTCTGCATATTCTGATTTGTACTTAGATCTATTATCTATCTTGCTGTAATTTCTTATATTGTGTGAAGTATTGCTGCATGTTCCCATTTTGGGATATTACAGAATTGTTGCAAATATGTGGACCATTTCTGATGGCGATCATTCTACAACTTCCATTGTGTTTGCATAAACTGAAGAGGTTAGTGATCTATGTGGGTGATCATCTCCTTCCCCATAATGTAATGTTTTCACTATCGGCAAGCCTACATGATGGAATAAATCTCCTCATCGTAGGTGAGGCATTTCAGAATAGCATTAGAGAGTTTCTCACTGTGATAGGTCATTGTATGCCCTTGTTGGGTGAGAACTACACCAATATCATATTATAAGGCATATGTTTCAATTTCAAATGGTTGTTGCAGGTCTGGCACTATGAGTACTGGCATAGAGCAAAGGCGGTGTTTCAGCTCAACAAATTTATTTTGTTGTGAATCGGGCCAAAAAATATTTTCTTTCGCTCTACACTAAGTAGCTTGAATTAAAGGCCAAGTGATATGAGAGAATGCTAATTCAAACCTTCGATAGAAATTGGCAAGGCCCAAAAAGTTGTGAAGCTCTATAAGAGATGTTGGGGCCGGAAATCCCTGATGACTTGGATCTTTGCTAGATCCACATGCACGCCTTACTCATCAATTTTGTAGCCCATATATTGGACTTGTTCATGCCAAAGGAGGATTCTCCAAGTTGGCACATATTTTGTGTTGTTGCAGGGTTTGAAGGACCTGTCGAATATGTTTGAAATGCTCTACCCAACTCTTGATAAATATGAGGATGTCATCTAGATATACAACCACAAAAAAGTTGGTGAAATTCCGCAAGATGTCATCCATCGGCCTCATAAAAGTTACAGGGGAATTTGTCAACCCGAAGGGCGTGACCAACCACTCAAAGAGGCCCTCCTTGGATTTGAAGGTGGTCTTGAATACATTTATGGGTACTATTGGAACTTGATAATAACCAAACTTCAAATAAATCTTGCTAAAGTACGTGCCCCCCTTGAGTTGGTAAAGAAGGTCATCAATTCGTGGGATCGGGTACCTCATCCTGACATTGATTTTATTCAGTGCTCAATAATCAATGTAGAGTCTCCAGGTCCCATATTTCTTTTGTACGAGTAAAATTAGGATCCCGTGAGGTGAGGAAATTGGTCGGGTGTGCCTTTTTTGTAGAAAATCTTGGATATTCTTCTTGATTTCCTCATTTTCCATAAGGTATTGGCAGTATATTGGCCCATTGGGTAGAGGTTATTTGAGAGTCAGATCAATCGAATTCTTGACCTTACAGTGCAAGGTATCGCCATGGGTGAGGAGAAGATGTATCTGTAATATTCCAAGATATTACCAACTTACTTCTATTTCATAGAGAAACTCTATTTTGGGGCCATGGATGTGGCCACAATCTTCCCCTTACTTTGAGAACGAATAAAAAAGAAAACAATTTCTCGGTCTAGGAGATGATTTTACTGCATTTCTTAGCATAGATCAAAGAAATGGTAGTAGGCAGGGATACTTTTAGTATACTGTATAGTTTTATGCCCAAATTAATAATGATAGTATGAGGATTGGTGTAACGCACACCTCCCCTCACATCTACCCACTTTCACCAGCTTACCTGGGGTAAAAATGAGATGAGGGGCATTTATAACAAGACTCAACCTCCTAGGTGACCTTAAGGAAATGGAGTCGAAAAACAACCTTATTGACTTCCCTCAGGTGCCACAGGACCCTCTAGGAGTAACCTAACCCCTCCAGGTGTCCATATCCTGAACCAACCTGACTTTTCCCCGTGTTTTACCCCCATTTTTTCCCTTCCAAGGAATTTGTTGTTCCTTTGTAGACAGTTCTAGGCAAGGGAACTATCCCAACACATCTAAGTTAAGTTTTTGGTTTTAATTTTAATTGGATGACCAATTTTTTGAACTTTTAATAGATGTAAATGTTAAATATCTCTAAAAAAATTGAAGGTTTGTTACTGTCTGTCAGTCTTGTCAGTCACCAGTGATCAAATTATGATTTTTAATATGGTTGATAGGGTCATAGGGAAATTTTTTATAGTTTCAGTAGGTCTTCAAATAAAAATTTGATCATTGGTTAGGATAGCTAGGTAATTACTACTGCTTTCAGTCCCATGGTCAAATAAAAATTAGTATGGTCAGGTCATTACTTTTTCAAAGTTGTCTTGGTCATCATTCAACTCATTCTTCCATCTAGTGTCATCATTAGGTCATAGGGTTGAAGTTGTGAAAATGGGTCATTTCACCATCAAAATCACCATTTGAAGGAGTAGTCATAGGGAAAAGTGATCAATAATGGTTACTAAGGTGTATTTTTATCTTATTCATAATGTAATTTATGTAAAAAAGTTTCCTAAGCTGCAGTGCACAAGCCATCTCATCAAATTGTGAAAGACATTGTAGGGCCACATCACCATCAAGAAAGAAAATTGATTTCTACCCTATAAGAAGACCAAAAAAGCTCATTTTTTCTCATTTTCTCTCTCACAATACATCATTCCATCCAACAGGAGCTTGCCACCCCTTGGAGACCAATTTATTTCATTGGAAAATAGGATTCAACTATTGCGATGCGCTTTTCACTCCTAGCGTTGTGCTTTTCCTTGCCTTGTTGCGCTTTTCCTCGGGAAGGGAAATTTCTTATTTTTAGAGGTTTCATCATCAGTTGCGGGTTATAGCACACCATTACAAGTAATTAGATCCCTCATATACCTTTTTTGACTTCATTGCATGCTTGGAAATCTCAAAATTCCGTCTCCTAGGGTTTTGCTATATTGTCTTGGTTTCATAGTCTCTTTGATCAATTTGCTGAGAAAAACCCTCACATTCAAGGTCACTCACCTTCCCCTACCTTTCATATACCTTCCTAACATTTTACCTCACTCATATCCCTCAATTTCATCATTTTCCTACGAACCCTAGCTTATACTGTCACTTTCCTAGGCTAGGGCCGTGTTTTTCCCTTTTGCACCCTTTCCTCTCATTCATTTCTTGAAATTCAACTTTCCCCCACTCCCTAACATCTATCCCTACCTTCTTGTATTTTCCTAAGAATTTGGACTCCCTATAACCCCTTCATTCCCTTCTATTTCTAAAACTGCCCCAAATCCCCTGTTTTTCCCTACACTAAACCCTAATTTCCCCTCCTAATGAGCTAGGGTTTGCTATGGATTGAGAGAATACAAACAAGAGGAGACATAAGGGATGTAAAACTAGTATGTATGAGCCCACTATAGTACAATATGTTATGACTACACCATTTCTCAAGAAATCCTTCCAAGATGCAGGTTGCCTTGCCTTTTTCCAAAGGGTTGAAGAACTTGGTTTCAATGATAAGCCCACAAGCACTTTTTCCACTGATACAAGGAGAGATAATGTGACCATTACAAGGATTGTGTTCACTCTTTCAGTAGAGGTCATTTCCATTGCTACAGTTATTCCTAACAATGGTGAACTATGGTTCAAGAAAAGAGACATTGACATTGAAAACTATAAGATGTTCTTGAAACCTCTATACAAAGTTGCTCCAAAGCACATCTTTCCATTCATACACATACTTGAAAAGTATGCCCTTCCCATGAAAATGATAATGAAATATTTCACATGTGAGGGTATGTTCTCCGGGTTATATCAGTATCATGTGAGACTATTGATGCATTTCAATAGTATAAAGGCTCTCAACTTACCTCATTACCTTTACATAAGCATGGTCAAAATGGCAGAGAAGGTTCATAGCAAAGGAGAGGATCATCATGCTAGATTGTTCCATCATGGATTGGTGAAGGTCCTTGATTGTCATCATCTTGCACAGGTAATCTTGTCATGGGATGGTTTCATGTATTCAGCTTCACTCTTGCCTACTCCAACTCAGTCAAGCAGTCACTCCACACCATTGAATTCACCTATACAGCAAGAGGTGGCTTCCACAAGCAAACCTATCAGAAGGACACCTAGGGCTAAGGTAAAAAATACTCGCAATATAGGGAAAATGCTGATTTTTTCTCCTACTAGTGTGGAAAGGGCTCAACCCGCTACAACAATTGAAGATACACCAGTACATGAGTCACCATTGCATGAGGAAGCACATGTACAATTTGACACTCATATAGTAGATTTTGAGGTACATAAGGAGGTAAAAAATTCAGAGCATATAATCCAAGAGAAATAGGCTGAGATTAGAGAGCTAAAGGAAAAAATTTCCAAGGCATACTTTATGATCAACTTCCTTCAACAACAGAACAAACAACTCCAAGTTAAGCAACTCTTTCTTAGCAAGCCAAAATCAGATTTGGAGAAGGATGACACCAAAGGTAAGGAAATTGTTGATTTTGATGAGTTATAGGATCCAAAAGAGCATGTTAAAGCAAGGATACCAAGAACCAGAGGCCTCAAGAGGTCACTAGATTAGCAAAGGGGGCCATTTCCACTGTTAGGTCAAGAGGACTTTCATGACCTAATTATAGCAGAAATGGAGAAAAACAAGGAGTTTTGGATTGAAAAGGTAAATTTCCACTTGGAGAAGTTGCTTAAGAGGGTTAAGAGGAACAAAAATATGCAGATGCACGTGGACATGCACTATTGCACAAAGAATAAGATTTCCCAAATTTGAATCAAGCAAGTGAAGAAGAAACTAAAGAAATCCCTAATGAGGCAAAAGGAGAAGGAAAAGCTTGAATTGTTGGTTGAGGCCTCCCTCATTGCTTGAAACATAATATCCTAGGTTCATGGGACAATTTTGAAGAAATTTTGTAATATTTTTAATTTTTGGTGTTTTTGGCTTAACACAGAAAAGTCAGTTCAGCCAAAAGCACAATGCCAACTTTTTCCTCAGAGGTCCAAATGGGAAAAAATATATATAATTGGATATATATTGACCTTCACATCACATATATGTATTTTTTATGCCATGTTAGCAAAAAAATGGGGAGAAAAATGCAAAAAAGAGGCCAAAATGTCACTTTTTGCCACCTTTTTGACGCAGGCGTTGCGCTTTTGGAGAGACCTTGGGAAAATGAATTTTTATTAGCCTTGGAGAGGCCATTTTGATTTCTTTAGGTGTCTAATGACAAATAGACATCCTAAGCTTTCCAATGGTACCCTCATATATGGATTTTGAGCTCAGGAAGGCAATAAAAACCCCTTTGCAAGATGGCACTACGCTTATGCCTATATGCACTATGCTTTTGCCTGTTTGTCAAATTTTCGAGTTTTCTCAGTCAGGTTTGGATTTTAATGATGAAATTCACTTTTTTTGGAGTTTATATAAGGTATATAAATGTAAATAGGTGTGTTAATTCCATCTTGATGTAATTTTGAGCTTCATTTATGGTGGTTAGGTCAGTCAAAGGCTAAAAGGAGGTGTTTGTTTTAACCTCCCTAGTCTTAGTTTTTGTCAGATAAATTCATGTAAACTGATCCTATCTTGAGGGATTTGACCCTCGAGAGAGGGGAAGATGGTTTTTGGCTATATGTACTTATTTTTATTTCAGAATCAAGGTTGGACATCAGAGAGTAGGAGGCTTGGAGTCTTGTGTACAGTTGACATTTACAGAAATACAAGTTTAGTTGTAACATATATACAAGGATTCATGTGGTATGAGTTTGTGGCATAGTTTTTCTACTATAATTTACTTTTATGAATTCTTGATTCATCCTATTTCCATATTTATGCTTTTCAATGACTTTCCTATAAGATGTTAAACATAAATATTTATGCTCATGCTCTGTTTTGGCAGGAAACTCATGTTTGTGTAAGTAATCTTCTAATAAATGAACTCATGTTAAACATGATCATTTTTATCCTCTGAATTTCCACCCTGCACTACAATCGACAAACCCTAAGGTCCCATAGAACATATATACCATGCCCCTTTGTATCCCTGCAACTATAATCCTTCAAATCTGACCTAGTTTCTTTGCCTCTCCTCTGATCTAGTAAAAAACCTAAATTTTCAAAACCCTAGAGCTGAACATACCTAGCCTAAAATCCATTCTTCCTTCAGTCAAACATTGATTGTAATTATAGAGAGATCCCTCTCTGGTTTGGTAGGGATAGCTACCAAACCAAAAGGTTGGTTTGAGGTTACCTCCGTCGATTTCCATTCTCAACCTTGGGACATGGTGGAGCATAACAGGGTTGATTCTTCGTCCCTAACATAATTAATATTCAAATTTATTTGAAAGGAAGAACTTAAGAAGATATTTAATCTATTAAACATTCTTATTGAGCATTCAATTCATCATATATAGAGCATATGTGTGCATAAAACTTCGACATCCAAAATAAACACATTCAAAAGATGACAGAAGGAAACAATTAAAATATGTAGAGGAGCTACCTTAGAAAAAATTGTCCAATAAACTAATGTCTGTAAATAATTATAACTTTGCAGGGTATTTCAGAGAGATTAATACTAAATATATTCTTACCCGGAATCTCCTATGTTACTTTTAACATGTGCAAAAATAAATAAAATAAAATTAAATAACTGGAATAACTCATTGATATACACAAGTTGCTCCAGAAAAAATCTAGAATCATTCTATTATCTTAAAAATAGCTCAAAAGTTTACATTCATATCAAGGCTCATCACAAGGAATCAACCCTTTGTATTTCAAATTAAAAATTAATTATAAAGTTTCATTCAAAATATCTGGGCTCGAAGAAAATTTTTATTATAAAATATATTATCCAAATTGATTTGGACTTTTACAAAAATTGAACTAAAAAAGAGGAAATCTGAACTGATTTGACATTTTGCACAGATTTTGAGGATTGTTGTTGATGACTGTGTTAGTATCAGTATTTGAATCCTTCCACCAGTGATCAAATAAAATTTTTCATGTCATGTTAAGGGTCCCATTCTGAAATTTTTGTCATTCCATTAGGTCATCATGCAAAAATTTGGTCACTTGGTGTAAATTTAGGTCAAGCTTCACTCTTTTTAGAAATTTCATTACTTGCTGGCTCCTTTCACCACTTTTTTGGGTGTACATCATGTCATGAGTTGTCATCATCACTTCAGTCCTTTCATCCTGAAGTTCATTCAACTAGAGTCTTCATTAGGTTTTGGGGTTTTCAAGGTCCATCAAATCACCATTTGCATGCATAAAAGACCAACAAGTAAGAGAGTGATAATAAAAACATTTCATTATGAAATTTTGATTTGTAAACTAGTTTCAATTCAATATGTAATTTTATGTTTCTTAATATGTAATTATTTCTCATGGTTCCAAGAAGCTGTATAATCAAGGTTCCAACCAGCCAAATAAGTCAATGTTCTAAAAATCCATAGTGTTCAAAATCCATCAAAAGATCAAATCCAAAGATCAAGTTCAAAAGGTAAAGTGAAATGTCAGAGTTGAGCTTAAAAGGAAATGTGGGTCCCAACGCCAAATTATGAAGATTCACGAAATATAAAGGGCCATCAAAGACTAAAAATACACTCATTTTCATCCCCATGCATTGAGCTCTCAAACTCCCAAGTCAAAAATCGAAATTTGAGCGAGAAAGTCAAATTTTTTGGAAGGTGATGTGCTTCTCCTTAAGGTGTCGCGCTTTTTCCAGCTTTCTCCCACATCTCCAAATATTTATTTCAGGAGGTCCAACTATCAAACAAGGGTTTATTTAGTCAATTACAAGTAAGTTACACTTCTTAAATCCCTCCTTTCAGTTTATGATTATAAATTCATGGTGTAAACCCTCCTCATTTACTATTTCAAGTTTTGAGCCGAGAAACCCTAGTTTTCACCATTGAAAGCCAAGGTGGTTTCCCCTAGACCATATTTTCCCTTCCCACACTCTAAAATCACTCCCCTTATCCCTACATTACCTTATCCCTTATCCCCAAGTCCCATTTCCTAAAACCCTAATCCTAGACTGCAATTTCCTAGGCAGTTCCACCATATGCCTATAATCAAATTCCCTACACAATCTCCCTAAGTTTTTCTATCCCCCACCACTTCCCTAAGCTCCCTAAATCCCTTCCCCAATTCCCTAAATTTTCCCACACTTATCAAAACTCACTAAACCTACTATCCTACCCCTTTCCCTTTCGCTTCCCTAGGGTTTCAAAACAAGACAAATACTATCGAGGAGGAAAGAGGTATTATGGATGAGGAGATGAACATAGAAAAGTAAAGGAGACAACAAAAAGGAGGGAGGATTTTGAGGCTTGAACCATCCAACGCTAGAGAATTTTTGGCCTCACCCATGACAGTTAATTGCTTCAAACATGTGGGTTGTTTTAACTTCTATGAAATGGTACAAAGAGTACAAAATCACCCTTGGTCCAGGTGGATATTGGTGGCCACCCACCTATTCCACTTGGGGCCCCACCCTTTTTTCTTTTAGTTTTTCAGTTTCCTTAATTATAGCACATTTTACTATTTTTAGCATTTTTTCGGGTCCTGAACTTTCGGAGCCGTTTTGATGCCCTAAATGACATTTTTTGGATATCAAACCTTTGGCGAAAGGAGTCTATTTTAAACTTAATATTTTTGGTTAGCAGTTTTAGTCCTTGGATAGATATTTCTAATGATGTATCATGTGTGTCAAATAGAGATAGTATGCCAAAGTTACAACCCCAGGAAATTGATGTACCAATTTACCCCGACAGGGCCCATATTCTGGTGTTTCATCTCCTAGGGTTAGGTTTTAGGATTTTTAGGATTTTACATTATTTCTCAATAATATATAGGCCTTTGAGCCTCATTGTAACATAGATTTCAGAGGCCTGTAGCCACCACATCTCTTCTCAGAGATAAGCTACCAGTGCCCTAGCTAGTTTATTTCCATTATGTCTGTAAACAAATTTTAGTTCTTTGATATTAATGAAATGAAGTGTTATTTCCGCTACATTTTTATATTTATGGTTATATTTGTATTTTTTTTGCGTTCCTGCATAAATACGGATTAGTGGTATCAGAGCGGTCTGATCTTTCTCGATCCTTATTTGCATGTCTCCAACAAGGTCGGGGTATACGGAGTTAGGGCTCGATCTGGTTGAACCTTTGCAAGATCAGCCTCGCAAACCTCAATGGTCGCCCATGGGGGATGAAAATAAAGATTAGGGAGCAGGAGATCCTATCAAAATATTGCTCGAGGAGGCCCTCGAAAAAAAATTGAATGCAATGATGGATAACTTTGCCCAGATCCTTCAATGACTACCCACTGGCGGTGCATCTGCATCGAGCAACCACTCTAAAGGTGCAAATCCTTTTAAGGTACAAGTAAACTTTGGCATTCCCACATTTGAGGGCCAAATAGATGCAGATGTCATAGATATATGGTTAAATATATTAGAAGGATATTTCTTATTTCATGACTTTTATGACCGGGAGAAGATTATTTTTACACTCCTCAAAGCTACCCCCCATGTCAAGGACCGGTGGGAAAACTACTGTGATAAAAAGGACGAAAGGGAACCCTCTCTGCTCTCGGTTGTACCCACTTGGAATTATTTCCAAGATGCCATCAAGGAACAATATTATCTCGTGGTGAGCTATGAGGACAGGTACATACAATGGACTACATTGTGGTAGCAAAGGGATCAAGATGTGCATGAGCTGACGAATGTGTTGCATGCCCTGTGCACAAATTTGGGTATCAAAGATTCGTAGAAATATTTAGTGCTGATGTACCACCGTTGTCTGCACATATACATTCAGGAGGAAATGGAGTTCCTTGACATCTCCTTGCTTGGTATGACATACCGGTATGCTGCCAATATTGAGCGGAAATTCAAACAGAAGAAGCGAGACTTTGGATCTCCGAATCAAAAGCAAGGAAAAGGTGCTCCCAAAGCACATAAAAAAGACAAAGCCAAGGCATGGTGGCCCAAGATAACCTAATGAAGCTGCAAGCAAAGAACATCCCCACGAAGCTGAAGAAGGACACGGGAAAGTGGTGTTAGTTCCATAAGAGCTCCACTCACAACACAAGTGAGTGTCGGGCTAAGCAGTCACTAGTGGCTGAGATGAGGGCTTCTAAATCGGATGCATGCTTCGAATCTTAATTAGAACCCAACAAGGGGAATGAAAAAGGGAAGCATATTATTGATGTGGAGCCCAATGCCACCGTTGCCACTGCAAAGATCCAGGAGGAGGAACCAGAAGATCCAGAGGAGGAGGAGCATCTCTTCCACTCTCAGATGTGGGTAAAGGGTTCTCCGCTATAGTTAATTGTCGACAATGGGAGCCAAAAGAACTTCATTTCAGTAGATGTCGTGGAGCGTTTGGGCTTTTCGACCACAACACACCCACAATTATACACTATCGGGTGGCTTCACTAAGGACAGGATCTCTGCGTCAGCCGGCAGTGTCGCCTTCCCTACACCATCAAGCCCTTCAGAGATGAGGTATTATGTGACATTGCTCCTCTTGATGTTTGTGATGTATTATTAGGCCAACCATACTTGTGGAAGAGACATATTGTGTTTGAGTCCTAGCCTCGCACTGTTATTTTTAGTTTGGGCAATAAGTTGTACAGGATACCAGAGGTACCACCGTCTGCAGTTATCTCTTTGGTTATTGCAAAACAATGCAGTAAGCTCATTTCCAAAATCGGGAAATTTGTTTTCCTGATGATCCACCCCCAGGGCAAGAGGAATACTGTGGCCACGACCTCCAGACAGGGCTCCTCTGCACTACGAAAAAAATGGACAAGGTCGTGGAGGAGTACAGGGACATATTCACCTCACCCACAGGGGTGCCTCTGCATTGTCAGGTCAAGCACCCCATCGATCTGATCCCATGTGCGCCGCTGCCCAATTGACCAATCTATCAGTGCTCTTTTATGGAGAATGATGAAATCAAAAGGCAGATTCAAGAGCTGCTACAAAAATTTCACATCCGACCGAGTTCATCGCCCTGTGGGAGCCCGATCGTATTGGTGCTGAAGAAGGATGGGACTTGGAGACTCTGTATTGACTATTGAGCGCTGAACAAAATAACTGTCTAGAATAGGTACCCAATCCCACAGAATGATGACCTTCTGGTTCAAATCAAAGGGGCGAAGTATTTCAACGAGATTGACTTGAAGTCTGGGTATCACCAGGTACCAATCGAACCCTCTGATGTGTGAAAGATTGCTTTCAAAGCCAAGGAGGGCCTTTTCGAATGGTTGGTCATGCCTTTCGGGCTGAAAAATGCTCTCGCAACCTTCATGAGGCTGATGGATGACATATTTTGGCCATTCACCAACTCATTTGTAGTAGTGTACTTGGATGACATCCTGATCTTCATCCAGACTTGGGAATAGCACCTCCACCACATCCAACAAGTCCTCCAAACACTGCGGCAACACAAGTTGTGTGCCGATTTGGAGAAGTGCAGTTTTGGGATGACCCAGGTTCAGTATACGGGATACATTATTGATGAATGGGTTGTGCATGTGGATCCAACCAAGATCCAAGTAATTCAGGATTGGCCGACCCCAACCACTAACAGAGCTTCACAGCTTTCTGGGTCTTGCTAACTTCTACCACAGGTTCATGTTGGGATTCTCTCATATCACTTGGCCCTTGAGTGAAGTCACCAAGGGCGGAGCGAAAGAAAAATTATTTTGGTCAGAATCTCAACAGAAGGCATTCGTAGAATTGAAACACCGCCTCTGCTCTACCACAGTGCTCACATTACCAGACTTGCAACAACCATTTGAGACCGAGACAGATGCTTTTGACTATGCTATTGGGGCAATTCTTACTCAACAGGGGACTCCAATGGCATATCACAGTGAGACACTGTCTGACACAGTCCGCAAGTATCCCACTTATGAAAAGGAAATGTATTCGATTGTGCAGGTGTGACACCAATGGAAGCATTACATTTTGGTGAAGGAAACGGTCATCCACATAGACCACTAACCCTTGCATTCATACAGGCACAAGGGAAGTTGCAGAATGATCACCATCAGAAATGGTCCACATATCCGCAACAATTTCATTTGAACATAAAGTATAAGAAGGGCAACACCAATAATGTTGTAGACTGCCTCAACCAACCACCGATCGTGGCGCTAACCACCGTTCTCAAATCTTGCGGACATGAGACTTATGATTGGCCGCTTCTCTATAAGAGTGATCCGGAATTTGGCGACACCTACAAGACACTCTTGGAGGGTACGTAAGTTCCAAATTTTCACCTCCAGGATGCACTGCTATGTCACCTGGGACACCTTTGTGTTCCTTCAAGTGAGTGTGCCAAGATGATTTGGGAAGCACGCTATAGTCGAGTCACGGGGCATTTCAGGGTCGAGAACATAGTGGAAGTACTGCAGAAGTATTTCTATTAGACGAACCTTCGACAGGATGTTGGGAAGTACATCAAATCCTGCACTTCTTGCTCCATTGCCAAATCAACCATCAAGAAGCAAGGCCTCTATACTTCACTACCTACCCCTAGTTGACCTTGGGAATCCATCTCCATGGATTACATGTCGGCCCTTCCTTCTACTGAGCATGGAAACGACTTTGTTTTCGTGGTCGTCGACATATTCTCGAAGATGGCCATTATGTTGGCCTGAAAGAAGAATATGACAGCAGAAGCCACTGCTAAACTCTTCTTTGAATTAGTGTGGGTGCACTTTTGCATGCCATAGTCTATCATCTCTGATCGGGACAACAGGTTCCTCAGCACATTTTGGTCCAGCCTCTGGTCAATGTTGGACACCAAGCTCACAAATTCCACAACTTTCCATCCCCAAACTGATGGCCAGAAAAAGGTCATCAATAGTATGATTGTACACATTATGCACATGTACAATTCAAAGAATCCACGCACATGGGATGAGAGCCTTCCCTATGTACAACACAGTTATAACTGGGCTCTCCACAGCTCAACCAACCACAACCCCTTTCAGGTGGGCATGAGGTTCCAGCCACTATGTCCCATTGACGTAGCCATGCCATTTGTGGGTACTTAGGTTGATTTGGCTCATGTCCAGTCTAATGCTGACAAAGCGAACAACTTCATTGAGCACATTCAGAATATCTGCCAACAGGTTCATGACATATTGGACAGAGCCAATGCTAAGTACAAGCAACAACATGATCAACATCAGGTGCCACACCACTTCCAAGTGGGTGATAAATTGTGGCTACATTTGTAGAAGGAGTGCGTCACTGGACCCCACCGCAAGCTTCACCTGCTCCGATATGGTCCGTACACCATCACCAAGGCTATAGGGAACATTTCCTTTGAGCTCAGTATTCCACCATTCCTTGGTCTGCACCTAGTATTCAATGTGGACCGCCTTTGTCCCTATTTCCCACCTCTACTGGACACCTCTAACATTGTAGAACAACTCACACCAACAAAGTTAAACCCATAATGCATGGAATATGCCACCACATATTGTATCATGGATATGCAAATCAAGAACACTCGCTTGCAGAAGATCCAGTTGTATCGGGTTTTCAAATCTGGCCAACTCCTGCACCAAGGCAAGTGGTTCACTAGGGACCAAGTTCAACAAAAGTTTCCTCATCTCATGGAGGAAATAAATGTAATGGGGACCATTGCTTCCTAAGGGGGGAGGAATGATCCAGGTGGATATTGGTGGCCACCTGCCTATTCCACTTAGGATGATCCAGGTGGATATTGGGGGCCACTCGCCTATTCCACTTGGGGCCCCACCATTTCCTCTTTCAGTTTTTCAGTTTCTGCACAACTTACTATTTTTAGCAGTTTTTCGGGTCCTAAACTTCCGAAGCCGTTTTGAGGCCTTAAACGATGTTTTTTGGGCATCGCGCCTACAGCGAATATCATTCCGTTTCGGAATGGATGTTCGTGGCGAAAGTTGTAGTCCTCGGATAGAAATTTCTAATGATGTACCATGTGCGTCAAACAGAGATAGTATGCCAAAGTTACGTCCCTGGGAAGTTGAAACACCAATTTACCCAAACGGGGCCCATAGTTTTGGTGCTTCATCTCCTAGGGTTAGATTTTTGGATGTTTAGAGTTCTCCATTATTTCTCAATGATAAATAGGCCCTCGAGCCTCATTGTAACTCAGTTCAGAGTCCTGTAGCCGCCACATCTCTTCTCAGAGATAGCTACCAGCTCCCTAGCTAGTTTTATTTCCATTCTGTCTGTAAGCAAATTTCAGTTCTTTGATATTAATGAAATGAAGTGTTATTTCCGCTGCATCTCTGTATTTATGGTTATATGTTTATTCTGTTGCGTTCCTGCATAAATCCAGATCATAGGGCCCCACCATTATTTCTTTCATTTTTTCAGTTTCCTTAATTATAGCACAATTTGCTATTTTTAGAAGTTTTTCGTGTCCTGAACTTCTGAGTCGTTTTGAGGCCCTAAACGACGTGTTTTGGGCATCAAACCTATGGAAAATAGGAGTTCGTTCCAGACTATGATTTTGTTCTAGACTCAATATTTGTGGTCATTAGTTGTAGTCCTCAGATAGATATTTTTAAGGATGTATCATGTGCGTCAAACGAATATAGTATGCAAAATTTACGACCCCGAGAAATTGATGTACCAATTTACCCTGATGGGGCCCATATTCTGGTGTTTCATCTCCTAGGGTTATGTTTTTGGATGTTTATGGTTTTCCATTGTTTCTCAATAATATATAGGCCTTCGAAACTCATTGTAACACATATTTCAGAGGCATGTAGCCACCACATCTCTTCTCAGAGATAAGCTACTAGTGCCCTAGCTAGTTTATTTCCATTATGTCTGTAAACAAATTTCAGTTCTTTGATATTAATGAAATGAAGTGTTATTTCCACTGCATTTTTATATTTATGGTTATATGTGTATTCTGTTGTGTTCCTACATAAATCCGGATCAACCCTGCTTTGACCAAAGTTTTCATCTCTAACCTCAAAGACAACCAAGTGACCATTGCAGGAGTAACCTTCACCATCTCCACAGATACTATTGTTGTAGCCACTGGAATACCCAATGTGGGTGAAAAATGGTTTAAGGCAAAAGATATAGATTCCCAACATTATGAACCATTTCTCAAGCCAAGGTACAAAAATGACAAAAAGAAAGTCTTTCCTTTCAGCCACCTACTTGACAGATTTTCTCCTATGATGAAGATCATCATGAAGTATTTCACTTGTGAGGGCAGATTCTCCATACTATATGCCTATCACATCATACTGCTCATGCATTTTGCAAGGGTCAAATTGTTCAATATCCCTCACTATTTATACAAGATTATTGATAAAATGTCATACATAGTGCAAAATAGAGAGTATGAGCATCAGATGAACAACCTCTTTCATCACTCTCTAATCAAAATAATTGTCCTTCATCATCTCAATTAGCTAAACATTTCATGGGAGACCTTTATTGAGAATGATGCCTTCAATACTCCACCACCTCAGCTTGCTAGACCAATTCCACCACCAACATCAATGTCTCAAAGAAAATCAGGGTCATTTAGCAAGGCTATAGTCAAAGAGGTCAAAGAAATAAAAAAGGTCAAAACCTACCAGAGGGGACGTAGGCAAGTGTTTTCTCCACATATTGTGGAAGGGGCCTTACCTTCTTCATCATCAAAGCAGGTACATCAGGATGAGTAGCAAGAAGAGACAATTGTCCATGAAGAGGAAGACCTTTATGAGGAAGAAAGAGAATTTGACTTGATGGATTTGGATGATCAAGATGATCAAGAGGCCTCAAAGCTGATCATCAAATAGAAGGATTCCATTATCAAATAATTACAAGACAACATGGCAAGAGCTCAATTTGTCATATAATTCCTTGAACGAGAGAACAAGCTTATGAAAAACAAGCAAGTACTCATGGAGCTAGAGTTGCTAAAGGAAAAAAGGCAAGACATCAAGGGTAAGGCAATGATGGCACCTAATGACTCGGATCTTGATGATACTAAAACCATCAAGTCAAGACGAAAAACAAGAGGTCTTAAGAGAGCTCTAGAGCAATAAAAACATGAGGAAAAGCAACTTATTTTTGAAGAAAGGATTGCCAAGGAAGTTGAAGATGATAGAGAGGTATGGCTAGATAGGGTAAACCTCTACCTTGAGAAGCTCCTCCACGGGGAAAATTTTAAGGATGGAAATTTATCTGAAAGATTAGAATCCTTGGTGAATCATACTAATCCATAATATGTAAACTATAAAATTCTTGGTGATATTTTAGTAAAAATATTCAAACTTATAATGATTTTATATAGTCCCTATAAAGTTTTGGCGAATTTTAAGTTAAAATATTTATTTCTTATAAAATTTGGGCGAATCATTTTTAAGAAAAAATGGGAATTGACGAATATTTTTTTTGGAAAAAGCATGGAAAATTAGCCCATCTGCGAATATTAGCCCCTAAAATTTTCCCTGCTCCTCCATATGCTCAGAAACATGTTCAACAAGTAGATCACTAGGAACAATATCTACAACATCAAACTTAAGCAGTTGAAGATAAATACATGCAAACCCTAATCAAGAAAAAGGAGGAAGATAAACTGGAGATCCTTGTTGATGCTTCCCTGATTTCTTGAGGCACATCATTAGCATTTAATCTACCCATTTTGAAGGATTTTGGGTAACCTTTGAAATTTTAAGCATTTTGACAAATTTTGACAGGTCAGCACAGTCCACCAGTCAAAAGCGCAGCGCCTAGGGCATTGCACTTTTTTTGGGAGCCTCCAAATGACACATGGCCACCACCATTGGATTCAGAAGGCCTTCTACATCAAATTTTGACTATTGGAACACCAAAATTGGACATTATGATAGGGAGAAATGGACAAAAACACCAAAAAAAATCACCTTTCTGCCTCATTTTTCAGACTGGGATATTTGACTTTTGAGGGCCTTAACTTCATCATTTTCAGAACTGAAGGGGAATTTTGGAAACTATAGAGGATCAAATTTCCAATGAGCTATCATGAGCTCAATTTTTACTTCAGGAAGGCCTCTAAAACTCACTTTGAAGTTGGCACTGCGCTTCTGCTTCAGGCGCTGCATTTTTGCTTAAGTCGTTGCGATTTTGCCAGTTGCTTGATATTTTTCAAAATTTTCCAGATTTCTCTGTTGGTGATAGAATTTATGAGTTTTTACTGATGTAATTCATCCATGTAAATTTAATTATGTCCTAAATAGTTACTAGAGGGTGTTTACATTGAGTAAAAGTGTATTTTTGGCTAAATGAATCAGTTTCACCAAAGTTACGGATGAGTTTGTTGACCTCCCTAGGCTTTGGGTTTCTAGTTGAGCACTTTTTGGATGAGCTCCACAAGTCGGGGATTCGACCCTTGAGCCGGGGAGAATCAGTTTTGGTATATACTATTAACTTATTTTCTCATAGTAAGGGTTGGATGTTGTTGGATTGATCTTGGAACACTTTTTGTAATCAGACTTTTGGCTAATAATAACAGACTGAGTTGCAACTATTTTGATGGAATTCATGTGGTAAAGGATTTGACATTGTTTCTTATTTTGTTATGTGAGTGTGTGAATTTATTCTAATTCATATTTCATTCCATGTCTAAATTTAAATGTTTCCTAAGTCAGAAAGACATAATTCACTAAGTTTATGCTCTGTTTTGGAGGGATATTTACAATTTGTTTCATCTTCTTCCTAGTAGAAAAGAATTCATATCTCTAGTGTTCTTTTCTCAAACCTTATCAGTCTAAACCATTTCATCAGATATACTCTTGTGTTGATTTTCTTACCTACCTTGCTCCATCAAATCCCTGCGATTCTGATCCTCGTTTGCCTTGACCTAATTTCTTCCTTGACCTATTCACCATCCAACACCTCAAAATTTCGATCAAACCCCTATGCTACTACTAGTATCTCATTGATCCAGTCATCTTGGCTGAGATCCATTGGAGAGAGCCCTCTCCTGCCTAGTAGGGCTAGCTACTTGGAAAAATATTGGTCTATGGCTACCTTCGCTGGTCTCTTCTCAGCCTTAGAGATCTGCTAAAGTGATAATAGATTGTAGCTGAAAATTTGTTGTTTTGTTTGTTGTTTCTGGAAATTTGTTGTCTATTCCTAAAATTTGGCATTATGCTCCTGAAAATGAATTGTCTTCTTATTCGATGAGTTCACATAATTTGTCCCATACATTTTCATGCAGGAAAGAAAAATTTAGCGACTTTTTGTATGGCTCATCCATTTCCGTATGTTTTGCAAAAGTAGGTTTAGTTATGAACAAATGCTCGACTTCATGCTGAATTAACAAATCATAAATTAAACCTTCAATGAAATCCTTTCCTGTTATAACTCCTCTAATTTTAGAAAATTTAGTTTTATCCACTGCTATCTCATGTAATATGTGCTGATAATATTCCAGGGGAATTAACTTATCACCTATACCCTGTAAACCTAGAAGTCCTTTCTGATGTAGTGCATTGAATTTCCCGTGGAACTTTTTAATTTGAGCTTCTAAATTATGACATTTATTTTCAAGCTGTAGCATTAAATTTCTCTTAGTGAGCACCTTTCTTACCTCCAAGATAGCTTCAATATTGTCTTCAATGACATCTTCTTCAAGCTCTTCTTTTGTCTTGGAATTTAGAACCTTAATTATCCCTGTGGATCTCCTAGTTTGTGGTCGAGGTCTTCCTTTATTTTTTCCTCTACTGCTTTCGATGTCTTTAACAAGTCTTCCTGTTCAAAAATAATCTCAATCGAGGGCCATATTTTAGTCACCAATGCATTTATATCCATACATATATTCTCTTTAGCTTGGGAAATAGCCTGTGCTATTAAAGATTCACTTTCATAAACCTCTAATTGCTTCGTTAGCTTAGAATTATTTTGTATTTCAGCTAAATAAGCATTATCAGTTTTTAGTTTTTGTTCTTGAATCTTTTGTAACTGCATCTTAAGTTTTTCAATTTCTTGATCTTTTAGAGACAAGTATCCCATGGATTTAAAAATTTTTGTTGCTGCATCACTAGACTGTGTATCCACTGTAATTTTTGTGGTTGTAAATGTCCAATCTGTTGAAGTACCTGTAGAAGATGATGTTGCTATGGGAATGGAAACCGAAACACTGAGTTGTTGTTCTTTTTCTTTTAAAAATGTCTCCATATCATCTTCCATTTTTTGAATTTGAACATTCTATTAAAATATCAATTTAAAGATATTCTCTTTTCCTTTCTCTAATTGGTCAACTTCCTTAGCATGTGGATGTTTTGTAGTAGAAAGTTTAAGTTTCTTCCTCAATGTTTGAATTTCATCATTTTTGTTCTGGATCATCTCTTCACTTGCTTTGACATCATTAGGATCATATCCTAATTTAATCACCATATATTCAAGTGCTTTAATTATGGTATCTTTGGCTAAAGATGAAATCCTCTCCATTTTTAACCGTGTATGAGTATTATTGAGGGAAGATTGCAGTTTAGATGTTGTCATAGATGAACTGGTCAGATTAGAATACATCATATTAGCTACCTACTTATGAAGGTCAATTTTATCAATTGCATGGATTTACTTGGTAGCAAAAGCAAAAATAGATGTTTTATAGTCTTCTGCACTTTTAGGGACTGGAAATTTGGGTTCCAAGAAGGCTAATTGAAATTATCCATGTTCAGTATCAAGTGCAGAAATAAGTTTATGCTGGGTAGTAGAAGTATGTTTCCAGAATTCGTAATATGTGGTAGCCTTCAATGCTTTATTATTTGTTTTAATCTCTTTGTACCTAGAAAAAATATTTTGCTATGTTGTGCCCTGAGAGACAAATGATATAGGAGAATTTGTGGTGATCTACTCAATTCTTGGAAAGGCAAAAGTATGAAAACTTTCCAAAACCATTGTAGCGTGCTCCTGTGAACTTTCTCCTTCTAATGGCTCTTCATGAGTATTTTTCTTCTCCCTTCTCTTGAAAATTGTGAAGTCTATCTCTTAAATTTCTGAGACTATAGGAGACAAAATTTCTCTTGACCTCTTAGTCTCTTTTTCTTGAGGAATTGGAGTCTGTGAAGTTGCCTGAGTAACAATTTGTTCCTCAGCCTTTTGCAATGTGTTTGCCTGCCATTCTTCTTCATTTGCATACTGCTATATTTATAGCCTAGCTGTATTCAAATCTCAACTTTCTAATAATCCCCAAGGGATCATAAGACCAAGTAAATATTACCATAAATTTCATCTATTTTAAAAATCATATGCCTCCTTTGTTGCTGCTCTGGTATTTACAATGAAAGTACCAATTTGGGCCTTTATCTTGAATTGTGCTTTCTACTTCCTAGATACAAAATATAAGTTGTCCATATTCATCATTTTATTTCTATATTCTACGGCAAAGATCCTTATTGGCACAAATATTAGAAACCTGTAGGGAGGAAGTTCACAACCATATATCTTGATCTCTATATAATTTTGGTAAAGATACTAGTCTACAACTTTAGCTTGATCAGTAAGGTGCAAAATCCTTCTGATTTTAGGTGAAATTCTTGGTATAACATCACTGCTTAGAAGACACAAATACATATTTAGAAATTGATTCACAAAGTCACTGAAATAATACTCCTTTGTGTTCTTCCTTACTAAGGAAATCTAGTGAATTACAGACTGAGGCCTTCCTTCTACATCCAACTCATGCAATGGGAATTTGAATCTTTCTTTTTGATAAAATAGAAGTAAATAGATAAGAACTGGCCTATTTTTAAAATCACCCTCAACATAAAATTTAAGAAATTGATTACGAATAATGTTTGACAAAAACTTACTGTAGTTGAAGATCAATGATGGTTTGTTAACCACAGATAAAATTGACAAAAATAATTGCTTCATTAGCCCAATAATAAGTGGGATACCCTAATAGACATGCAACCACAGAAATAATATTCCTTGACATTTCTGGAAAAATTGAAGTGCAATAATGTGGATTGGTCCTAGCCAACTTGAAATTCTCAGGTAGAAAAGTTTCAAAAATACAATCTCTCTAGGGGAAAGTGATTTTTTGATAGATTTCCATGAGGGAATAAACATAAAAGGGATATAGAGGGGCTTGTCAATCAATTTGGAGATCTTTGCATATTGACTCAGGTGTAATTGCAAATAATAATTCATTGTTTTGGGCAGTTACAACCCTTTGACTAGGAAGATGCCTTAGATGGAACAAGGTGACAAATTCAAGAAAAGCATAATTTAGGGGAAAGAAAAATTGAGGTAGGAAGGATTCCTAAATACTCAATTCTTCGTTGACATCAAGGAATTCCTGGTTTGCCTAGTTGTGAATTTCATAGAGGTCAAACTCACACTGGGTTTATGATATTTTGTATTGGGTCTCAACCAGGGGAAGCTCATCTATATTTATAATAGTGGGTAGCGTAGGGCTTTCCACGACCAATTTAGGCTTTCCTTTTAGATAAGACATTGTAAATGATGAAATTACTAGCTTGAGTGTCGAATTACCGAGTTACAAAGGTTATCGGTGTAATAGATGACTGTGGGCTGAGATAATTTGAAATCGCACCTGTGCTGCTGCAAGAAGAAAAGGAGGAAAGAGTGTATGCAGGGTGATATAATGATTTAAAAAGGATTTTTTGATGAATAAAAAATTTGTAACCTTTTTTGGTCATGTCCGATTAATTCACTAGACGTTGGTGGGGAGAATTAAATTACTTAAACAGTTACTTAGTTGTTGGCAAGCGAAATTTATTGATATAACGGTTAAATGGTAAGAGAAAATGAGAAAATGACAAGTGACAGGGTATGAGTAGCGGTGAGAGTGGCGAAGGGAGTGAAGAGTGGTTTTCGGGGGGGGGGGGGGTCTGAAATTAATGTGGGGATGCCACGTATGCTTGAGGGGTAATATAAAATCAACTTTTTGGACCCCCCCGTTAACATTTGAAAGTGCGAGGGGGTCCTGAACTCATCCTCCGTTGTTAATATGGGTGGGGACGATCACATCCACTTGTTTGAAATTAGTCTTTATCAGTACATGACAAAGTGTCAAATCATATCTTATTACAAATAAAGAAATCCTCGAAAATTTAAAAAGGACTAAAATAACATTAAAATAAAATGACCATGGTGGAATTTTAACTAGCGCACCTACCTTAGGGATTTTATTAATATATATTTTGTTTTTTTATTTATTTATTTATTTACTTTTGTTGATTTCTTTCTTTCTTTTTATTATTTATCTCTCTCTCTCTCTATATATATATATATATATATATATCTGTGTGTGTGTGTGTGTGTGTGTGTGTGTGTGTGTGTGTGTGTGTATGTATATATTTTAACGTAAGGGAAAAGTAAAATGACAACTAGGGTGAAAATAAGTTACAACATTGACTCCATTTCGGGACTGCTTCTCCCCGCGGGATGCAAAGAACTTGCAGATCCATGTGCCTTCTCCTTTGGCTATGGCTTTTTTTCTATGGAAAGCACACTTTTATGCTGAAACTTTAAAGAACACCCAAAATTTAAAATGATGAAAATGAAATAACTTAATACTGAATATAGTGCTTGAGGTATTGTCCATTAATTGGCAATGAAGAATATTTTCCTTTCAGGTTCGGTAAAAAAAATGTAATGTTACCCTTTACTTCAGAAATGTTGAAAGATCCTAACCAAAAATTGTCAAACTTTCCATGCTTGCCTCTTCTCTTCTGGCATCCCATCTCAAATCTAAGTCTCCTTGTTTGAAATCTCGTTCTATGGCCTTCCTATCAAACAAGCTCTTTATTTTATCTTGATATTGTCTAATTTTATGTTGAACTTCATCTCTGTCCTGATTCAAATCAATGATTTTATTGATTCTCCTTGAAAAATCATCAACTTATTCATATGACTCCTGAAATAATTTCATAACTGGAAATGCTAATTATGTTGGAAAAAAATCTTCAATCCCATATACCAGTTGGATAGGAGATTTACCAGTAGATATTTTAGGTGAAAATCTATTTTCCCATACTGCATATTTGAGATGTCTGTCCCAACTTCTTTTGTGATCTGCCAATACTTTCTTAATGACTTTAACCAGAATCTTATTTGATGATTCTGCCAACCCGTTACCCTGAGGATAATGTGGTGTAGAATGATGTAATTTAATTTAACATTTTTGACATAATTCTATCATTTTAATACTATTGTAAGCTTTAGCATTATTTGTAACAATTTGTCTTTGGAAACCAAATGTGGAAAAAATGTTTTCTTCAATGAACTTTATCACCACTGTACCTGTTGCATTCTTGACATGAATTTCCTCTACCCACTTGGTAAAATAGTTAGTGGTTGTTAATATCCATCTATGTTGATTAATTGAAGCTGGAACTATTTCTCCTATGAAATCTAATCCCCATTATAGGAAAGGAGCTTTAACTGGAACTGGAACAAGGGGAAACTCTACTAGCCTTTATTTTCCAGCAAATATCTGACATGGAATACAACTCCTTACTTTCGCTCCAAATTGTGAAAATAGTTTTGGCCAATAGAAACCAGCGCTTAAAATTTTATATGCAGTTCCTTTCCAAGCATAATGTCCTCCACATATGCCTTAATGAAACAACTCAATTACTCCTTTAGTTTCATTTTCAGATAGACATAATAAGAGGATATTTAAAGGATCTTTCCAATACAAATTGGCATTTATAATACAATAATTCATGGACTTGAGTCCCAAATATTTGCACTGATTCTTGGTGAATTTGAGAGGATACTTAAAATCACGAAGAAAATTCACTATGTATTTATACCAATGTGAAAGTAAAATTTTCTCATCAATATGTAAAGGAAGAGAAGTATTATCTTCATTGGAGGAAGGTTCTTATGGATTCTCATCTCTTGAATTCTAAGAAGGTTCTTTTGGATTCTCCTCTCTTCGAATCTAAGAAGGTTCTTTTGGATTCTCCTCTCTTGGAATCTGAAAAGGTTCTTGTGGATTCTCCTCTTTTGAAATATGAATAATAGTATTAATACCAAGTATCTTACAATTTGATTCAGACATAAGTTTAGCTAAACATTTTCCTTTCACCGACTTGGTAGGTATGATATCTAGATCAAAATCAAGTATCTTAGCAATCCATCTTCCCATATTTCCATTTGTATCAAGCTGAGTTAGAACCGTTTTTACTTCATTGTTGGGAACATAAGTAATTATAGGAGAATGTAAGACATATATCCTAAATGCTTTCAAAGCTTGCACCAAGGCATAAGCTTGTTTCTCTATGATGTCATATATTAATTCAACATCCCTCATAACCTTACTAAAAAACGAATTTTATTTCTCTTGTTGATCATCATTTCTTTGCAGTAAAAGAACTGCTAAGGTAGTATCCAAGGCAAATTAAAAGATACTGAACAACTTTCTGTAGTCTAGACTAGATAGCACTAGGGATTTTGAAATAACCTTTTTAATATGTGAAAAAAGAATATTGTGATTACACTATCCATTTAACTTCTTTATCCTTCTTTAACATGCTATTAATATCTTTCCCAATCTCAACATAATTAGGAATAAATGTTCTTAAAACAATTATCTTTCGTAAAAGTGCTTGAATTTTTTTTCCTAGGTATACCAATTACCTGAATTGCTGAGCCTCTCTTTGGATCAATAACAAATTCTTCCTTTGAGATTATGTGTCCCAATAGCTTTCCTTATTTCATCGCAAAAAGTGACTTTTTGGGATTTAGTGAAATTTCATATTTCTAGCATCTTTCAAAAACTTTCCTCAAGTGTTTCAAATGATTTTTATTAGAATTAGAAAAGACAGTTAAACCATCAAGATATGTGACAATAAACATTTATATTACCAACAAATTCCAGATCTATTTCTCTTTGAAATGTTGCTCCAACATTAATTAAACCAAATGGCATTTTGGCATACATGAATGTGCCGCATGGAGTTGCAAATGTTGCCTTTTATTTGTCTTCTGAACTAACTAGAATCTAGATATATCAAGAAAATCCATCTAACATTGAAATCCTATTTGAACCTGAAACCCTTTGAAGTAATTGGTCCATTTTTGGTAATCTATAATTATCCTTTAAAGACAATTTGTTCAGATTCCTAAAGTCAACACACGATATTATCTCACCATATTTCTGTTGGCAATATGTTTCTGGTATCCTATTATATTGAATTGATTGTCTTTGATGGCAACTCTCTGACACAGGATGCAGATAATGACTGTATGAAGAACTCAGAAAACCATCAGCAGTTCTATACAAGCAGAATATAAGAATGAATGTACATTAATTGAAGCTCTGGAAGAATCGATGTGAATAAGGACGTGTTAAATCATGTGTGAATAAGTTCGGTGTATTCATACATCCTGACAAACCTCTAAAGTTGGAGGGTTGTGGTCTCTTCGCAATATGTGTTAAGTATGGCTGAGTAAATCTGAGTAAAGGGCTGATGAATTCGATTTCTGTAAAAGCACGAGCTAGCAAATCGGTAAAGGATGTAATTCTGTATGGTGGAATCGATAGGTTAACCTGCTTGCTAAAGAATGCAATTGAATGGACACATGATCGCAGAGCATGTTTATCGGAATACATATATATGTATTTAACTTGAGTTACATTAACATAATCGCGCGGAGGAAGAACAATTAAAACAAGGTTATGCCTTCATGAAGAAACGTAGCAATGACGGAATAAAGGCAGACAGAACCCTGAGCGAAGCGAGCGGAAAGGAACCACAAGCGGAAGAAACCACGAGCGGTTTCCGGTTTTCATCACACTGCTTTTGACAGACAAGCGGTTTTCAAGAGGTTGGGAGAGATTCCATAGATCAACTGACGCGTGTCCTCGAGCGAATTTGAAAAACTGCCATCACAGCGCGCCATCGCACGTTAACGATCGACCAAGGAGGCCGCGTGATATCGTTGAGCATCGTCGATCTGGAGGGGAGCCATCGGATGGCGGTCGTATGAAGAAGATGCGCGAAAGTTAACCAAAGTACGACGCGGGAATTTGATTGGACGATTAATCATATGCGTGGGGCCCGGAGTTAAATGTTTATTAACCTTGGCTATAATATTATACGGCGGAGATAAAGATTACCTTTTGGGTCGTTTCGTGTTGTAAGAATATGCATGGAAAAGCGTAGGTTGGGGTTCCAATCTGGATTATTTTTTTAATACGTGGGTTGTTATTAAAAGAGCGTTTTTGTATGCCTTAGGAAGGTCATTACAAAAGAAGAAATTTGGATTAATATCTCAATCTCAGATTGAGATATTAAAAAGCCTTAGATTAATTATCTAATTTCCAAACCAAGAAAATAATGAGAAATTGTTTGGGGCTTGGGTAGACCCCACTAGATTATCTATTTGATCCCGTCCAGGAAATACCATCAGCGGTTGGGTGGTTTTGACTCATGGTATTAATAAAGGCAAAACTATATAAGGAGAAGAGGGTTATAGTACAAGGTGGGTGCGGAGGGATTTTCAATAAATAAATCTCTTTAAGAGATATCTGCATGATTGAACTCTGTTGTCTGATAACGATGAATCTATGATGCACCTATAGAGTGGATGAAGGTTCAAGATCTCTAGATCTAGAAATGGTGAATCTCTAGGAAGACCTGCAAATAAATAATGAAGACCTAACGCAAGTCTGATTAAGAAATTGAAGGAAGTTGATGGATCTGAAATCAAGGGGGTTGGAGCTCCCTTCCAGTAGTGACTGGAGAACAAGAGAAGGTTGTAGCCTTCTGCAGGTGGGTGCCTGCGTGCTGGTATAAGTCTGCGCCAACACAGAAATTGTAAGAAGTTTTCTTTATAATAAATATTGAAGACAAAGACGACAACAGCGGTGGTTTTCTCCCAAATTGGGTTTCCACCTTAAATACTGGTGTTCATGTGTGTTGCTTATGTGTGATGGTTTTTTTTTATTCCTGCACATTCTTACTGCTTACTAAACCTCTGATGAATGAATGATGCAATAATCTAAGTAAAGGATTAAATAATATCTTTGATAAAAAAATTTCAATCAGTTCTAAATACTGATTCACCCCCCCCTCTCAGTATTTTTCTCAACAATTGGTATCAGAGCAGGTCCTTTTGAAAATCTTAGCCGCTAGAAGGAAGATCAATCAAGATGAGCAATCAAGATGGAATAACATCTATCAAGCCTCTGCTCTTCAACGAAAACAATTTAATCTTCTGGAAAACAAGGATGAGATCCTATCTTCAGTCTCTGGGTGCAGATGTATGGGCTATTGTTGAAGTAGGATATCAATATCCAGCCGCAGTACCAACAGATCCAATGGAAAGAAAGAATCATGAAAAAATTGCAAAGGCAATTAATTCTCTATTGGGAAGTCTAACTGAATCAGAATTTGTCAAAGTCATGCAGCTGAATACAGCAAAGGAAATATGGGACAAAATCATTCTAAGCTATGAAGGTGATGCAAAGGTAAAAAGTGCTAAACTCCAAACTCTCAGAATTCAATATGAGAACCTAAAAATGCATAATGAGGAGAGCATTGCTAATTTCTTTTTACGACTTGATGATATTGTAAATCGTATGAGAAATCTGGGAGAAACAATAACTGAATCTACTTTGGTTGAGAAAGTTTTAAGATCACTAACGACAAAATTTGAGTCAAAAGTTTCTGCTCTTGAAGAAAAGTAAGATCTTCAAAATCTTACTGTGGTGCAACTTCATGGCATCCTAACTGCATATGAAATGAGAAGAGGAGGACCATATGAAGTCAAAGAAGCCATCTTTAGAGCTTCTAAAAAAGGGAAGGAAGTACAAGAGACAGAAGGATCAGGGTGTATCTCATAAGAAGATGAGGTAAATTTTGTAAAGAAACTCCAACTTGGTACAGGACGGTTCAGAGGTAAGCTTCCTTTCAAATGTTTTTCTTGTGGAAGAGTTGGTCATTATGCTGCTAAGTGTCCTCACAAAGAAACACATGAAAAAGGAATGGAAGTAGCAAGAAGGAATACGAATCGGTTTAGCACTAGAAAAAGTTACTATACTCATGAAGACAGTGATGGGTTATCAGACAGTGAGGAAGAATGTGAACAAGACCTTAGACTATTCATGGCATTTGAAAAGGAGTCTAGAGAAGAAAAGGATACTTTTATGGACGCTTTAGAGGACAATTATTTTCTTGATGAAATCAATAAACTCAAAATATGCTTAGAAGAAAGTAAAATAACCATAGAAACTCTGAAAAACCAGCTTCAAGAAAAGGAGAAACATAATGAGAAATTAGAATGTGAAATAGTAAGTCTAAGAAAAGAAATTGAGAAAGTAAAGACTTTGAATCTTAGATTTGCTAAAGGATCTGAAACCTTAGATGAGATTATCAAGATACAACGTTCTCCTCTTCTAAATACAGGTCTTGGATATATCGGAGAATCTTCTTAGGCTTCAGCACCAAATTATCTAAAAGCAGCTACAACCAGTACACAACATTCTGCCCCTCAGCAAGGGAATAAAGAATCTTTACAGATAAAGCATGACCATCTCAATTCAAAGAACACTAACAGGAGTAACTTTCAAAGAAACACCAATCAACAGGTAAATTCAAGTAGAAGATTTCATGATCGCAAAAATTTCTTCTTCAATGTACAATGTTTCTCATGTCACAATTTTGGTCATAAAGCTATTCAATGTGTTGCATATAAAACCATCATGACAAGAGAAGCAAGAAAGAGAAGGATTGATATTGGAACAAAGAAGAATACATATAACAACTTTTCTCCTCTTCAAAGTGAAGTTGAATGTGCTTATTGCAATAACTTTGGCCATGAAGAATCTGAATGCAGGAGCAAAGTCCAGCCAAAAGAGCATCTTCCTTCAAGCTCCAAAGTATGGAAAAAGAAGGAATTACAGGTTGAAAATTGTGGCATAGCTTTATTTTCAGAAAGAGAAGAAAATCAATGGTACATTGATAGTGGATGCTCAAAACACATGACAGGTGACAAAAGCAAACTTCTTGCATATAGTGCTCTAGAAAAGGAAAAGAATGTTACATTTGGAAATGATACTCCTGCTGTCATTAAGGGAAAAGGATATGTTTTTCTAAAAGAAAATCTGAAAGCTAATAATGTCATGTATGTGGATGGATTAAAGCATAACCTGTTAAATGTAAGTCAAATGTGTGATCAAGGAATTGAAGTTGTCTTTAGTTCAAAAGAATGTGTGGTATGTGATCTTGATACAGGTAAAACAATTATAAAAGGAAACAGAACTCCAAGAAATCTGTATGTATTAAAGAACTACAAAGAAAAATGTTACATGAGTAAATCTTCAGAAAACTGGCTATGGCATAGAAGGTTGGGGCATCTGAGCTTCTCTCAAATCAACAAATCAAGTAGACTTAAAGCTGTTCATGATCTTCCCAATATTACACCACCTGAAAGTACAATATGCAAATCTTGCCAATTCGGTAAGAAAACCAGAGTGCAATTTAATGCCAAGGAAGGTTCATCAAGTAAGCCTCTTGAACTCATTCATAATGACATATGTGGACTTGTGAAGAAAAATTCACCACGTGGTGAACAATACTATATCTTATTTATTGATGATTTCTCTAGAATGTGTTGGATTGGGTTGATTAAACACAAAGATGAAGCATTTGAGAAATTTCAGATCTTCAAAGCACTATTTGAAAATGAATTAGATCTAAAAATCAAGTGTCTTAGATCTGATCGAGGAGGAGAATATACATCAGATGAATTCCTTGAATTTTGTGAACAACATGGCATAAAAAGACAGTTTTCTGTAGCTGGCACTCCACAGCAAAATGGCGTAGCAGAAAGAATGAATAGAACAGTTCAACAAATGGCTAGAGCTATGCTTGATGATTCCGGAACACCTGACACTTTTTGGGGAGAAGCAGCACATACAGCGGTAAATATTCTTAACAAGGCACATGTTCGTGTAAATAGTGATAAAACTCCATATGAACTATGGTATGGCAATCCTCCCACTGTGAAGCACTTTAGAGTTTTTGGGAGCAAGTGCTTTATCAAAAATAATGATGAAAAACTTGGCAAGTTTGAACCCAGAGCAAATGAAGGAATATTTCTTGGTTACTCCTCTAGGATTAGGGCATATAAATGTTACAATAAAATACTTCGGAAGATTGTTGAATGTATAGATTTTGTTATTGATGAGTCTCCTGCAGCTCCAAAAGAAGAAAAACAAACAACAGATGAAGACGATGATGACATATATCCTTCTACATCAAATAGGAATGATATAGACAATGAACCCAATGAAGAACCCGAAGAAGATTTATCTAAAAAAGCTCCATCCAGATATGTTCAAAAGAATCATCCAGAATCTCAAATTTTGGGAGAAAAGGGATCAGGTGTACAAACAAGAAGGACTCTTGTGGGATCTTCTAGTTACATGGCATTTCTATCCACTATTGAACCACAAAATGTCAATCAAGCCAGCAAAGATGAATTTTGGATTCAAGCCATGAATGAAGAGCTTGATCAAATTGAAAAGAATCACACTTGGGAATTAGTACCAAGACCTCATGACAAAAATGTCATTGGAACTAAATGGATATTCAAAAATAAGTTAAATGAGAATGGGGAGGTTATAAGAAATAAAGCTAGACTTGTTTGCAAGGGGTATGCTCAATAAGAAGGTATAGACTTTGAAGAGACTTTTTCCCTTGTAGCTAGACTTGAAGCCATAATAATGTTCCTTGCTTTTTCAAGTTTCCAACAAATCAAAGTTTATCAAATGGATGTTAAATCTGCTTTTCTCAATGGTGATCTAGAATAAGAAGTTTATATAGAACAACCAGAAGGATTCATTTTGGGAAATGATGAAAAAATTGTTTGTAGACTTAAAAAGGCTCTATATGGTCTCAAACAAGCTCCAAGGGCATGGTACTATCGGCTTGACAAATATCTTCATCAACAAGGATTTTCTAAGGGGTCTGCTGATAACAACTTATACACAAAAACTGAAAATAATAAACTCTTGATTGTGGTTGTATATGTTGATGATATCATTTTTGGAAGTAATGAAGAGTCTATGAGTCAAAATTTTGCTTCTGATATGCAGCAAGAATTTGAAATGTCTTTACTTGGGGAACTAACATTATTTCTTGGCTTGCAAGTGCAACAAGCAACAGATGGCATATTCTTATCACAAGCAAAATATCTTAAGAAAATATTGAAGAAGTATGGCATGGAAGATTGAAAACTTGTAAGTACACCAATGATAAACGGATGTAATCTCAGTTCTAATGATGATTCCCCCACGGTGAATCAACCAGAATACATATCTATGATAGGAAGTCTACTTTATCTCACTGGGACAAGACCAGATATTATGCATGCAGTTGGGATTGTTGGACGATTCCAATCTAATCGAAAAGAGTCGCACCTTTAGGATGTGAAAATAATATTCAAATATCTACAAGGAACTCAAGACTTTGGACTATGGTATCCAAAGAATGCTAATCTTACTCTTCATGCTTACACTGATGCAGATTGGGCTGGAAATGTTGATGATCGGAAAAGCACTAGTGGTGGTGCATTTTATATGGGGCCTCGGTTAGTATCTTGGTTCAGCAAAAAGAAAATCTCTATTGCCTTATCTACAACAGAAGCATAATATGTGGTTGCCGCATCATGTTGCACTCAACTTCTTTGGATGATGCAAACCTTACAAGACATTCAAATCAAATGTTCACTTCCTATTTCCATTATGTGTGATAATACAAGTTCCATCAGTATCTCAAAGAATCCGGTCATGCATTCCAAGACCAAGCACATTCCCATCAAGTATCACTTCTTACGTGAACAAGTGCTTGAACAAAAGGTGAAGTTGGAGTATGTTCCCTCCAAAGAACAAGTTGCTGATATATTTACCAAACCTTTACCTAGGGAAGCGTTCGAATATCTCAGACAGAAGCTGGGAGTAGTCTCTGCCATAAAGAAGATCAGATTTGCGTAAATTTAGAAGATTAAATTGGATACGCTCTTGTTGAAAGTGTTCAGGATGCACATGCTAAGGGGGAGCTTTGGTCATGTGGCAAGGATGCATGGTTGGCATTCTAAATTATTTGCTGTAATTTGCTCTCATCTTGAGTGTATAAGTCATTGAATATTATGTTTAAAGGTACATCATGATCTCAGGGGGAGCATGGTATTGTCAGTACAAAGGATCTTGATCTATCCTTTGCCCTTGATGTCAAAGGGGGAGAATATTGCTGAATGTATTTCTGGTCATGGTTGCCATCAAGTCCAAAGGGGGAGATTGTTGGCAATATGCTTCTGGTATCCTATTATATTGAATTGATTGTCCTTGATGGAAACTCTCTGACACAGGATGCAGATAATGACTGTATGAAGAACTCAGAAAACCATTAGCAGTTCTATACAAGCAGAATATAAGACTGAATGTACATTAATTGAAGCTATGGAAGAATCGATGTGAATAAGGACGTGTTAAATCATGTGTGAATAAGTTCGGTATATTCATACATCCGAAAAACCTCTAAAGTTGGAGGGTTCTGGTCTCTTCGCAATATGTGTTAAGTATGGCTGAGTAAATATGAGTAAAGGGCTGATGAATTCGATTTCTGTAAAAGCATGAGCTAGAAAATTGGTAAAGGATGTAATTCTATATGGTGGAATTGATAGGGTTAAACTGCTTGCTGAAGAATGCAATTGAATGGACACATGATTGCAGAGCATGTTTACCGGAATACATATATATATATATATATATATTTAACCTGAGTTCCATTAACATAATCGTGCGGAGGAAGAACAATTAAAACAGGGTTATGCCTTCATGAAGAAACGTAGCAATGACGGAATAAAGGTGGACGGAACCCTGAGCGAAGCGAGCGGAAAGGAACCACTAGCGGTTTCTGGTTTTCATCGCACCACTTTTGACAGACAAGAGGTTTTCAAGAGGTTGGGAGCGATTCCATAGATCGACTGACGCGTCTCCTCGAGCGACTTTGAAAAACTGCCATTATCTATTTGATCCCCGCTGGATTATCTATTTGATCCCGTCCAGGAAATACCATCAGCGGTTGGGTGGTTTTGACTCATGGTATTAATAAAGGAAAAACTATATAAGGAGAAGAGGGTTATAGTACAAGGTGGGTGCGGAGGGATTGTCAATAAATAAATCTCTTTAAGAGATATCTGCATGATTGAACTCTGTTTTCTGATAACACTGAATCTATGATGCACCTATAGAGTGGATGAAGGTTCAAGATCTCTAGATCTAGAAATGGTGAATCTCTAGGAAGATCTGCAAAGAAATAATGAAGACCTGACGCAAGTCTGATTAAGAAATTGAAGGAAGTTGATGGATCTGAAATCAAGGGGGTTGGAGCTCCCTTCCAGTAGTGACTGGAGAATGAGAGAAGGTTGTAAGAAGTTTTCTTTATAATAAATATTGTAGACAGAGACGACAACAGCGGTGGTTTTCTCCCAAATTGGGTTTCCACCTTAAATACTGGTGTTCATGTGTGTTGCTTATGTGTGATGGTTTATTTTGTTATTCCTGGACATACTTACTGCTTACTAAACCTCTGGTGAATGAATGATGCAATAATATAAGTAAAGGATTAAATAAGATCTCTGATAAAAAGTTTTCAATCAGTTCTAAATACTGATTCACCACCCCCCCCCCTCTCAGTATTTTTCTCAACAATTTCTTCCTAACAGGAACTAGGTTGGATATCCTTTGAGAATATCTTAAGGGGAAATTATCTTTACATCCAATAATATCTCTACTTCGTTTTCTATGACTGAAGCAAGATTGAATTTATTCTTCCTAATTTTTGTTGAAATGGTTTAGCTTATGGTTTAAGAGGAATTTTATGTTCAATAATGGTTGTGTCATAGGTTTTCAATTCTTCATATGACCATGCAAATGCATATTTATAATGTTTGAAAATATTGATGTATTTATCTTTAATTTCTTGAGGCAATGATGTTGAAATTTTAACATTTTTCAAGAGGCACTAATCCTTTTGGGATGTAGTTGTTTGATAATCGAATGATGTCATGATCATAAACTTTTTATTTTAAATTTGAATCTTGATCATTTTCATTTGATTTAATTCCATTGAACTATTCTCCTTCAACTTGTAAAGCAGGAAATTCATAAAACACTTGTAAAAAGTTTTTAATTGTTCATCATATTCAAAGACTTTCAAGTGTTTGACATTGTCACGAATCGTGGGTCTATATTTCACTTCAATCTGATATTGTAGTTGTAGTGGATCATGAATTTTAAAATTACTAGCAGAAATTGCCAAAGTATCAGCATGTATGTTTTCTTCTCTTGGGATCGATATGATATTAAAAGCTTGAAAATAATTTTCAATATAGTCCCATACTTCATTCCTATAATATCTAAGCCTCGGATGTCTAGTTTGACAAAGATTTGTGATTTTTTTACAATCAGCTCTGAATCACCATATACTACCAAATTTTGAACTTTTTTTTCTAGAGAAAAATCGAACTTTTTATATTGAAACGAAAAGTTACAGTGCACATGCATTGAAGCATTCATTTGTCTGGGAAAAATCCCTCCAGAGAACCAGCCCTTTTTATTACAGCCTTTTCCAAAACCAAAAAAAAAGAAGTTGTTTTCCAGTCCATACAAAAATTGCCAAAATTAGTTGGCCTGTTTACTCCACACCTGTTCCCGGGCCTCCTCTTATGAGGAAAAACCGTCACAGATAAAAAAAATGTATAGGAATTTGATACTGATATAAACATTTTTAAAAACAACAATATGTTTTTTGAGCAAGTTCAAGTAAAATAGTTAGATAGTATTTGAGTACAAATAGAAATATAACTAGCACAAAATATACTTAAACAAGATGTCTTGAACATGCAATAAAATTTCTACAAAAAGGGGGGCACTCCGTCTCAACAAGTCCTTCCAGCCCTATTTCTTGGATCTTCTAGCTGCCAAAATCCTGTTGTAAACCCTCCTTATAAAGGAGGTATGCCTCAGCGTTTCATTCCCTATAAATGTGAAAAACATAAATATAAGTAACATGTTCTTTCAACATCCATAGTTCCTCAATAATATGACTTAAAAAAAAGTTTTGATAGGTAAAATCCTTGTTGAACCATTTGATGATGTTTAGAGAATCTCCAAAAATATGAACTGAATTTAACCCCAGATGAGAAATCCAACATAATAGAGTGTGGAGAGCTTTAAGTTCTGCATAATTGTTTGTCCCAAGCCCAAGCCCAATGGAGGCCTCCAATCTCTTACATGAGCTTAGAGGAATCAATATGCCTGCCCCACAGATGCTTTCAGGGCTTGAGGCTCCATCAAAGTATGACCACGAGATGTCACCCCTTATCTGCTCGGGGATGATCACCCTATGATTTTTTTTTGTGCTCCACTCAGGCAATAACTCATATATAGCTGCACATTTAGAGGCTATTGAGTGATACAAAATCTCCTAGTCTCTAACAATTTATCTGTTCCTTGCCAGCCAAAGACCTTAGGCTATAAGCAGTGGGATCGCTTTGCCTTTCTCCTCTTGACATATTTTCTACCAGTTTTGCCATGCTTCGTTTACATTTTCGCCTCTCCGGGTTTGTGAAATGCCAGTCAGACTCATGAATTTTGTCCGAACATATTTACTCAAAGAGAAGTGAATGAACATGTGAGGGACGATTTCAAAAGTGGATTTTTAAAGAGTGCATCTTCTTGGCCCTCCTTCTTTCTTTTTTGTATGTTTTCCCAAGTAAGGACTTTGTTTTTCAGAATACACCGGAAGAATTGATGGCTTTTGGCAGGGCACTTCAGTTTCCAGAGTAGTTTAGCCCACCATTCCAGGTTCTCCCACCCTTTCTTGGACATGAGGTAGGCATATCGAAACTTTGAAGAATATTTTACCGATGGGGCATGTACCCACCGGAGTTCATCTGGACTATCTTGGAGCCGAACATTTTTTCTTGTTAGCTCTTTGGTATAGTGATGCCATGCCTCGATCCATTGAGGGTCCAACTGAATATCTTCTCCTATCATCCACCCTTGATTGCATAAATTTGAAGCACCTTATTTTTCAATTAGGTTCAGGAAAAAGAAACCTTTGTCAGATAAGTGGTTCCTTAGACCTTCAGACAGTGAATATCTTGCATTACACCTTACCCAAGGATCAAATCCTATCCGAACCTATTGGCCATTTCCTACCTGACAAACCATACCTTCCTCAATGATCTTAATGGACCCCAGAGTGGCCATCCACACCACCGAGTCACGGGATGAATTTTTAATGGGGGTCTTTAGCCAATCGAGTAGAGGCATCAGGTCAATGTATTTCCTTTTCATAACTGAGGTCAAAAGGGAATCCTTTGATTGCATGTTCCATCCCATTTTTACTACTAAGGATGACAAAAAGGAGGGGAGATCCTTTATACCCCAGCGCCCCTAATCTTTCAGTCTTGCAATCCTCTCCCATTCCACCCATGGGAGCACTGCTTCCTCCTTTGAGCCAACCCATAAGAATTTTCTACAGATTTTTTGTATTCTCTCCAACATTTATTTAGGCATCCAATAGAGCATGGCCCAGAATATCGAGATAGCGATTAAAAATGACTTGATTAAGACCAGCCTACCAGCTCTTGACAACCACTTATAACTCCATATTTTTACTTTTTTTTTTCAATTTTCACCACCATCCACAGCTAGTCTATGGATTTGTAAGAATCAAGCTTGAGATGAAACCTGAGGTATCTGAAGCTCTCATTCATCTTCTTAAGTTCAAAAGGAAGGTCTTCTACAATTCTCCTTGATTCCTCTCCCAAGAGGCCTTATACTATAATGGAGGACTTTTGGACGTTAATACTCATACCTGTGGAAATAAGGAAGAGATCCAAGGACGACTTGATATGAGAGATGTCCCTTCTTGTGACATCACTAAACAGAAGGATATCATCCACAAATAGCAGGTGCATAATGTGTAGATTTGTAACAACTTCTATGCCTTTGATGTCCCCTTTCATTTTGGGTTCCACTAATAGATGACTTAGTCCTTCTGATGCCAGTAAGAAGATTAATGGTGAGAGAGGGCATCCCTGGGGAAACCCTCTTTCTCTCTTGAAAATAGGGGATGCTACCCCATTGATTATATCTACAAATATTATCTCAGTAATACATCCCATCACCCAGTTGATGAATTCATAGTGGAAACCCAGATGTGTTAGCAACAATTTGATATATATCCAACTTATTTTGTTGTAGGCCTTTGAGAAATCAATCTTTATGATCAACCCTTTCCTCCTGTACCTTTTCATACTATGCATGACTTCTTGAGCTACTCCAATTGCTTCATGGATCTGTCTTCCCTCGAGAAAACTAAATTGTTCCTTTGATATATTCTTAGAGAGGATTGATTTTAACCTTACAGCTATAACCTTAGCAATGATTTTGTAAACACAGTTACAAAGTGAGATGGGAAAAAAATCACAAAAGATCCACGCTCATCCACTTTTGGAATTAGTGCAATGAAATTCGAGTTAAAGGGTTAAAAAATATCTCCTTTTAACCTTGATTCTTCCACCACAGCTATAATTTCCTCCCCCAATGATTCAGAGAAATGTTGATAGAATTCCACTGTCCACCCGTCCAACCCAAGGCTTTTATCCTTTTGTATTGCTTTTAGGACTCCTTCCACTTCCTCCTTTGACGTCGGGCTTGTAAGCATCTCATTCTCCTCTTCTTCGACATACCTTGGGAAGAATTGTGCCACCTTCACTACTTCTGCAATAGTAGTTTCCACAGGGGCTTTGTATAGGTTCCTAAAGTAATTCTTTCCCATGGAAGCAAGATCCTCAAAGGATTTTGCAATCCTATCATCCTCGGTTCCCATCCCCAACATTGTATTTATATTCTTCCACCCTTTTGCATACTTGTGGAAGAATTTTGAATTTTCATCACCAACAAATAGCCAAATAGCTCTGCTCTTCTGCCTCCACTATTCCTCCGTTCCCAGGAGGATCTTATTTCTTTCAACCTCAAGGGTTTTAATGCTATCCATTTTTTCCAAAGTTTCATACCCATATTCATCTGGGCATTCCATTCTGACCAACTTTTCACCTATCCATTTTAGTCGTTCCTCCTCTTATGCTTTCTTCTTTTTTTCCTAATCAATTGTGGATTTGTTCATTTTTTTGAGATTTTCTAGGAATGAGCCTACTTTATTATGATGTTCCTCAGCTCCAATTGAGATACATGTCTCTTTTAAGAGGGAATTGAAAGATTCCTCCTTGAGCCACCTTAGGTTGAATTTGAATGGACAAACAGGCTTGGGATTTTATCCTTTGATTTCCAAGAGGATAGGGTGATGATCCGATTCCCCCCCTTCTCCAATCCATTGCTGAATCAACAGAATGTTGTCGACAATATCCTCTTTGATAAAAAAGCTATCTAGCCTCTTTGAAACCCTAGCTTCACCAACTCTTATGTTCTGCCAAGTAGGCCTCATCTTAAGGGGAATTAAGTCTATCAACTTACCATCAATAATTTTTGAAGAGAAGAAGTCCGAGAAGGGATATGATCGACCATTAGATCCCCAAGTTTTTACCTGCCCTATATAAAAATTAAGGTCTCCACCTATGATGAGGTTTAAGCTGCCATGAAGGATTTAACCTATAAATCATTCCAAAAGTGCATCCAGTCTTAGCATGGCCCGTAGATATTTATAAAGAGGAAATTTGAGAAGAGGTCTAAGGAATAGACTTCAAGTGCCAGTACTTGATCCAGACCCAAAGTGTTGATCACCTTTAGTTTTCCTTCCCTGAAGCCTATGGCTAAACCTCCTGACCTACCTTTAGTGTTAAGGCACTGAAAAGACCATCCTGGGTATGTCTTTGTTAAAGTCTGCAAAACGTTTTCTCCAGCTCCCATAGTATCTTGGATCATAGTAATATCTGGCCCATATTTATTTATGAGAGCCTTGAGGGCTATTCTTTTGGGTTCACTAGCCAACCCTCGATAATTTAAGGACATAATGATCATTTTTTCACCATCTCTGGGGTGGTCACTACTCTAAATACCACGGTTAATAGTTTCTACTTACCATTAGCTATATCCAGTTTGGTTCTCATCTAGCCTTTAGATAAATCGGATTTCCTACCCCTCTGCTTTGGTCCTGGAAGGGGATCCAAAAAATTCCCCAAACCCCCAAACACCTCCATCTAGTTTTCTTTCTTATCACGAGGTCTCAGATTGTATAGGCTTCTCTCACCTTCGTGTTTGTTAGGAATCGGAAAATCCAGAAATGGTGGAGTGTGCGGGTCTAGGTTTAGCTCAGGGATAGAGGTGATAATACTATCCAGAGAATCACTTATATTGATTTCATGTGTTTGTAGCGAATTATATTGAGAAGGCCTGGAAGGACCAGGCCCCAAAAACATTGCCATACAATCCGAAATAGTGACAGAAAGATAGGGAGTGGGATCAAAGGTAGTACCATCATTCAATGTAACTGTCGAGGCCTCAGGATCTTCCTGAATCGTGTGATGACATGGCTCCACTTCCATCACCTGTGCCTGATCGATCACTTCTTCCATCAACATGTTCTGGTCCCCTTCCACCGCCATTTGAAAAGGAACCCCTCCCTGCTTACCATGATCTATCTCTAAGGATGGCCTACCCACCAGAGTCTTAACTTCCTTCTCTAGCTTATTCTTCCCCTTGCAGTGATTCTTCCTTCTTCTGATGCTCAATGGACAGTCCTTTTCCAGATGTCCACATTGGTGGCATCTGTCACATCGGAAGGGAAATTTTTCATAATCCAACACCTGGATGAAATAACAGTCATGATAGTGGAGTTGAATTGCTTCTGATAGTCCCTCCCTCAGATTTAAGCGCACCAAAATTCTTGCAATTCCTTTCTCCCCAGTTTTTTTGTGGGACATTTCAGCCTCTAGAAAGTGCCCTAGTTCATTCCCTATCTCCCTGAAGACATTCTCTTTCGATAGGGGATGTGGGAGACTCGAGAGTCTTACCCAAATTGGGAGATCAATGACCTTATCTCGCTGCACATAGAAAAAAGGACTCCACCGCTTCAACAATATGGGAGCTCAGTCGAAACCCCAATTCCTTTCTAGAACCCATTGGATTGATTCCTTGCTCTTGAATTTAATCATAAACCAACAATTTGTCAAATTTACTGCTTCAAATCTCTGAACAGGGGCTTCCATCCACGTCTTTGTCACCCATTCATTGATGTCTCTTGCTGATAGTTTCTTTCCTTTGACTCTCCCGACCAGGGTGAGATCCAGAGTCTCCATCGCTTCATCAAATGAGATGTCTATCCCCAATACCAGATTTGGGATTTTGTTCTTCCTATTGACCGCTTTCACTTTCTTCCTGATGCCCCTTGGGCTGTTTGTGGCCCATGCATTATCTATGTTCGGACTCTCTCGCTGGTTGAGTAAATACCCTTAAGGAGCGGGAATGTCCCTTCGATCACCCTCCCTGTTACAAGAAGCTCCAAGATTTCCTGTCCGCTGTAGAGATAGGTCTGGAGTGATCCCTTCCAAAATCCCTTCGGTGTGTTGCGAAGGTTCCTTGTGGGAGTCGTGGCCGTAGCCTAGTCCTGAGAGACTTCCTATTGCTACAGTCCCCTCTTCCCTTCTCTAGACGCACGTCCTCTCTAACCTCTCTTTAGATATATCATCTACTATAATTCCCAAACCCTTCCCTCGCAAGAAACCCTAAAGTTTCTTCTCCTCTTTCCCCAGAGTTCTCGATGGTCTACGAGCCCCAAATCCCTCCGTCGCTCCTCCTATGGTCAACACCAAAGCCGACGAGCCCCTTTCCAGTCCTGAAAAACCTAGAACCTGCCCCCAATGATTGTAGGGAATGCAACTATATACAATTTCTTTAAGGCCCCCTGTCTAAAGAAAGGGCCAACACAATTCGAAAGATTTGTTGTTAACCAGCTGATTTCCAGCTTCCGTTCTAGATGATGAAAACTATTCCTGGCTTCCCGCTGGTCTTTCAGAAGATAACATTGACACCTTCTCCATGACAGTTAGCGTATCTTCCCTAGAAATCAGAACCCATCCTTGCTTCCTCTCCTTCCCCAAGCCTCCTGAGATTTAGGAGCGCATTCTAGCTGGATCAATGAACTCCATAAAATTTTGGTCTGTGACTTCCAAACCCCACAGGGTTAACGTATCACCTGGCTCGGGGTCCACCTCCACCCTTTCCGAGTCGTTGACCATGTTTTTTGAACCCTCCTTTTCGACATCGACAAATATTTGTTACCTCTGTGCTCCTTACCCCAGGCGCATGCACTTCTTGGCCCTAACTTCTACCCTCCATGTCTTGCAGAGAATGGTAAAACAAGAAAACCTTGGAGCGTTTTATAGTAAAAATTTTTGCTACTCACCCTCCATTTTGGGAGAACAGAATAATGCCCTGCCTCGAGCCTGCTGCCTAGAACCACCACATGTCTACACATAGAGACCCCATTTTCCAAGTACGGATGTAGGCCTGCTGCAGCCTCCATGTAGCCATTGTTAGCTGTCTTTGTTGTAGCTAGGGTTTCGCCATTGTTGACACAACTAGGGTTCCACCATATTTCCAAGAGTCAGGCCTTGATCTCATGTTCTTTATGCTTACAGAGTCCAACGTGATTCTTCAAATATTGAAATTTGATATTCTTAACTAACTCCAATCCCAAAACTAAGGCCGCATATTCAACCACATTGTTTGTGACTTCAAAACATAATTTTAAGGATATAATTCTTTTGTCGGGAGAAATTAGTACAATTCCTACCCCGACACCATCTTTAGAAAATGCTCCTTCAAAATAAATGTTCCAAATATTAGTATCTGAAATGTGAGGTGTATTAATTGTTTCTTCAATTATTATTTGAGGATTAGAAAGATCATTAGTAGTTAATGTAAAGCATCCAAAATATTCATCAATAACATAAATTGGGTGATTAATTGTTTGATTTTCTTTACAAGTTGTATTGATAAATATTACCTCTCTATATTATCTTAAATGTTCATCTCCATAGACTGGGATTGCAGAAAAAGACATGTGCATTTGCAAATTCCCTCTCAAAATTGCACAACAAGATCTTGACAATAACATTCCAAAATTTGGAGGGATGGTTGTAACAACTATGTCCAAGACTATACTCTTGAAAGGGATTTGAGCTAGTGTAACAACTAAGTCTTTAATTTATCCCAAGCAACATACTTTCTTATAATCAAAAGTGTACAAATCATGATATGGAATAGTAATTTTCAATTGGATTTGATCCATGATTACTTTAAGCATTAAATTATGGGAAGTCCAAAAATATAACATACAATTGTATAAAATATAATCATGAGCTTTCGATGTGACATAAAAAGGAGGAACACTTTCATCAATCATATCAGAAATTGGACCAAAACCAACTGAAGGTTTTTCATCATGTAAAATTATGACATCCCCCTCTGCATCTATACTGGAATATTGAATCCATTTAGAAACATGTTATTTATTTCCTGGATTCTTATAGAGTTCAGATAAAGGTATTAGAATCTTAACTCTTTCTAATTCCTTTCAACATTAAAAACAATTGGAATAGATTTTTCAAAAGTGAGTTGTTCTTGTAACTGATTTTGTTGTTGAATTGACGATGTTTGTGTCTTTGCCGATTTTACTTGAGCTTCATCAAATGTAACCTTTTTGATTGGTCTACTAGGTCATGGTCTAGGTCTCAAGTCATACCTTTTATTTAATTCAGCATTAGGAATTCAAAAAAAAGCTTGATATTTTGAAACTTGAGAGGTTTCTCGATTTTGGGCTAGTGACTGATCTTGATTGAATGGAATAATATCATTATGAGATGATGGATCTTCAAAACAATTGATATCATTTGTGACAACAAGAATAATTTCTTTAGGATCTTGATCATCAATCATTAATGGAGGTTAGAGTTTCTTATTAGTATTTGGCCTCTGTAAAATCTGGGGTTGAAAAGGCCTTCTATATTGGACTTGTGGTCTGTTTGCAACTTGTTCGGTTACTCTAGGTTGAGTTTCCATTCTAGATATTCTGTTAGAAAAATTTCTAATTAGAGAGGTTATTTCATCAATTTTGTGTTCTTCATATTTAGTTTTTGATGATGAGGTATCATCTTCTCTAGCTTTCATTCTTTTCTCAGTATTTTATGCCTTAGCTTTTAGTTTAGAAGAAGATTATATATTAGCTTTAAATTTGATTGCATTAGTTTTCATGTTTTCTAAAGTTTCAAATTCTCTTTCCCTAAGCATTATATCAAAGTCATCTTCAAAATATTTGGAAAACCCAACTTTAGCAGTAGTTACTAGTGGTTTACAATCTAGAGGCATTTTGTTATAATGTTTATTGAATCTCTTAATGAAATCAGCCACAGGTTCACCAAAATTTATTTTCAAGTCTTAAAATTTGGTTAAGTAGTAAACAACATCATTTTTTATTGCCCATTTGTTTTTGAAAATGTTAACTAGTTCAGCTCATGAATTAATGGAATTAGCTTGAAGTTGTCTAAACCATATTACAACATATCCTTCAAGTGATCGAGAAAAAATTCTTGTGTAAACATTTTCATGCTCAATATTCATGTTATCAACAAAACCTAGGAATGCAATTAAATTATCTTCAGCAGGTGGCTCTGTCTCTCCATTGAATCTAGGCAAATGTTTTAAATACCCATCATGAAAAGCATGGAGTTGGGATGCAATTGGAAGAACTAAGGTTGCATAATGTGTTGCTACAATTGGTTGAATACCATCCTTTTGATGTTGTGATGATACTGTCCTTTTAGGAGTAAGAATTTTACTAGATGATTGTTGTGATGGAGTTTTAGGTTTTTTGAAATACTGAGGATTAATGAATAATTTTTGAACCTTAGAATCCTCTTCTTCCAAAACTTCAAAAGCTAGAGGGTTAGTATAAATAATAAGTTCATTTTCAGGTTTAATAGAAGTTGAAGGGAAAGCCTTGTACCATAGGAGATATAAAATCAACTGGTGTGAATTCAGAAATGGAGAGTTTCAGACCTTATTTTGGATTAGATAGTTCTAGATGAGAAAATGGAGCTTCAAAAGTATCAAGCTAATGAACCAATGATGCAGATTCTATATCTACTCCTTTAGAAATAAGTTCTAAAACCTTAGGAGGAAGATATGATGATTCAACATGTATTGGTATTAACTGAAAAGGGTTGGATTTTGAAGGCACATAAGGTGAAATAGATACATAGGCAATAAGAGAAGCCTCCAACCTCCGTCTAATAGATGCAATCCTTACTAGTTTCTTTGAATCTGACTGTGATCTGGTACGCCTGCGTGAAGCCAGATTTAAAATTGTGAAGTCGCCAAGTGAATTATTTTACCCTACTGACCTCTTATTCACCATTAACGGGTAGTTTTAATCATTTTCCTAGGGAAAAATGAACTTCAACCGTCGTTCCCCAGAAACGATGCCAATCTGTTGTTGTTCCTTTGTAGACAGTTCTAGTCTAGGGAACTGTGCCAAATAGTCTAAGTTAATTTTTTGGTTTTAATTTTAATTGGATGACCAATTCTTTGAAATTTTAATAGATGTAAACCATAAGTATCTCTAAAACAATAGAAGGGTTGATTCTTCGTCCCTAATAGAATCAATTTTCAAATTGATTTGAAAGGAAGAACTTAAGAAGATATATAATTTTTTAAACATTTAGGATGAGCACTTAATTCATCATATATAGAAAATATGTGTGCAAAAAAGTTATACAACTAAACAAAACGCATTCAAAATATGACATAAGGCAACAATTAAAATATGAAGAGGAGCTATCTCAGACAAACTAGCCATTAAACTAATCTTTATAAATAATTATAAATTTGTAGGGGATTTCAGAGATATTGATACTCAATCTATTCTTAACCAAAATATCCTATGTTACTTTGAACATGTGTAGAAAAAACAAAATTGAATAACTGGAATGACTCATAGAGATACACAGGCTCCTTCAGAATAGATCCGGGATCCTTCTATTATCTTCAAAAATAGCTTAAAGGTTTACAGTCATATCAAGGCTCATCACAAGGGTTCAACCCTTTGTCCTTCAAATTAAAAAGTTATTATAAAGTTTCATTCAAAATATCTGGGATCTGAATAAAAAATTTATTAGAAAATATATTATCTAGATTGATTTGGATTTAAGAAAAAATAGAACTGAAAAAGAGGAACTATGAACTGATTTAAAATTTTATACAAATTTTGAGGATTTTTGTTGATGACTGTAGCTGGAAATATAATGTTTTGTTTGTTGTTTCTAGAAATTTGTTGTTTGTTCATGAAATTTGGCATTCTTCTCCTAAAAATATGTTGTATGCTTATTCGACGAGTTCACATAATTTGTCGCATCTCTTTTCATCACGGATAATTTTTTTTAGTAATTTTAAGTATGCCACATCCACTTCGATATATTTCTAAAAAGTAGGTTTAGTTATGAACAGAAGCTTGACTTCATGTTGAATTAACAAATCATTACTTAAACCTTCAATGAAATCCTTTCCTGTTATAACTCCCGTGATTTTAACAAATTTAGTTTTATCCAATGTTATCTCATGTAATCTGTGTTGATAATCTTGCAATGGAATTAATTTATCACCTAAACCCTGCAAACTTGGAAGTCCTTTCTGATGTAGTGCATTGAATTTCCTGTGAAACTTTCAATCTGAACTTCTAAATTCTAACATTTATTTTCAAGTTTTAGCATTAAATTTCCTTTAGTGAGCATCTTTATTACCTCCAAGATAGCTTCAGGTCTGTATTCAATACCATATTCTTTAAGCTCTTCTTTTGTCTTGAAATTTAGAACCTTAAATATCCTTGTGGAATCCTCTGGTTTTTGGTTGAGGTATTCCTTTATTTCTGCCACTGTTGCTTTCAATCTCTATAAAAAGTTTTCCTCTTCAAAAATAATATCAATCAAAGGCAATAGTTCAGTCACTGATGCATTTATATCAATCCATATATTCTATTTAGCCTAGGAAATAGTCTTTGCTATTAAAGATTCATTTTCATAAGCCTCTAACTGCTTGGTTATATTAAAATTCTTTTGTATTTCAGCTAAGTAAAAATTATCAGTTTTTAATTTCTGTTCTTGAAGCTTCTGTAACTTCATCTTAAGTTTTTCAATTTCTTGATCTTTCAGAGATAAGTCTCCCATGGATTTTGAAAATTTTGTTGTTGCATCACTAGACTGTGTATCCACTGTAATTGTTGTTGTTTTAGATGTCCATGTTGTTGAAGTACCTACATAAGATGGTGTTTCTATGGGAATGGCAATTAAAACACTAAGTTCTTTTTCTTCTTCTTTTAAAAGTGTCTCCATATCAACTTCTATTTTCTAAATTTGAACATTCTTTTCAACTATCAATTTAAACATATTCTCTTTTTATTTCTCTAATTATCCAACTTTCTTAACCTGTGGATTTTCTGTAGTAGGAAGTTTAAGTTGCTTCCTCAATGCTTGAATGTTAGCATTTTTGTTCTTGATCATCTCTTCAGCTGCTTTGACATCATTGGGATCATATCCTACTTTAATCACCAAATCCTCAAGTGATTTAATTCTGGTATCTTTGGTTAAAGATGACATCTTCTCCATTTTTAACTATGAATGAATATTATTGAGGGAAGCTTGCAATTTAGATGTTGTCATAGCCGAACTGGTTAGAGTAGAATATATCATCTCACCTACCTGCTTATGAAGGTGAATTTGATAAATTGCATGGATTTGCTTGGTATAAAAGAAAAAATAGATGTTTAATATTCATCTGCACTTTTAGGGATTGGAACATTGGGTTCCAAGAAGGCTAACTGAAATTGTCCCTTTATAGTATCAAGTGTAGAAAGAAGTCTGTGTTAGGTAGCAAAATATTGTTTCTAGAATTCGGAATGTGTGGTAGCATTCAATGCTACATTATTTCTTTTAATCTATTTTTATGTATCAAAACAGTTTGTTGTGTTGTTCCCCGAGAGATAGATGACATAGGAAAATTTTTGGTGATCTCCTTAATTGTTGGAAAGGAAGAAGTATGAAAACATTTCAACACCATTGTATTCTAGTCCTATGAAATTTCTCCTTCTAATGGATCTTCATGAGTATTTGTCTTCTTCCTTCTCTTGAAAACTATGAAGTCTATCTCTTGAATTTTTGAGATTGTAGGAGACAAACTTTCTCTTGACCTCTTAGTATCTTTTTCTTGAGGAATTGGAGTCTGTGAAGTTGTTTGAGTAACAATTTGTTCCTCAGCATCCTGCAATGTGTTCTCATACCATTCTTCTTGATTTTCATTTTTCTCTATTTATGGAATGGTTGTATGTGCATAGGGTGTTGTCTTCTATTCAACTCTCAATTAAAAATAATTCCAAAGGGATATTAAGACCAAGTAAAAATTAACTTCAATTTCATCTATTTTAACAAATTATCTTCCTCATTTTTCATGTTGATCTAGTATTTACAATGAAAGGACCAATTTGGGCCTTTAGCTTGAATTGTGATTTTTGCTTCCTAGATGCAAAATGTAAGTCATCTATATTCATAATTTTTCTTGTGTATTCTAAGGAAAAGATGCTTATTGAAACAAATATTGGAAACCTGTAGGGAGGAAGTTCACAACCATATATCCTGATCTCTAAATAATTCTGGTAAAGATACTGTTCTCCAACTTTAGCTTGATCAGTAAGGTGCAGAATCCTTCTGATTTCACGTGAAATTATTGGTATAACAACACTGCTTAGAAGACATAAAGACATATGTATAAATTGATTCACAAAGTAACTGAAATAATACTCGTATGTGTTCTTCCTTATTAAGCAAGTCAAGTTAATTATAGGTTGAGGCCTTCCTTTTGCATCCAACTTCTGTAATGGGAATTTAAATCTTTCTGCTTTATAAAATAGAAGTAAATAGACAAGAACGATTGATGTTTGAAAGCACCCTCAGCAGAAAATTTAAGAAATTGATCATGAATAATGTCTGACAAAAAATGACTGTAGTTGAATATTAATGACGGTTTGTTACATGTAGATAAAATTGATAAAAATCCTATAATTACTTCATCATCCCACTGATCTGTGTGGTACCCTAATAAACAGGAAACCATAGAAATAATCTTCCTTGACATTTATGGAAAAATTGAAGTAGAATAATGTGGATTAGTCCTAGGAAACTCAAAATTCTTAGGTCGGAAAGTTTCAAAAATATGAGTTCTCTAGGGAATGTGAGTTTTTGATATATTTCCATGAGGGAATCAACAAAAAATTGATAGATAGGGGATTTGAAATCAATTTGGAGAGATTTGCATATTGACTCATGTGTAATTGCAAATAATACTTCATTATTTTAGGAAATTACAACCCTATGACTCGGAAGATACCTTAGATGGCACCAGGTGATACATTCAAGAAAAGCATGAGTTTGGGGAACGATAAATTGAGGTAGGAAGGATTACCAAATGCTCAATTCATCCCTGACATCAAGGAATTTTTGGTTTTCCCAGTTGTGAAGTTCATAGTGGTCGAACTCACACTGGGTTTCTGATATTTTGTATTGGGTGTCGACCAGGGGAAGCTCATCTAGATTTATAACAGTGGGTAGTGTAGGGATTTACATAACCAATTTAGAATTTTCTTTTAGAGAAGACATTGTAAATGATGAATTTACTAGCTTGAGTAACAAATTACTAGGTTACAAAGGTTACCGGTGTAAGGGATGATATTATTCAAAATTGTACCCGCGCTGTTGCAAGTAAAAATGGAGGAAAGAGCGTATGGATGTGAAAAAATGATTTAAAAAGGAATTTTTTGATGAATGCCAACTATGTAACCGTTTTTATGTGTGTCTAATTAATTCACTAGACGTTGGCGGGAAGACTTAAATTACTTAAATGATTACTTAGCTGTCGGCGAGAGGAATTTGTTGATATAATTGTTAAATGGTAAGAGTGGATGAGGTAATGACAAGTGGTAGGGTATGAGTGGGGGTGTGAGAAGCGGTGGGAGCGGAGAGTGGTTTTCGGGGGGGGGGGGGTAGGCGGTTTATGGTTTTTGAGTTGGGGGGGGGGGGTCTGAACTTAATGTGGGGTCACCACATATGTTTGAGTGGTAATATCAAATTAGCTTTTTAGGCCCCCCCTATTAACCTTTGAAAGCGCGTGGGGGGTCTCGAACTCATCCTTCATCATTGATCTAGGAGGGGCTGATCACATCCACTTGTTTCCAATCAATATTTATTGGTACATGACAAAGTGTCAAATCATATGTTATGACAAATAAAGAAATCCTCGGAAATTTAAAAAGGATTAAAATAAAATAACCATGGAGGTATTTTAAGTAGCACGTCAACCTTCATATATATATATATATATATATATATATATATATATATATATATATATATATATATATATATATATGTATATGTATATCCAGATATATATATATATATATATACATATATATATATATATATATATATATACATATACATATATATATATATATATATATATATACATACACATACATATATATATGTATCTATATATATATATGTATATATATATATATATATATATATATATATATATATATATATATATATATATATATATATATATATGTATATATACATATACATATACATATACATATATATATATATATATATATATATATATATATGATATATATATATACATATATACATATACATATATATATATATATATGTATATATATATGTATATATATATATATATATATATATATATATATATATTATATATATATATATATATATATATACACACACACACACATATATATATATATATATATCCCTTTTTCTTTCTTTCTTTTTTTGGTTTTTTTGTTTCTTTTGATTTCTTTCTTTTTTATTCTTTTTCTATATTTTTAATTTTAGTTTATTTTTAACATAAGGGAAAATTAAAATGAAAACTAGGGTGAAAATAAGCTACAACATCATTAATGCGACTGGAACCTCCCAGTTGCATGCATAGGCTTACATTAGTGTGGCTGTGGACTTTTTCACTTAGTGTTGTGCTAGCGACTACGGATTTTAAGGCTAGATTCTAGGGTTTGGTGGAAAAATCTACCCAGAAATCCTTGTAAATTTCAGAATTCATAAATTACATAAGGGCACTTCTTGTAAACCAAAACCTGACACCAGGACTAGGCCTCACCATCCCCAATCAGGATAAGCATTCTATCTAACACTTGGCAACAATGCAATCTACAGGTTATGAATACAAGACTGAGCATAAGGGAATGGAAGTTCATATGAAAATTATCAAGAAGGATCACCACCCTCTTCGATTAGTTGTCTCTGTAGAAAATCCACATAGATTCAAATGATCTTGTAATATGCTAAAACAAAATACTTGAATCTATTATAAAAATTGTGGAAACCAATTACGATCGCACAATCAAATGAACAAGAAAGAGAGATATTTTAAATCTCACAACACAAATATTTATCTGGGGAAATCCTCAGCTAAAAACCTCGCTATCCGTATATTGCATTAAGTCAAGAATATGAAACAATACAATGCTTCTCTCAGGATTGAGAGATCTTTGCATTGCCTCTGACTGTCTCGCTCTGATCCCAGCAAGTTTGTTCCAATACTTAACCAATTTCTTGCCTCTGGGTTGCTCAACCTTACTTACACATTCCCGAGGGAATTGAACCCCTATTAATTAAAAAATTCCCAATAATTGATTGCGTAATACATCCAAGGAATCATGCTGACCTCATGCAAGACTTGTACAATTTTCTAATTATACAACTGATAGTATACTTCCCTTTAACTCCAATCTCAATCAAGTCTTCCTTAGAACTAACATGCAACAACTATTTATAGTGAATTATAATTTATCTGATTGATCACTGCATGTGAATTAAATCATATTTAATTCACTAGGCCTCTCACTAGCTCATCCATGAGTTAGAACTAGCTAAACTAATTTTAACTTAAATAATTAAGTTAAACAATTACAACTCAAAATAAACTGCAACTAGACCCCCTAAAACTTAGAGTGAACTCTAAATGCCTCCAGTTTTACCCCCAAATTGAATTAACTCAGCTAAGTAAGTCTTCCCAACTCAGTTAACTCGTACAAGCTTTCATGTGATGTGGATTTACAATTTCCTTATAATCTAATTAAGGGAAAATTAAATTAGAAACCTCTTCTTGTTTCCAATTTTAACACCCCCTCTCAACAAGAAAGGGCTTGATTTCTACCCCGATCCTATGTATGTGGAACTCGAATTTGCCTCTTGACAGTGTCTTCGTCAATATGTCTGCATCTTTATCCTCCATGGAAATATACTCTAATGACATAATCCTCCTCTATACACAATATCTAAGATGGTGATACCTGATATCAACATGCTTGGACCTGTCATGAAAAACTGGATTAATGTAGAGTTTGATGCAACTCTAGTTATCACAATAAATCATGTCGGATCCATCTGTTGACCAAACAAACCAACAAATATCTTCCTCATCTAGATGGCCTCACATGTTTCCTGACTAGCCGCCATGTACTTTGCCTTTGCTGAAATGAGTGCAGCCGATCTCTGTTTCTTGTTGTACCAAGAAATTGTTGCTAACCCTATGTTGAAGATGCCCCTTGATATGCTCTTCCTGTCAGATAGACTCCCTGCCCAATCTGCATTTGTGAAGCCTTGAAGCTTTACTCCCTCTGTCCACTTGTACCATAGCTCAAACTTTGTAGTGCCTCTAAGGTATCTCAACACATGCTTGCATGCCTTCAAAAATATCTTGGTATGCTTAACCATAGCTTGACTAAGTTTGTTAACCACATAAAATATGTTTGGTAGTGTGTTCACCAAATACATGAGTGAACTCACAAGTTGCCTGTAGATGGTAGCATCTACTACTTCGCCTAAAGTAACATCCTCTTTCCTACATTTTCCTGCTAGAGGAGTCTCCATGGGTTTGCTTCCTTCCATGTGGAACTTCTTCAGAATCTCGTTGGCATACTTGCCCTGAGATACAAATAGCTCCCCATCTCTTTGCCAAATTTCCAATCCCAGGAAATAGTGCAAGAGCCTCATGTCATTCATCTCAAATTCTCTTTCAAGATACTCTTTGTAACACTTGATTATTTTCTCATAACCTATCAATATCAAATCATCGACATAAAGTAAAATGATCAAAATTTTACCTTCTACTACAATATGGTAAAGGTTCACATATGCTTCACTCTTGGTGAAGCCCAACCCGGTGAAGTAGTTGTCGATCCTAGTGTACCAAGCATGAGGTGCTTGTTTCAGTCCATATGGTGCTCCCTTGAGTTTGCACACATGAAAATCTCTGTCGAAGGTCTCAAAACATTCCATCTACTCATTGTACACCTCTTCCTCAATCACTCCATTGAGGAAGGTTGTATTTACATCCATCTCATTTATCTTCCATCCCATCCATGTTGAAAGTGAAAGGATGGATATGATTGATGAGTACATTGCAACTGGTGAAACAATATCATTGTAATCAATCCCCTCCACCTGAGAGAACCCTCTAGCCACAAATATGGCCTTGTGTTTCTCTACACTTCCATCTGTTGCTTGCTTCACCTTGTAGATCCACCTAGATCCCACAACTAAATTTCCCTCCAGTCTTGGGACAACTTCCATGCATTGTTTCTGATAATGGATTCATACTCCTCAACCATGGTATCAACCCAAAATGGTCTTTGCACTGATTCCTCGAAAGAGGATGGCTCTATATCTACACTCTTGCTCATAAGTGCCATGTAGCTAGTGTACTTCTATGGGGACCTTCTCTTCCTGTGTTGTGATGTGGGTGCTCCCACATTCTCTCTAGCATCAAGAACCAACATGTAATCCTCTCTAGTGGAATTCCTTCCATCTCTGGATCACTTTGTATGAGTGGGTGCTTCCACTCTTTGTTCCTCTGCTTGTGGCTGCTCCACATCTAAAGATTCTTCTTTTGGAGCCAAGAACTCGTCAATTGCATGCAACTGAAGCTCCCTCTCAAGGGAAATTAACATGGCCTTCTCTTCATTGAATTTCTGATCTCTTCTGACCACACTCATCTTGTGTGTTGTAAAGTACACCCGATAGTTGTGAAGTGTATTTTTGTACCCCCCAAATATTCCCAACTTAGATGTTGGCTCTAGCTTCTTATTAGCATCTTTGGTTACATGGAAATAAATTGATGAACCAAAACATCTAGTTTCTTACCTTAAAAAACTTCCTTTGGTGTAATCATCCCAAGTATTCGATGAGGAATTATGTTTTGTACAAACACTATTGTGTTGCATGCTTCAACCCCCAAATGCAATGATAGGCCCTGATCATACAACATTGCTCGCGCTTCTCCCACAATAGTTTTGTTCTTCCTTTATACAAACCCATTTTGTTGTGGATTATGAGGTGCTATCAATTCCCATCAAATTCCTTCTGAAGCACATAATTTCCTGAATTCGTTTGAGAAATATTCTCCACCATTGTCGCTTTTGAGAGCCTTCACGTTCTTCCCTATATCTTTCTCGACAAGTTCTTTGAACTCAAAAAACTTTGAGAACATCTGATATTTATTATGCAAGAAGAATATCCAACACTTGCATGAAAAATCATCTACAAAAATCATATAATACATGTGTTTTGTTGTGGAGGTAGTCGAGAACGATCCACACACATTTGAGTGAACTCTCTGAAGGATTACCTTTGCTCGAATTTCCTTATCGTGAAAGGTAGCTTTGATGTACTTCCCCAAAGCACACCATTTGCATGTATCTCGCTGCTCAAGTGCACCCTTGGGAAGTCCTATATAAATCTATTGCATGATATTCAAAGCGCCATGGTGTATATGGCCCAATATTCTATGCCATAACTCATCGATGTCTCAGCTTTGCACCTTCTCTACTTTCGCACTGAAGGACACATAATATTCTATATCCAATTTATAGAGGTTCTTTACTCAAACCCAAATCTTCTTCACGTATCCCGTGGCTTTGTGACAAAGGAACACCTTTCCTTTTCTAAATATCTCATCATAGGCACGGTGTTCCAACATAGTAACTGAAACTAAATTATTCTTTAAACCAGGAACATACATGACATATTTTAATGTCAAAGGAGTACCAGAATCCCTCTAAAAGGTAATTGTACCTATTTAGATCGTGCCATACCTCCCATCATCTCCCATATTGATGTGCACATGGAGATCCTTCTCCTCCAATTTGCTGAAGAATTCTTTGTTGTCGGTCATATGGAATGAAGCTCCACTATCTAAGTACCACATCGAACCCATCATCGATGAAACCATGGATGAGATGAGGGTGAAATCCTCTCGAGGGCTTCTTTTCAGTATTAATGTGTAGACACTTTGTAGCATAGTGTCCAAGTTCATGACAGTGAAATTTTTTTATCTTTGAAAAGTATCTCTTCTTTCCTACCTGACCAGAATTTGATTTGGAATGGGACGCCTTCCCTTTCCATTTATTTTTCTTTCCATCCAAGGCATATTTATCCTCATCATCAGTGTTTGATGAGGATCCATCTCTGGTGTTCCGTGAAATCTCTTCTTGTACCAAGTCGGACCAAAAACACTCCCATTCCAGTAACTTCTCCATCCAATTCACCAAATCCTTGTAGTTGTGCCAGCTCTTGGGAAGGCCTAGAAGTGTTAGGCTCACCAAATCATACTCGACAACTGTCACACCAACACTTCCAATATCATCTCAACACTGAGTGAACTTCGTCAAGTATTTTGGTATCTTGTCACCCTTCTCCATCTTGATCTTTCTGAGCTTGTCCTTCAGCGCCAGCTTCCTGTGGTCGCTGCTATTCTGAAAAAAATATGTTAAGGCCTTCCACATAGCATATGGAGATTCCTTTCCATGGAGGTTCGAGATAATATGATCTTGAACTCCTTCTAACATAATCCTTCTCGCCTTTTCTACATTCTTCTTCCATGCATTAATATTTTTGGCATATGTTGCCGCGGGCTTGGGAATATCACTGTCTATGAATTCCTTCAAATCATTTTCCTCCAACACTACCTCCATCATGTCCTTCCAAGCTATGTAATTCAAACTACCCTCAAGGGCATATTCGAGTCTCAACCCACAAAAATACATCCCGATGTGTTGGTGGTCCTGAAGAATAAATATGCAAATTCAATTAACCTGTTCAAAAGAAAATCGTATTCTTCTCTTCTATATTAATTCCTGCTCTGATACCATGTATAAAATCCACATAGATTCAATTGATACTTTAATATGCTAAAACAAAATACTTGAATCTATTCTACAAATTGCGGAAACCAATTATGATTGCACAATCACATGGACAAGAAAGAGAAAGAATTTCAATCTCACAACACAAATATTTATCTAGGGAAAGCCTTAGCTAAAAACCCCGTTATATATATATATATACATATATATATATATATATATATATATATATATATATATATATATATATATATATATTGAATTAAGTCAAGAATATGAAACAATACAATGATTCTCTCAGGCTTGAGAGCTCTCTGTACTATCTCTGATTGTCTCACTTTGATCCCAAAAAGTTTGGTCCAATACTTAACCAATTTCTTGCCTTTGGGTTGCTCAACCTTTCTTACACATTCCTGAGGGAATAGAGACCCTATTAATTATGAAATTACCAATAATTTATTGTGAAATACATCGAAGGCATCATGTTAACCGCATGCATGACATTTACAATTTTCTAATTATAAAATTGATAGTAACTTCCCTTTAACTCCAATAACAACTAGGTCTTTCTTAGAACTGACATGCAACATCTATTTATAGTGAATTATCAGTTATATGATTGATCACTGCATGTGAATTAAATTAGATTTAATTCAATGGACCTCTCACTAGCTCATATATCATTTAGAACTAGTTAAACTAATTTTAACTGAAATAATTAAGTTAAACAATTACAATTCGAAATAAACTGCAACTGGACCCCCTTAAACTTAGAGTGAAATATAAATGCCTCCAGTTTTATGCCCAAATCGAATTGACTGAGCTAATTAAGTCTTCCCAACTCAGTTAACTCGTACAATCTATAATGTGATGGTGAATTGCAATTTCCTTCTAATTTAAGTAACGAAAAATTAAATTAGAAGCCTCTTCTTGTTGCCAATTTCAACAGTCTTACCATTAATTAGGACTTCAATCTATTATTCTTTCAGTTACAAGTAAAAACATGAAATGAACCATGACTAGAAATAGTCACATAACCATGCTTATAACCAACATATAACCACAGAAATAACCATAAGCTAACAACCATTAAAGACACATAAATACAAGTACAAAAGCAAGAGAACTTAGCTTTCATTAGAAAAAGGCAATAGCCAACCAGGTTTGGGACTTCCACGTACCACTCGACCATAGACATGGCTAAACCAAATATTTATTTCATCCATTCACTCCCATGCCATATTCCAAGCATGAATGTGGGATCTCATGGATAAACCAATCCAAAAATAACCAAGGGAATCCAAAGGTTAAACCACCTCCACCCTCACCATATCGTAATCTCACCTAAACCGACATTGCATAACATAAAACCGAACCAAGCTTGGAATGCTTCCAAATCTCATCACTATCCTTGAGGAATTTTTTGTCTCCTTGTCTCTAGGCTTTACCACAATCCACACCAAATCACTAGGCCCTTACTGAGACACCACCCTCGAGATTTACCGTGTATCCTGCCAGAACTGGTCAAGGGATTCCTGGGCCTTTGGGAATAAACTTGATACCACCTCTATCTCCGATTATGAAGCTATCTGGAAATCCCAAAGCTCAAAACCAATAATAATCTCGTCACACCATGGCTATCCAAAAAAGGCAAGGCAAGACTGAAAACAACTGTAAAAACCATGCCACTGATAACAAAAGAATCAAATACCAACACGCACATACCATGCATGTCAAAACCAACTAGGAAATCATACACGCAATCTGTTACCTGCAAGCATTCTTGCTGAAGCTGCTTGATCCTTCTCTTCCTTGCTTGATCTTTGCTTTCATTTCCTTGTTCTTACTTTGCTTACTTTTCATTCTTTTGCTTGCTTGATCTCTTTCTCCTCTTGGTGCTCTCCTCCTCTCTAAGTGTAATTCTGAAAATGAATTGACAAAAGGATGCCAATTGATGCTATGAGGTCTTTTTATCATTCATGCTTATAATTTCTTCAATTTTCTAGTGTTTTCCTTCAATTTCCTCTTCACATTCAACCTGTGACCTTTCCCTTCCTTTTCTCCTAATTTCCTTTATTTTCATAAATAAAATGTGCCAAAAGTACTTTTTGTCGTTTCAAAGCCTTATCCATTGCCTTTTCCAATTCCCCCCTAGCCATAAACAAATCTAGTGATGCCCACTAAGATATTTTTCCCAACATTTAGCTTAGAATAAGTGTCCCTTAACCGTGGTCTTATTTTTTTTCTTATATTAACTTTTATTACATGAAATTTTAACTAGATTATGTTACAGAACCCTCCCCCTTGGGGAACACCGTCCTCAGTGTTAAACTACACCTATACCTCAGAAAAACCATTGAAAAGCAAACACACTGCCCATGGAGATTTATAACTTAGCTCGATATAGTATTTATAATGAATAACTTGCTCAAAGAAAAAACCATCATGACAACATGAAAATATAACAACCATACATCTTATTGTAGCTTTATAACTTAGCTCATGGCGACATTTACAATAGAAACCATACATAAATATGTATAAATGTCAAAATTAATTTGCCTCAACCGGAAAACAATGGAGGATACATAGCCCGTATATGATCAGTCATCTCCCATGTAGCTTCATCGAACATAAAGTGTTTCCATTGCACTTTAACTTGATCGATGGATCTATTCTTGAGCATGAGTTATTTCCGTTGCAATATGCAATGAGGTTCTGGATGGAGTTATCCTTCTTGCTCCACCTACAATAAAAACCAATCAGTAACATGATTGAAATCCTTTATATACCTTTTAAGTAATGAAACATGAAAAACATCATGAAATTTCACTCTTGGAGGCAGTGCAAGTCGATAGGCCACTTGTCCAATCCTCTCAATGAATTCAAAAGGCCCACAATATCGTGGTGCCAACTCAGCACATTATCTAATCCTCAAGGATATCTTCTTGGGCTTGATGCACAAATACACATGCTCCCCAACCTAAAACTCCTTAAATTCTTTGTGCTAGTCCGCACAACATTTCTGCCTGTCCTGTGTTGCGTTTATATTCTTCCTTATAAAATTCATTTCCTATTACAGGTCTGCAAACATGTCAGGTCCAATAAGTACCTTGTTCATTGGATAATTCCAATTGATGGGAGTATTACAACTCTGCCCATACAGTGCATCAAACAATCTCATCCTCAAATATTCCCGATAACCATTGTTGTATGCAAACCCAACCAATGGAAGGAACTCCTCCCATTTCCTCTGTTGATGCATGACATACATCCTCAACACGTCCTCTAGGATCCTGTTGACCCTATCTATCTGTCCATCTATCTGTGGATGATAAGTTGTACTGGAGGCCATTTCTATCCCCAAACCTGCAAAAATATCCTTCGAAAACTTGGAAGTGAAATTAGAATCCCTTTAAGAAACAATCTTCTTCAGAACACCGTGTAATATCACAATCTCCCTGTTGAAGACCTGTGCCACCTCACTAACTAAATATGTAGTCTTCACTGGAATTAAGTGAGCCACCTTGATCAACATGTCGACCATAACCATGATAGAATCATGCTTCCTCACTCTCCTCAGAAGACCTGTAGTAAAATCCATGGAAATGAGCTCCCATTTCCATTCCAGAATCAGAATAGGCTGTAGTAGAGCACATGGATTCTTACATTCCACCTTCACCTGTTGAAAATCCAAACATCTAGCCACAAAATTTGCTACATCTCTCTTCATATTCGTCCAATAGTAGAAATTTTTCACCGTCGTCAATGTATTTTAATATCATCGGTGACCCGAGTATGGCTTGACATGAAATTCCCTCAAGCTAAGCTTCTTGAGTTCATTTTCATCTGACACACAGATCCTGTCCCTAAATCTCACCAAACCATCTGCGTGAGACGATTGTATACATCCTAATCACCTGTACCTTCATCCACACCTGTACTTTGTTGTAACCTGTGCCTGAGCTCTACACACTTGTTATCTTGTCCTGCCTGTAAGATCTAATCCTATAAGTCTATTCCATAGGAAATTATAGCTGCTGTATGGTTCACATGTACTTTCCCACTGAGAGCATTCACAAATCTGTTCTCCTTTGCTCTGATGTATCTGATCTCGAAGTCAAACTCACTAAGGGTGGCCAACCATCTAGCTTGCATGGCATTCATATTCGATTGATCAAACAAATATCTCAAGCCATTGTGATCACTCAGAAAAACAAATCTCCTTCCAAGAAGATAATTCCTCCACATTTTCAATGCGTGAAAAATAGTTTCCAACTCAAGATCATGAGTCGTGTAGTTATGTTCATGCTCTTTCAATTTCCAGGACTCATAGAATACCACTTGTCCCTCCTACATAAGGACTCCACCACGTCCTCTTTTACAAGCATCTGTACACACCATGAATTCTTTATCCAGATTTGTGATCTTAAGAACTTGAGCATTGGTCAACAATTGCTTCAGCTGCTCAATGCTAGTTGCACATTCTTCTGTCCATTTAAACTTCTTACCTTTCCTCCGCAAAGATGTAATAGGATATGCAATGCGTGAGAAGTTCCCGATGAACCTCTTATAATAACCTGCTAATCCCATAAATTTTCTGACTTCCTCCACATTCTTAGAAGTTTCCAAGTCCATGATGGCTCTTATCTTTTCTGGATCTACTATTATTCCTTCCTTGGAAACAACATGTCCCAAGTAGTATACCTCTATTTGGAAGAAATTACACTTGCTAAGATTAGCATGTAACTAATTCTCTCTTATAAATATCAACACTGCTTCTAAATGCTCACCATGCTCTTCCTCATTCTTAGAATATACCAAGATGTTATCAATGAATACAATAACAAACTTTTCAAAATAAGGACACAACAATTATTCATCAAACAGATAAATGTAGCTAGTGCATTAGCCAAACTGAATGGAACTAAAACAAAATCATAATTCCCATACATGGTCCTGAAGGTGGTCTTGCAGATGTCCTCTTCTTTGATGTGTACCTCATGATGTCAATATTAGAGAGCATTGTTGCTCTGTTCAACTTATCAAACAAGTCATCAATTCTTGGAAATGGGTACATGTTCTTGATTTTTACCTTGTTCAACTGCATGTAATCAATGCATAACCTGAGGGTACAATCCCTCTTCTTCACGAACAATATTGGTGCACCCAAGGTGATACACTCGGCCTAATGTACCCCTTGTCAAGCATTTCTTTCAATTGCAACTTCAACTCGACTGACTCTGGCATACTCATCCAGTAAGGTTCCTTTGATGTTGGTGCTGCCCCTAGTACCAAGTCAAAAATTCCACTTCCCTATGAGGAGGCAGCTCTAGAATCTCTGCTAGAAACACATCCTGAAATGATGCAATACATGAAACATTTGGAATATTTTTTCATCTTTGACATCCTTACCCTTGTCACTGGAAACATGCACTGCAAACATCACACAAAACGATTTGCAAGCTGTCCTGATGATGGGTCTAGATCTAGACTCGAAACGTAGACTAAAAATGACAACTGTGGTTATTCCAAGTCTTACACCTGAAACACTACACCACAGAAACCTCCAATCTATCACACAACCTTTTCTGAAACTGCACTTATCCTGCATAGGAGTGACCATTTTCATTGATGTAGGATTCTTTTTTCCCTGCAAAATTCTCTTTTCTCTATTATCATCTAGGCACTCAATGGAATTTTCATAATAGTCTACTTTGGTCCTATGAAGGTACAACCAATCCATACCCAAAATTATGCTATATGATCCCAATGGCAGTAAATTCAAATGTGTTGATGTAGGCATACCATTTAACTCAAATGCACAAGCTCTTTCCCAATAATGAACTCTCTCCTTCATACATGTAGCCAAATGCACCAACCAAGATTCTGCATGCCCTATTTTTCTCAAGCCACAATTATCCACTAGGTCAGGATTAACATAAATATAATTTGATCCAAGATCAATAAAAATAGAAATAACTTGATTACAAAGCTTACCGTCCATCTCAATGATATATTCCTGGTGATCTTCCTGCCTGTTGTCCACAACATCATAAATCTGAGGAATTCTATGACCAACATCCCCAACTGTATGTGCCTCTTGATCACTATATATCTGGGGTCTACCACCCTAATACTACGGAAAATCCCTCTTGCGATGATACTTGCCACATATCCAACACTGAAATGGTTCTCTACCATCACCTCTAGTCTACTACTCTCCTGACTATGATCTATGTCCCTTCTCAATTGTATTGAAATTCTTGAACCACATTTTATTTCTCACCTACATCTTTATGTCTTCCCTGCGTTAGTGACCACCTTCCTTTAGCATTCTCATTTCCTTTGAAATCATGCTTAGGCTCAACTTTGTGCTTTGACTGCTCATAAAAATCACTACAAGGAAAAGACCCTCTAGCGGATGTTTTTGAGGAAGTCCTTATAAAAATAGCCCAGATATCCGTTTGTAGTTGAGGTCACTAGAGAAGGTTGTGTAGTATTCCTTCTTAGGAAATCCAACAATATAGACAAATAAAACGAAGTTTTCAGAAAATTACGCTATAACAACGAGAAATAACACTTGGATCCCTTATTTTATGTATTATGGCCCTCAATACAGAAGGGGATCAGAAAAAAATCCCTCTAGTTATGTTAAACAGATCTCCCCAGCTCAATATGGCTTAAAAACACCCAAACCCCATGACTTACACCATAAAAAATTTATGAAACATGTGATAGCGTAATAAAATGAGGGTTTATGCAAAAATAAGATAGGAAACAAAATATATGAATTTATATTACTCAAAGAGTTGAGAAAATGGAGATCTAGCCCCTTTTATACAATATGAAGACAACCCAGCAAGGGTTTCATGAAAGCAGAAGTACAAAATGGTAGATCTACAAATCTAGATCTGAAATCACACAGTAAAAATGTAGCTCTGCATACATGTGGCCGAGAAATAAAAGAACTGGCTGAAAATCCTCCTTACTAGCTTTCCAGGAGAGGGATTTCCCCTTTTCCTAGTAAACTAGCTCAAAATCAAGGGTTTTAACCCTCCCACTGCAACACCATGAGAAATGACGCAGTTTCTGCAAGAGAATGCACTGTAGATGTTGGTGACTGCTTGACCCAATGTCTAATAGTGGAAATTTAGGCCAGAATTCTCCTCTCAGGTCCCTTCAACAAGTTCTCCAAGAAAGAGTATGGAACTCCCACTGAGAATCCCTTGCACTAAACAGTGCAGAAAACCCAGCTAAACAGCTGAAGCATGCAAGAAGTCATAAGACCCAAACATAGAAAATATTATGAATGCCTTCCATGGCTTCCATCCCCTCCTTTTTATTCTTGGTAAGCCTTCTCACCCCTGACCGCACTCATTCATGAGGTTACTTCCTTGCAAAGAGTCCTCCTCCAAAATTGTGCTGTCCCCACTAGATCTATCTTCTCTTTTGGAAACACTGTTGATTTGGTCAACATAGATCCAGTCCATATGCATTGCCCCATTTCACACCCAAGGTGACTTTATTTTACCTACCTAAACTGATCCCCATTCACATTGGGAATGTTTTATTCCTACTAAAGAGATTTAAGGGTCTCCCTACCCCATTTATTTTTCTAGACTGTAAAATAGAGTAACATATAATATTCCAACTAGCAGCAAGCTAATTGGGAATATTATAGTCCTCCCCTCCCAAATTTTTCTTGTCCTCAAGAAACAGTAAAGAAGGATGCTGCAAAATATTCTCTCCTTCCCAAGTGGCATCCTCATCAGGAAGATTCCTCCATCGAATCATATATTCTTTGATCACTCTACTCCTTAGCTACCTCTCTCGAGTATCCAAGATTGCCTCCGGCTGCAACACTAGATGGCCTTCATCATCAATAGGTGGGAGATCCATGTTGGAAACCACATGTTGTCCAATGGCCTTCTTGAGGCATGAGACATGAAAGATGTTATGGATCCTGCTCCCCTTAGGAAGCTCCAACTCATATGCTACTTCCCCAACACGACGGATCACCCTGTATGGTCCATAGGATTGAAGTTTGATCTTCTCAGCCCCCTTCTCCTTGAGTGTAGATTGTTTATAAGGATGAAGACAAAGATAGATCAAGTCATCTACCTCAAACTACCTCTCTATCCGACCACGGTCTGCATATATCTTTTACTAGTTTTGTGCAATAACAATGTTGTCCTTGAGGGCCCGGAGTATATCCTGACTCTCCTGAATCCACTCCTTTTCTCTAGGAGCCTTGCTTGCTCCAAACATAACATCAACAAATGAAAGTGCATCATACCCATAAAGAGCTCGAAATGGGGTCATACCAATGGACATATGGTAAGTTGTGTTGTAACAGTACTCCCCCAAATGGAGCCAACGCAACCATGCCCTCTATTGGCCTGAGACATAGTTCCTCAAGTAGCCTTCCAACCACTTGTTCACTATCTCAGTATGTCCAATGGTTTGTGGGTGATAGCTAGTACTTGGTGTTAATTCAGTACCCACTAACCGGAAAATTTCCTGCCAAAATCCACCCATTAAGCGGTTATCCTGATCAATGACTATGGTCTTTGGAAGACCATGGAGTCTAAACACATCCCTGAAGAAAATCTCAACTACCTGTGAAGCAGTATATTGTGCATAAATAGCAAAGAAATGTGAATACTTTGTTAGTCGATCAACAACTACAAAGATACAATCCTTACCCTGAACTATAGGTAGACTGGTGATGAAGTCCATGGAAATGCTCTCCCATTTCCCATCTGGAATAGGTAGTGGCTGCAATAATACAACAGGTTGGTTGTGTTCTCCCTTTTTTTGTCGACATACTATGCACTCCTTGATGTGTTGGAGCACATCCTCCTTGAGACCCTTCCATTAGAATCTCTCCCGTATAGCTTGATAAGTCTTGGTGAATCCTTGATGCCTTGCAAGTGGGGAATCATGTGATGCTTGCAAAACCTTCTCCATGAGCTTAGAATTTCTAGTCAAGAAGACTCGGTCTTGGTAATAAATGATCTCATCCATCACTCTATACCTCTCATCAGATACCACTCCATCTAGTACCTCACATGAAAAGTTGTCTTTAGAGTACTCCACCAACAACTGAGCTTTCCAATCTACCTCTATGCCCCTTAAGGACAACGCTGCTGGTCTCTTGGATAGAGCATCTGCCACCACATTACTCTTCCCCTTGACATACTCTATGTCAAAGTCATATTCTTGGATTTTACTTACCCATTTTTGCCGTCTCTCCTGAAGCTGCTTCTGTTCAAGAAAGAACTGGAGACTGTTATGATCAGTCTTCACCCGTAACTTATTCCCCGCCAAATATTTCCAGAATTTGGCTAAAGCATGCATAATATCCAGCATCTCTTTATCATATATAGGATACAACCTGTTATGTGGCAGCAACTTCCAGCTCTCAAAAGCTAGAGGGTGTCCCCCTTGCATCAAAACTGCTCCAATGCCTTCCCCTGATGCATCACATTCCAACACAAAAGGTTGAGTAAAATATAGTAGAACTAATACTGAGCAACTACTCATTACTTATTTGAGCTTATCAAAAGCTATCCACGTTGTAGGTGTCCAAATGAAAGCTCCCTTCTTTGTTAGATCTGTAAGTGGTGCTGCTAGTTGAGAGAAACACCATTTTACAAACTTCTGGTAATATGTACATATGCCTACAAACCCCCAGAGCTCTGTGACATTCCTTGGTTCAGGCCAATCTCTGATAGCACGAATCTTCTATTCATGGAATCTCACCCCATCCACTCCAATGATGTGGCCTAAGTAAAGCATCTCTGTGAGCCCAAAATCACATTTGGAGAGCTTAGCATAGAACTACTGCTCCTTAAGAATGCGTAATACAACCTCAATATGCTGCAAATGTTCCTCCCATGTGCGGCTGTAAATAAGAATGTCATCAAAGAAAACCAATACAAAATTCCTTAAATGACCACGGAAGATGCGGTTCATGCAATATTGGAATGTTGCTGGAGCATTGGTTAGTCCAAAAGGCATTACCAAAAACTCAAAATTTCCATAGTGGCACCTGAACGTTGTCTTGGGGATATCTTGTTCCCTCACCCTGATTTGATGATATCTGGATCTCAAATCAATCTTGGAGAAATATTTACACCCTCTTAGTTCATCCATCAGTTCATTGATCTTGGGAATTGGTTATTTATTCTTCATGGTATTTTTATTCAAGGCTCTAATTAATACACATCCTTAATGTGCCATCCTCCTTCTTTACCAAGACCACTAAAGAGGAAAATGGACTAGTGCTAGGCCGGATGTGCCCTAGAACCGAGAGCTCTTGAATGGCCTTTTCAATCTCATCCCTATAAGCTTTGGGGTGCCTATAAGGTGTGGTAATCACTGTTTGGATCCCTTGCTCCAACTCAATAGTATGCTCAAATCCTCGATCGGGAGGCCTCCCAGGTGGGATATCTCCAAATTTTGTAGAGTACCGGTCCAAGAGATATTGTACATCTGGATGTACTGATGAGTCCTTGCTCCCAGCTTCAGACAAACACAGTTCTACTACCCATTCTATGTCTCCTCTGCATAAATCTGCTTCCATCTTGTGGGCTGAAACAATCTGAGGTGGATAAGTGTGTATGCCTTGGATTTTCTGATGCTTGCCATTCCCTTTTTTTGTCCATTCCATCTCTAAGGTTTCCCAATCAGTGGTAACCTTCCCTAAGGTGATTAACCATTGGACCCCCAATATAACATTAGTATTTGGAATATCAACCACAAAGAAGTGGTCTATCAATGTGTAGGTTCCCATGGTGATGAATAATGATGGAGCATATTTGGCACACTGCATCGTTCTAGCTCCTGGAACTAGAACTGAGAAACCCTCAAAATATTCTATGCGGATGCCCCTCCTTTGTACCAGCTATGTATGAATGAAGTTATGAGTAGCTCTTTGACCCATAATAGTGCCTCTAAATCTCAATGTTAGATACTTGGGAACTCCTCTTAATGCTGCAAGATCTCATCCCATTGGAGCAAAGGCTTTTACTGCATCTTCTGTGGGAAGTACAACACTGGTCTTCTTCTCCTCATCACAGAATATTTCAGTGCAATGTGCTTTCCCTGCAACACATTTGTGGTTTGGCACCCATGGGTCTTAACAAGTGAAACATAGATTTTTCTTCCTTAGAACCTTCCCATCATTTTCAAGAGGTGTCCTCCCATGATTATTCTTTGGCCATGAAGAGATATTTTGTTGAAAAGGTGCCTTAGTCTTGGGTAAGGTATGTTGTAAATCCCTAGCCTTCTCCATAGCTTCTTAGAGTGTAGTAGGTCTAGTAGATTTCACCAATCCATGCAATGGTTCAGTCATACCATCAATAAAAATGCATACCTTCCAATTCATAGTGAGGTCAGATACCATTAATGAAAGCTTCAAATACTCAACAATATAGATTTCTAGATCTCCCATTTGCTTGAGCTTAGTTATCTCAACAAGGTGAGCCTCTGGATCCCTTGGATCATATCTCTCTACTAACTTCCTGTTGAAATCTGAATATGAAGTGATATGAGCATGCCCAAGTGTAGATAACCCATGGAACCACCATTCATGAGCCTCACCTTCTAGGTGTAGCACTGCTATTTTGATAGCTTCTATTTTAGAAACTCTGTTGAGTTGGAAATAAGTATCCAACTTCTCTACCCAAGCTTTGGCTATGCACTTGGGTGATCCATCATAAGAGGGAAAAAAATATCTGGCCAAGCTGCGTTGTAGATTTTATCTCTGCATAAACCCTCCCTTTTTATGGTAATGAAAATACCTCCTTCCACCCTTGATCTGACAGAACTCTTGAAAGCTCAATTGTTCTTTGAATCTTTGAGATTGAGATTCATATTCTACAAAATAATCACCAAGGATTTCTTCCTTCCAGGTTTTTCTTCCTCACCTTCCTCAGATAGGAATGTGGGCATAGTGAAGTGTTGTGAATAAGGTTGTGCTACTATTTTTTCCCAAAAATGTGATGTGCTGGAACTTTCTCCATGGTGAAACCCTCTAGGGGATTCCTTCTGCCTCATATCCCTTATATCTTTGGCAATGTCCTACAAAGTTTGAAGAAGAATTTTTGGGATCTATTTCTCCTCCATGGCTATAGATATATTTTCCCACAAGTTGAGCCAAGAAAAAATCTCTGATACCAATGTATTATTCCTTCTTAGGAAATCCAGCAATATAGACAGATAAAATGTAGTTTTTAGAAAATTATGCTATAACAGTGAGAAATAACACTTGCATCCCTTAGTTCATGTATTATGTCCCTCACATACAGAAGGGGATCAGAAATAAATCCCTCTAGCTATGTTAAACAAATCTCCCCAGCTCAATATGGCTTAAAAACACCTAAACCCCATGACTTACACTATACAAAATTTCTGAAGAATGTGATAGCATAATTAAATGAGGGTTTCTGCAACAATAAGATAAGAAACAACAGATCTGAAGTTATATTACTCAAAGAGTTGAGAAAATGGAGATCTAGCCCCTTTTATAAATTATGAAGGCAACCCGGAAAGGGTTTCATGAAAGCATAAGTACAAAATGGTAGATCTACAGATCTAGATCTGAAATCACGCAGTCCAACTGCAGATCTGCATTCATGTGGCTGAAAAATACAGGAAATGGCTGAAAATCCTCCTTACCAACTTTCTAGGAGAGGGATTGCCCCTTTTCCTAGTAAACTAGATCAAAATCAAGGGTTTTAACCCTCCCACTTCAACACCATGAGAAATGACGCAGTTTATGCAAGAGACTACGCTGTAGATGTTGGTGATTGCTTGAAAAAATTTCTGATAGTGGAAATGTAGCCCAGAATGCTCCTCTCAGGTCCCTTCAACAAGTTCTCCAAGAAAGAGTATGGAACTCCCACTGAGAATCCCTTGCACTAAACAGTGCAGCAAACCCAGCTAAGCAGCTGAAGCATGCAAGAAGTCATAAGACCCAAACATTAACAATATTATGAATGCCTTCCATGGCTGCCATCCCCTCCTTTTTATTCTTGGTGAGCCTTCTCACCCCTGACCCCACTCATTCATGAGGTTACTTCCTTGCAAAGAGTCCTCCTCCAAAAATGTGTTGTCCGCACTAGATCTATCTTCTCTTTTGGCAGCGCTGTTGATTTGGTCAACATAGATCCAATCCATCTGCATTGCCCCCTTTCACACCCAAGGTGACTTTATTTTTCCTACCTAAATTTATCCCCATTCACATTGGGAATGTTTTATTCCTACTAAAGACATTTAAGGGTCTCCCTACCCCATTTATTCTTCTAGACTGCAAAATAGAGTAACATATAATATTCCAACTAGCAGCAAGCTAATTGGGAATATTACAGGTTGGTGGGTGGAGGTTTTTGCGGATGTTTTTGTTGCGATGTGTTTCTCATCATAATACGCACTGGTGCGCTTGATATGTATTTAACGCACTGGTGCATAGTAGAGGCTAAAGAAGCATTGCAGAGTTATTTTTTAGTACTACGAAGACAACGGTGCACTTCAGACATACAACTCACCAATGCATTCTATATAAAGCACACAAGTGCGTACTATCAAATGATACACTGAGACACTGTGCTCTCCGTACAAACCAGACCGATGCATCTTAGTAATCTAGCGCACCATAAATAAGTGCGGTGCGCCATTGGTAAAACTACTCGACGCGTCTGATAATTGAGTGCACCAAAAAAGGGTTAATTTAAAAAAAATTACCAGTCGTAAAAAACTTCATTTTTACTTGTTACAGTGTTGTAGAGCACTCAAGCACTAGCGTGAGCTTTTCTTCTTTGAGGCGCCCTGCCATCGGTGCTCACATTGCCCACATTGCTTTCGTCCATTGCTCACTGTGTGGAGTTCGAAATTTCCAAAACAATTAGAAAATTTGATTTGTAGTATTCCTTAGCAAAGATGCCTCCTCGATGTGCAAATGTGCAGCTAATCTACTTGTTTCTCACCAACTTAACCTTTTAGCAAATTAATTTCTCAAATTGAGTTAAAATTAACCATTTACCGTTTGCGATGCTGCCTATAAATTAAAATAATTAAAAAATAAAAAATGAACGCAAATATAATTAAAATTAAAAAAATTTAAAAAAATTAATAAAACATTAAAAAATAAAAAAAAAAACAAATTAAAATTAAAAAAAAAATTAATAACAAATATATCAAAAAATAAAAAAAATTTATGGCCCTCAAGCCTTTGGGCAAGCTCAACCATATTCTGAGAATCAGGTTGGACTTGCCGAGGGGCCTAAGGGGCTTAAAGCCGATTCTGAGAATCAACTCTTAGCCCCACCGGGTGGCCCGAGGGGCGGCCGCTGTGGTTTGGCGGAGCTTGGTCAGCTCGGTCGGCCCACGGCGGCTGCCCTGGGTAACCCAACTGTTATTTTATTTTTTTAAATTTAAATTTTTAATTAATTATATATATATATATATATATATATATATATATATATATATATATATATATTATTTTTATGATTTTGTTTTTAAATTTTTTTTTAATAAAATTATTTGATTTTCACTTCCTTTTTTAAGATCAGAAAAAATACATTAAAAAATTAAAAAAATCTATAATGTGATTGTCACTTCATTCTTTATGTGAATCATTTAATTTTTGGAAAAAAATGTTATTATTATTAATATTTGACATAAGATTCATAAAACATTATAATTTTTATATTTTTTTGGTTATTTTTTTTCTATAAAAATGGTTTATTTGACATGTCACTTTTAGCAAAAAGACTCAAAATGTGTTTTTTTTTCCAGTTATATTTATATTAAAAATGTGTATTTTTATGTAAATTGTTAATTTTTTTTGTTTTTTTAGTGACAAGTATTTCATGGGCAATGAAATATTATTTAACAATATATGATTAGATAGAAGATCGATTTTTTTGTTTTGTTTTGTTAACACTGCAAAAAATCAAATATCTCACTACAAAAAAAAATGAAAAGAAAACAAAAATAAAAGCACTTAAAAAAATATGTAAGTGGAGAGGAATAAGATGATTACTTCAAAAATTGTTAAATTTAGAAAATAATTATTAACGTTTAAAACATTAGAAAATTTAAAGTAAAAAATAAGTCTCCTAAAAAAAGCGGATGATGCTGACATCCGCACTTTTCAAAATCAGCATAAAAATCAGTAACATTTTAAAAATAATGTTTATACTTGGTACATAAGAAAATTTAATGTGTCAAAAAGATGCTAAAAAAATAAGAGTATTCTGAATTAGCACTTTTCAAAATTAGATGATTTTTTCTACCTAAAAAACGTGGGTACTCGTTTCCATTCCCGTCTCAAAGTTTACGTCATTAGACTCATCCTCAAAGATTCGTGATAACCATTGTTGTATGCAAACCCACCCAATGGAAGGTACTCATCCCATATCCTTTGTTGATGCATGAAATACATCCTCAACATGTCCTACATGATCTTGTTGACCCTCTTTGTCTCTCCATCTGTCTGTGGATGATAAGTTGTATTGAAAGCCGAATTTGTCCCCAAACCTTCAAACATCTCCTTCCAAAACTTGGAAGTGAAATTAGCATCCTTATCCAACAAAATCTTCTTCAGAATACCATGTAATTTCACAATCTTCTTTAGAACACCATGTAATCTCACAATCTCCTTGATGAAGACTAGTGCCACCTCACTAGCTAAATATTTAGTCTTCACTGGAATTAAGTGAGCCACCTTGATCAACCTATTGACCACAACCATGATAGAATCATGATGCCTTACTGTCCTTAGAAGACATGTAATAAAATCCATGGAAATGACCTCCCTTTTCCATTTCGGAATCAGAATAGGCTATAGTAGACCACCTGGATGCTTACATTTCTCCTTCATTTGCTGAAAATCCAAACGTCTAGTCACAAACTCTACCACTTAGGATTCACCCAATAGTAGAACTTATTGTTCGCCTTCAATGTCTTCTGATATCCTGGGTGACCCGAGTATATATTGACATGAAATTCCCTTAGGATAAGCTTCTTGAGTTCACTGTCATCCGACACATAGATCCTATCCCTAAATATCACCAAACCATATGTCGTGAGACGATAGTCTACATACTAATCACCTGTACCTGCACCTATACCTGTACTCTATTGTAACTTGTGCCTAAGCTCCACATAATTGTTATAATGTTGTCCTGCCTGTAAGATCTGATCCTATAAGTATGTCCCATAGGAACTCATAACTGCTATATGGTTCACCTGTACTTTCTTGCAGAGAGCATATGCAACCTTGTTCTCCTTTCCCTTGATGTATCTGATCTCGAAGTCAAACTCACAAAGGGTGGCTAACCATATAGCTTTCCTGCCATTTATATTCGGTTGGTCAAACAAATATCTCAACCCACTGTGATCACTCAACAATACAAATCTCCTTCCAAGAAGATAATTCCTCCACATTTTCAATGCGTGAATAATAGTTGCCAACTCAAGATCATGAGTCACGCAGTTTTGTTCATGCTCATTCAATTTCCGGGATTCATAGAATACCACTTGTTCCTCCTGCATAAGGACTCCACCAAGTCCTCTTTTACAAGCATCTGTACAAACCAAAAATTATTTATCTGGATCTTCGATCTTAAGAACTGGAGCATTGGTCAACAACTGCTTCAGGTGCTCAAAACTAGCTCCACATTCTTCTATCCATTCAAACTTCTTACCTTTCCTATGCAAATATGTAGTAGGATATGCAATGCATGAGAAGTTCCTCATGAACCTCCCGTAGTAATGAACCTCCTGTAGTAACCTTCTAATCCCATAAATGATCTGACTTCCTATACATTCTTAGGAGTTTCCCACTCCATGATGGCTCTTATATTTTCTGTGTCTAATGTTATGCCTTCCTTGGAAACAAGATGTCCCAAGTAGTGTACATTTTTTTGGACGAAACTGCACTTTCTAAGATTAGCATATAACTTATGCTCTCTTAGAAATCTCAATGCTACTGCTTAATGCTGTTGATCAGCGGTTGTCATTGATGTCAACCTAAGCAGCACCAGGAGCTACCCTAATATTGCATGGGAATTTTGACCTACCAATTTAATATATTCTGGATCAAGAATGATTTTGATGGTTTCTACTTGTCTAGATGTTTTTGTTGATATATGGCACACCACGTAATTCTTCACGGTTTGAGAGATATTCATGTTTGAAGTTTGTACCCACAGTTAGTGGGCTAAAACCCCATGGGGTTGTGGCATGGGTCATTGAAAAGTCATAATTAATATTTTTTAAGCTCCTAAAATCCCTCCCATGGTCACTTGTTGAAGCCCTTCTCAACCTAAGCATTTATATAAATTGTGATCCTCATATCCTCCTTATGTAAGGGATTTCTCCATCTAAAATAGGTCATCGTGGAATTTTCGCTCTAAATTTTTTTCTATGAAGGTTCAGAAGCTGAAATTTTTATGAGGCGAAGCTGAAATCCTAAGGAAGCTCCTGTAAAAATTTCAGATCAAGGTGTGCAATATTTCGTAGATATGATCTATGGAAGTCATTGTTTTTGCAGGCTCCTAAAATTCATTTCAAATAAGTGACCTTGGGAAAATCATCATAACTCTCTCTCTAAATATCGGATTAGAATTATGTAAAAAGTAATAGAGAGTGCACGGAATTTAGTTTTCTCTCTATCAATTTTAGTGCCGAATGAAGAAACAGTGACACGTTGCATGCCGTACAAGTTCTCTCTACTGAAACAGTCCATAATTAGGGAGTTGTGAGAGATTGGGCATAACTCTCTCTTAAAGAATCCAAATTGGGTCAGACCTGTGGCATTGGAAAGACGAATTAGAGTACTACAGAACTGAAAATCACATATTGGGGATCTAAATTAATAGAGATACACCAGATTCAATATCGGGATCCTAGAAGGCAAGAAAAAGCTAGATCATGTGTTGTCAAGGGCTCCAAAGGACCCGACTTTCTAGGGCAGCAAAGCAAAGCAAGGTGCAACAGAGGGTAGCATGAAAAGAGCAAAAACCAGGGTGTAGAAAAATAGCAATAAGTTCATCACACGAAGTCTTCAAGTGGGCAGCACTACATACAGTCACTGTAAAGGTATCATTGTACTAAGTCATTGTAAATGCATAATTGTAAAAATTGTACTAGTGTATATCTGCCAAGAGTTGAAGAGGAAGTGTCGGGAGGTATAGGATCATCATTAGGTGGTTGTGTCATATTTGGGGTTATGTTCTAGTGTGTCTTCTTCTTCTACATCATTGTAAAGTGGACCATTTTCCCTGGTACGGGAGTTCATTCTTCTTTTATTCTTCTATAGGGTGGTAGGGTGGTGCTACGGTGAGTTGTAGCTCATTGGGTGTTAGGGCATCCATTCAGTTGACTACTGAATAATCTCGGGCATTGGAGCATCCATCCAGTGGGAGTTGGAGAAGAATTCTTTTCTAGATTCTAGGAAGTTGGAGCTTTATTTTCAATTGGAGTTGAATATTAAAGAATTACTATAAAATCATTAGGTGGTTTTTGTCCCGGGGTGGGTTTCCACCTTAAAAAATGTGTGCATTTGTGTTCCTTTTGTTTACTGCTATCATTCTACAAACACTGATAATAATTTAAGATTAACTAATGCTCTAATTTAAAGGAATACTGATTCACCCCCCCCTCCCCCCCCCAAGTATTTCCAACAATTGGTATCAGAGGTTGGTTCCTTCAATAGCAGTTTAACAGCTGGAAGGAGGTCATGGAGCATACCAAGAATGGTGTACCTCTATTCAATGAAAATAATTATGCACTTTGGAAAGGAAGAATGGAGGTCTATCTTTTGGCGCAAGGTTACGAAGTATGGGACACTGTTCAAAATGGATTTACATCAACCGTGGATGAAAAAGGTAAGAAGAATTTGGTAAATGATGCAAAAGCAAAGAATATTATTATCAGTGGACTTATTGAATCTTCTTATCATAAGGTGTTGGGTTGTAAAACTGCCAAAAATTTATGGGACAAGCTTGAGAATATATATGCAGGTGACTCAAATGTCAAAGAAGCAAAGCTTCAAATCTATAGAGAAAAATTTGAGCAACTTAGAATGAAATAATATTGCAACATTGCTGCATACTTCCAATACGTCGATGAAATAACCAATACTCTAGAAGGATTGGGAGAGCCAGTTGACGAGAATACTATTATACGAAAGATTCTCAGAATGTTATGAGGGAGATTCAACCCAAAGTTATCGGTCTTAGAATATAATGAAAATCTGGACAAAATCAGCAAAGAGGAATTACATGGAGTTCTCATAGCATATGAAATGAGACTTGATGAAGAAGAGGGTACTTCGTATCTAGAAACTACGTTTGTTGCATCTAAGAAACCATAACAAGGACAAACAAACTTCAATTGAAAAGACATGCACCTCATGAAGAAAAGGGAGATGATGGAGAAGGTATTTCGTATGAAGAATATGCTTACTTTACCAAGACTAAAATTCAGCAAGGGAAAATTCAAAGTTAAACTTCCATTGATATTTTTCGGTTGTGGTGAGGTTGGGCATTTCGCAGCAAAATGTCTGAACAAAAGTGATGGCAACTTGAAAGGAAAGAAAGGATTTAATAAATTCAACAAGCAAGGATCCAAAAGGAAATTTCTCTCTACAGAAGATATCTCATCATCCGATGAAGACAATGACAGTTAAGAAGAAGTCAATGAGAGAGTATTGTTTATGGCCAAGCACAATAAACAAGAGGTATCAAACAATGAAGAAAAAGGATTTACCATAGAAGAATTTTCTAAGGAAGAAATAAAGCTTATAAAAGAGCTCAAGGAAGAGAAGATATTTTCCAATACTCTTGAAGAACAAGTTCAATGTCTCAAAATTGAAGTTGAAGAAAAAAAATGCATTGAAGATTCACTTCAAAAGAAGTTAGAATAAATAAACCAAGAAAGGGAAGAATTAGAAGCCGAAGTAGTCTTTCTTTGTAAGGAAATCATGAAGAAAAGAAAAACTATCCAAAACTATGCCAACAGATCAAAGGCATTGGAAGAACTCATCAACAATCAACGATCTTACAACGAGAGAACTAGCATCGATTACAAAGAAGAAGAAGCATGACCTTCTACAACAAAATACAATGAACCTATGAGATCTGACATGCATGTAGACTTCATTGGACAAGATTTGCAAGAACATCCTTGGAAGACAATTCCTCGACGAATATTTCCATCCAAATACCAACATATTTTTTATGGCTATTGTTATTCATGTGGAAAATTTGGTCATGTCAGAATGTCTAGATGGACTTCGTTAATTCAATGAGCAATTCTGAGAGATCCGTCAACAGTGAACCTCCTGTGGCTCTAACGGAATATCTAAGAGATTTGGAATATTTGTGTTAAAATTGAATGTTACAAATGTCAAATCTTTGGACACATAGCCAGAGACTGCATACTTGAAAATCCTCCAGAAGAATCTTCGAAGCCACAGAATGAACGAACATGGAAGAAGAAGAAGACTGATAATTGTGCTCTCGCTCTCAAGGCTCAAAAAAATAAATATGTGTGGTATGTTGACAGTGGTTTCTCAACGCATATGACTGGAGATAGAAATAAATTTGTATCTCTGAAAGAGAAGAAGGATGGAATTGTGTCCTTTGAAAATGATGGATCTTCAAATTTTATAGGATCAGGTACCGTCACTCTTGGAAGAAAATATGCTCTAGCCAAGAATTCTCTATTGGTTGAAAACATGAATCACAATCTGCTCAGTGTTGGAAAAATGCGTGATCAAGGACACACAATACTATTCAACTCCACAAAATGTGAAATCGGGAAAAGTAGGTATGGTGAATTTGTGGCTAAAGTAAGTCGAGCTCCAAATGACATATATGTTCTGGATGAAGCAACTAAAGCATGTATAATATCTAAAGAGGATGATATAATATTTGTTAGCAATGATGATCGACTAAGTAAGAATTTTGCTACAAATATGCAAAGTGATTTCAAGATGTCTTTACTTGGTGAGCTGACATACTTCTTAGGGATTTAAATATCTCAGCAAGCGAAAGGAATATTTATATGTCAAGCTAAGTACATCAAGGAAATGCTCAAGAAATTCAAAATTGAAGATTGCAAACCCATCCTTACTCTGATGGTAACATGTTGCAAATTGAGCATAGACGACTCATATAAGCATGTGGATCAATGGCTGTATAGATCTATGATTGGTAGTCTTCTATATGTAACAACCTCCTAGCCGAATGTTATGGAAGCAGTTGGACAAGTAGCAAGGTTCCAAGAAGCACCAAAAGAATCACATATTATTGCCATCAAAAGAATTCTTCGATATTCAGTATGTAACTAATGAATATACTGTGGTATCCCAAGGGTAAAAATCTCATTATTCATGCCTTTACAGATGTAATTGGGCAGGAAGCATTGATGATCATGAGAGCACTCGTGAAGCATTGGAATATCTTTGCCAGAAGCTTGGTATTCTCCCAAGTTCTCATTAGATTTTCCTTATTCAGAATATAAAGGGGGAGTGGAAGTGTGTAAAAGTCCGCAATATGGTTGTGTTTCAGGGGGAGTTTCCCTTTTCCATTGATGTCAAAGGGGGAGAAAATGTTGTAGGAAGAGGTGTCATGATCGCAAGGGGAGTACTTGTGTTGCCATCAATGCCAAAGGGGGAGATTGCTGATCAACAGTTGTCATTGATGTCAACCCAAGCAGCACCAGAGGCTACCCCAATATTGCATGGGAATTTTGACCTACCAAATTAATATATTCTGGGTCAATAATGTTTTTTATGGTTTCTACTTGTCGAGATGTTTCCATTGATATATGGCATGCCATGTAATTCTTCACGGTTTGAGAGATATTCATGTTTGAAGTTTGTACCCCCAGTTAGTGGGCTAAAACCCCATGGGGTTGGGGCATGGGTCATTAAAAAGTAATAATTAATATTTTTTAAGCTCCTAAAATCCCTCCCACGTTCACTTGTTGAAGCCCCTCTCAACCGAAGCATTTATAGAAATTGTGATCCTCATTTCCTCTTTATGCAAGGGATTTCGCCATCTGAAATAGGTCATCATGGCATTTGTGCTCTAATTTTTTTTCTACGAAGTTTCAGAAGTTGAAATGTGTATGAGGCAAAGCTAAAATCCTAAGGAATCTGTTGTAAACATTTTAGATCAAGGTGCACAATATTTTCAGAGATATGATCTCAGGGAAGTCATTATTTTCTGTGCTCCCGAAATTCATCTCAAAGAAGTGACCTTGGGAAAATCATCATAACTTTCCGAGGATCGGATTGAATCATGTAATTATTGCGGATAGTGCATAGACCGTAGTTTCTTTTCTCTATCATCTCAGAACCAAATGAAGAAACAGTGACATGTGGCATGATATACAAGTTCGTTATGCTGAAATAGTTCATAATTAGGGCATTGTGAGATATTGGGTATAACTCTCCCTTGAAGAATCCAAATTGGGTCATACCTATGGCATTGGGAAGAGACTCAGAGGAATACTACAGGACAGAAAATCACATATTGGGGATCTAAAATAACAGAGACACACTGGATTCAATATCGAGCTCCTAGAAGGCAAGAAAAAGCTAGATCATGTGTTGTCAAGGGCTGCAAAGGACCAGACTTTCCAGGGCATCAAAGCAAAGAAAGGTGCAGCAGAGGGTAGCATTACAAGATCAGCAACCAAGGTGCATAACAGTAGCAAGAAGTTCATCACACGAATTTTTCAAGTGGGCAACACTGCATACAGTCACCGTAAAGGTATCATTATACTGAGTCATTGTAAATACATTATTGTAAAAATTGTACTAGTGTCTATTTTCCAAGAGTTGAAGAGGTAGTGTCAGGAGGTCTAGGATCATCATTAGGTGGTTGTGTCATAGTTGGGGTTATGGTCTAGTGTGTCTTATTCTTCTACATCATTCTATATCATTGCAAAGTGGACCATTTTCCCTGGTATGGGAGTCCATTCATATTTTATTCTTCTATAGGGTGCTAGGGTGGTGCTAGGGTGAGTTGTAGCTCATTGGGTGTTTGGGCATCCATTCAATTGACTACTGAATAATCTCAGGCATTGGAGCATGCATCCAGTGGGAGCTAGAGAAGAATGATTTTCTAGATTCTATGAAGTTGGAGCTTTATTTTCAATTGGAGTTGAATATTAAAGAATTATTAGAAAAGCATTAGGTGGTTTTTGTCCCGAAGTGGGTTTCCACCTTAAAAACTGGGTGCATTCGTGTTCCTTTTGTTTACTGTTATCATTGTACAAACACTAATAATAATTGAAGATTAAATAATGCTATAATTGAAAGGAATACTAATTCACCCCCCCCCCCCTCTCAAAAGATTTCCAACAAATGCTCGCCATACTCTTCCTCATTCTTAGAATATACCAAGATGTCATCAATGAATACAATAAAAAACTTGTCCAAATAAGGGCGCAACACACTTCATCAAAAACATAGATGTTGTTGGGGCATTAGTTAAACCAAATGGAACTACAACAAACCCATAATGCCCACACATGCTCCTAAAGGCGGTCTTGTAGATGTCCTCTTCTTTGATGTTTACGTGTTAATATCCTGATCTCAAATCGGTATTAGAGAACACTGCTGCTCCCTTCAATTGATAAAACAAGTCATCAATCCTCGATAATGGATACATGTTATTGATCGTCACCTTGAAAAAATAGATGTAATCAATGCATAACCTAAGAGTACCATCCTTTTTCTTTAAGAAGAGCACTGGTGCACCCCAAGGTGATACACTTGGCCTATTGTATCCCTTGTCAAGCATTTCCTTCAACTAAAACTTCGACTCTACTAAATCTGGCGTGCTCACCTTGTAAGGTGCCTTTGATGTCAAAAGGTTTCCGGTACCAACTCAATAAAATGGTCCACTTCTATGAGGATGCAGTCACCAGAATATCCTCATTGAAACACATCCTGAAACTGTTGCAATACGAGACACCTTTGGAATATTTTTGCATCCTCAGCCTCCTTACCCTTGTCACTAGAAACATGCACTACAAACATCACACACCCCTTTTTTCAAATGTGTTTAGCCTACATAGTAGTGACCATACTCACTAGTATAGGCTTCTTCTTTCCCTGCAAAATTCTCTTTTCTCCATTATCATCTAGGCACTCAATGGCCTTGTCATAATAGTCTACTTTTGTCCTGTGAAGGTACAACCAATCCATACCCCAAATCATGCTATACAATCCCAATGGAAATACATTCAAATGTGCTACTATAGGCATACCATTTAACCCAAACACACAAGCTCTTACCCAATGATGAACTCTCTTCTTCGTACTTGTAGCCAACTGCACCAACCAAGATTTTGCATGCACTTTTTTTCTCAAGACACACTTATCCACACTCATCCTTGATGCCCAACTTTGTGCATAGGGTATGAAAAATATTCGCGAACTTTGAAACATCATGGTCCCTTTACTACTATAGTGTGGTCCATTTTATGTACTTATCTTCATATCCCTTGAAAGGGTAATATTGTTCCTTGATGACATCTCGAAAATAATTCCAAGAGCGTGCAATTGAAAGTAGTGAGAGCTTATCCTTGTCCCTTTGCTCATAGTAAGCTTCCCACTAGTCCTTGACATGGGGGGTAACTTTGAGGAGTGAAAAAGTAATATTTTCCCTATCGAAAAAATTATGGAATGAAAAATATCCTTCCAGCAAATTTGATCATCTATTTAGAGCATCTAAGTCTATCTAGCCTTCAAATATAGGAATGTCAAAGTTAACTTGTACCTTAAAGGGGGTGTCACTTCTGAAGTGATTGCTAGATGAAGATGTTTTTCCCACTAATATCTACTGAAGGATTTGGGAAAAATTATACATCATCTCATTCCTTTGTCACTCGAGGACCTCTTCCAACAATAATTTTAAAGGATCGCTTATTCCTCGTCTTTCTGTTGTTCTGCCATGGGAGTTCGTCGGGGTTGATGAGGCCGATATTGCAAGGGTTCAACTAGTTCAAGTCCAAACTTCTTATACCCAAATCTTATTAGTACATGCATAAAAAAATAGAGAAAAATAAGAATGCTATTATTTCACTGATCCAAATTTATGAAGGAATGAAATGGAATACAAATTTAAATAGAAACACATAGATACAACAAAACAAAACTTCAATTAATAAATAAAAATTGTTGAATTTTTTTTACAAATGGAAAGGAAACAAACTATCTTGGGCAATGGTAAATTATATCTAAGAAGAGATGTGACGACTACATTCCTTTTGAATTGTGTTATGCTGAAGGTCAAAGGCCCTTTTATCTTGAAGAAATAGTGAGAAATCATAAACATCCAAAAACCTAAACCTAGGATATGAAGCACCAAAATTTATGGGCCCCGATGGGGTTAGTTGGAACGCCAACCTTTTGGGGTCATAAATTTTGCATATGATATCTATTTGGCACGTGCGATAGCCCATTAAAAAGGTCTATTGAGCGGAAACCAAATTATGGTAGCTCCTGCTGATCAACTAAAAATTACCTTTCGAACTCCATGGGGAACCTTTGCATATAGGAGATGCCTTTTGGTTTGACCAATGTTGGGGAAACCTTCCAAAGAGAAATGGAGATTACCTTTCGAGGGTTAATACATCAGTATGTTTTCATTTACCTAGAAGATGTCACTATTTTCTCTAGAAAGAGATCTGACCACATTTCCCACCTTATAAACGTATGTGAAAGGTGCATAAATTTTTGTGTTTCCTTGAACCCCAAGAATAATATTTTTCTATAACAGATGGTAAATTACTTGGGTATGTGGTTTTAAAAAATGATATAATTACCAATCCTGAAAGAACTCAAGTCATCAATAGTTTTTTACCCTCGGCCTATAAAAATGCTATGTATTCCTTTTTGGGAAAAAACAATTTTGTTAGCTCGTTTATCCTCAGTTTTATAAAAAAATTAAACCACTTCAAGACTTGGTGAAAAATAATTCTTAATTTAAATGGGGAGACCAAGAAAGATGAGCCTTCTGCACCATAAAATATGCCATATTTTATGCTCCTGCCTTAATGAACCCAGACTTCACACACTCTACAGTTTTACTTCACACACTATGTATGTTGTTGTGCTTACCTAAAGAAGTGAGATTGATCATGGAATTCCTATTGATTTCATGATCTCTACCTTCAAGGGAGTAGGATTTAATTACTCAACAGTGGACAAGAAAAAATTTCTTGTCTTTAAGGTGGTAAAACACTTCAAGTCCTACCTGCTAAAATATAGAACTAAGGTCATAGTTCCCTACCCAATAGTAGAAATTGTAGAAATTATATGCACTAAGCATGCATATGTCCTAGATCCACCTAATATCACACTATTTAACTTTATGCAAGATACTGAATCTATTCCACTTGTTAATCTTTTGCAGAAAATTTAATTGCACACACATGTAAAGCATAAATAAAAATAATCGCACATAACACAGTTGTTTTTAACCGGGAAAGCCTGAAGCTGAAAACCCCAACTATATATTATGTATCATGGAGATAATATGACAATCTCATACAAAGCTTATCACAAGCTCTCAGTACAGTACAATCGTCATACACTAATCATGACCAATCTTGCAAATCCATGCACCGATCTTTTCCCTCCTGCTAGCCTGCCTCCACTGCGCAATCCCTGCTGAAGAATTTGAATTACCCTTGCCTTGAATACGCAATCCTCATTGGCAACTCCAATGTGTGTGTGATGCAACCAATGCATCATTGTAGTCACAACAGATAGTCTATCTTGCCCTTTCACCTATCTCTTCACTGGGTCTCCACTAAAACTGCCATGCACTATAGTTAACTGCTGTATTGTTCAGTTGATTAATGAGTTATTATTTTTGAATTAATTAACTAATTAATTCACTCCACTCTCACTAGTGTATCAATCAGTTAGACTAGATACAACTAGCTCAACTGAATCTAACTGAGTTAAACTAAATACAATTCCATAACTACTTCTTCCAACTGTGTCATAACTCTGCCACTTGAGTTCTAACTGAGTCCTCCATGCATTAGCTCCAGTAAACCCTTGGGAATTGTGTAATTCCCTCAGTCCAATGATGTGCCACATCTGTACAGTGAACTGAAGTGCTCCAAGAGAATAAGTTGTTGTTTAGAGTCTGATTATTATTAAGAACTAATAATAATCGACATGCATCTATTTCTAAATTATAAACTTATAATAATTTATTTATTTATTTCTAAATTATAAACTATGTCGTTTATTTTTTTGTTTGTCATTTATGATTTCTATTATAAACTTCAAATAAACGAATAAGAGTTGTAGAGTTAATAAATAAGTTTATGTGTCAATTTATTATTTTTAATTAACGAGATTTTTTTTTTTTTTTTTTTGTCGTTTATGATTTCTATTTTTTGTTGTTTTGTGTTGATAGGTCCACTCTTGGGAACCAAATATTTCTAATTAAAATCTCAGTAAAAGGAAAATTTTGACCAGATGTTTCTTTTTAGTTGAAGTTCTAACTCACTAAATTGTTGGTCTCTAGTTTTCATAAAAATGATTTTTGTTCAAAATATCTGAAAATTTATATTTTCGTTACATAAATTGATCTTATTTTCCTTCATGTCCATTAAGGGAATTCATGATTTAGCCAATAAAAATTAATAAGCACTTTGATCGGTTCAAATTTAGTGATAGTTAAACTTCTTACACCGTCTGTTATTCTTAAGGAGTTTTTTTGTTCATAGTTTCTTCCCCACCTGTTAGAGTATTCCTTTTGGGGTTACTAACAAATTAAGTGAAAAAAATGTTAACAGAGTTGGTTGAAGGATAGGAAGTCTCACCATGAACCAACCTACTATGGTCATGGATGATTGATAAATGACATCACCATATATGGTCACTAAGCCAAGGTGATGGCTTTCAACCATAAGACTGTAAGACAAGAGGTCTCATCATGAGCCGACTTGTTTACTTCCTAATACTTTGTGAGTAGCAATGTCACCATCTAGCCACCAAACCAGGACATTGGTCTTTATATGAACCCTAAATAATGAAAATAAATTGAGTAAATATATGATTTAGTATCCTAACAATGGGATAAAAGCATATGAATTCAAGTTAAAAGGTATCCCTATCAAGGCTATGGATTCCTGATTGCCAGCAGAGGCAATGCTTATGGTATTGAAGTCACGTTTACACTATTTTTTCGGTTAATTGTTACATTTTCTTAATTTGTTGCTTATAATATACACGAATATCTATAAATAAATGGTTTCTATTTAAGTTTCTATATGGTGATGAAATTATGCGCATGTATTTATGAAAAGTAATTTCAATCAGTACTATGATGAATTAGAGCAATGATTTTTTTAGTTTGTTTGGCATCTGGTCCATCTAACATCATATCCTGTATAGGCATATAGTCATAGACAACTGGTTCACCCTCAAGTCTCCAATTGTTGACCACTCAACAGACTCCCCTTACATTTTTCAAATGAGATGGGCCCCTCTTCATTCCTTTTCGTTTATTTTGGGTTTTTCTACTTTGCTTTTGTAACCTATAATGATGATTTAAATTTCCAAGCAAAGGTTTTATTATTGTATTGATTTCTTTTAGAATTTGACATGGTTTTCTTTTTGTTGGTGCATATTTTGATGATGATCTCAAAAGAACTTAGGGCAGATCCCAAATCCTAAGCACAATTGGTTGATATATGCCTTTTCTATTTGGACAATCCAATATCATTTTAACACAATTATTCACATCATATTCTTTTTATTATTTTGAGAAAACTTGATAGCATTGTAATTCTGTTGGATCAACTGTGGATATAAACTTGGTGTTGTGATTTTTATTCTCACATAATTCCTATGACCTAATTATGGATTGAACTTTGTTTGTGGCATGGTGTTCTTATATGCTATATGGTTTTTTATTATGAATTATTTTACTATTTTTGGGACCTTGTCATAATATGTAACATGTGATCATATTCTATGTTGTTCATACTCCATGCTATAATGAAATTATTGGCCCTTCAAACTATATAACATCACCTAGCATTGATAAAATTTGTGATTTATGTTTTGGGTCATCATTATTATGGTTTTAATTGATGAGATTTAGTACTATGCATATTGGTCCTTTTCATAATTAAATTATGGTGAGGTTGATCATGATACATATGTGTGAAGGATAAGCTATAATGCCAAATAATTGACACTTGAAAACAATAGGTAATGTATGTTAATAGGATGGGATTTGGTGTTGAATAAATTATTTATTTATCTGATGACATGGCTTACTCCTCTAAGTTGGAATACACCTAGACACTCGTTGTATTATTGTCATATATCAAACTTTGTGGTTCCATTATTGCTTTGAATTGTTATCTTTACCACTTGGTACAATTGGTATTGTTTTCCAATTGGTCATTTCGTAGCCTAAGGTTCTATTCCCGCATTCTTTGCACTTCAGTTTTGAATTTTTCCAGTTGCATGTCACTATGTAAGGTTAGGGTTTGTTTTGTGAATAATTGTCTGACTTGTATTAACAAAAACACACTTGTATTTCCTCATGGGACATGTAGTTCAAACATAACTTGTTGGAGGTAAGATTATTGAGTCATATGAGGAATACCTCACTCTTTTCCAGGAAGTTGTGTGGTGGGATTTCATTCAAAGTTTCCAAGGTTGCAATGATGAGGTGAATACAACTTTTTCTTCCACTTACAATGGTCGAAAGGCCAAGGTTGGTGTCATTGATATGTGGGTGGATGTCAACTTTATTTTTGAAGAAACACATCTCCCCACATAAGGTGAAAGTTGTACCAAAAATCCTCATGTGCATGACATTCCTTGGTGAGAGTTTCCGATCTCAAAGAACTGTACCTATAATGTGAAAGGTATTCTTATACAATACCTTAAAACAAAATGTCAATACTTACTTTATTTTATTAGGCAGTTTACCACCTGTTACGTTAGATATTGGCTATTTTTTTGTACCATATACGTGTAGGTTTTAATGCTGTACATAAATTACAAGCAAACAAATTATTAAAAATAGAAAATAAACAATAGCGAGATCTTAAAACATAAAACAAATATACACACAGATTTTTCCCATGGATCCCAAATTGGGACTACCAGCTTGATTTTTCATTATTTTCCTTTTAGTGTTACAACACACATATATATATGCCGAAGCATTCATAAAACCTAATCCATTAACCCTTGATTAGAACATAATTGTAGTTCCCTTGGCCGGATCTACAAAATACCAGGGGCCAAAAACCATCATGCCCTAAAACCATGTGCAAACCCATGCACAAAACCATACACGGGTCCACCCACCTAAAATAGGATCCAAATTTTTTTTCTCGAGGCACTGCCCTGGACCCCACACAAGGGGCTGCCCACCCCCTGCAAACCCCTAGACAGGAGGGGTTACCGCCACACCCCCCCCCCCCCAAACCCCCCGTGACCCCCCATGCATGCGACTATTCGTGGGAAGAATATAACACACACCCAACATTCTCCCACTTGTTGTTTTCTTTCCACATGGGGCCAAATGAGAGCTTAGTCATTAGTCCAGCCTCGCAACACCCATTTTTTTCTCAACACCAAGAGAACTTTTAAGTTCTCACAGACTCTGTCAATGCATCTGCAACATTCTTCAACATTTCCACCTTTACCAACAACACCTTTTTATCCTCAACCATATCTCTCACAAAGTGATATTGAACATCAATGTGCTCTATCTTTGAATGATAAGAAAGGTTCTTAGCCAAGAAAATTTCACTTTGGCTATCACAGTCTATCGTTATAGCTTGCTGCACCAATCCCATACTTGAACATAATATCTACAACCAAACTGATTCCTTGCTTGCATGAGTGGCTTCCATGTATTCTGCCTCTGTAGTTGAAAGAGCCACTACAAATTGTCTTTTACTCATCCAAATGACTGAACCTCCAAATAGGCTAAACACATACCCACTTGTATATATTTTTTGTTTTAGATCTTCAGGCCAGTTTACATCAACAAAAACATGGATGTCCAAAACTCTATCCAATCTTGGTCTTCCCTGGTAGCACAAACCATAATCACTAGTGCCACACAAATATCTGAAAAACCCGCTTCATTGCTGTCCAATTCTCCTTCCCCGGTTTTGACATAAACCTGCTCAATACTCCCACTGCATGTGCAATGTCTGGTCTAGTACAAACCATTGCATACATCAGACTACCCACTGAACTTTCATATGGAACACATGACATATTCTCCTCTTCTTCTTGTGTATTGGGACACTGTTCAATAGATAGCTTTACACCTACCAGAATAGGAACCTTCATAGGTTTACTATCCTGCATATTGAACCTTTGCAATATTTCCTTGACATACTTCCTATGGTTCAACTAGAGCTTCCTCTTTGCCAGATTTCTCTTAATTTCCATGCCCCAAAATATAGTTTGCAGCACCAAGATCATTCATGTCAAATTTGGAGAAAAATTGGGTCTTCAAATCTTGGATAATTTCTTTGTCATTTCCAAACAACAACATATCATCCACATACACGACCAAACAAATAACACTGTCACCAATTAATTTAAAATACACACAGTGATCCTCTTTGCTTCTGGTGAAGCCAAGTCCCCATATATAGGTATCAAATTTTTGATACCACATCCTTGGTGACTGTTTGAACCCACACAAAGAATTTGTTAACCTGCATACCAGTTATTTCTTACCCTTCACCACAAAGCCTTCAGGTTGCTTCATGTAGATCTCCTCTTCCAAATCCTCATGAAATATTGTCTTCATATCCATTTTTCTACCTCAAAATCAAATGCACCAGCAACATATAAAAGTAATCTAATAGAAGTAAACTTGGAAACAGGAGAAAATATATCACCAAAATCAATTCCCGGCACCTGGGAATAACCTTTTGCTACCAACCGAGTTTTGTATTTCTCCACCTTGCTTTCTACATTCAACTTATTCTTAAACACCCAATTTCTCCCGACGGGCTTCCTTTCAGCCGAAAACTCCACTAGATCCCATGCCTCATTTTTGTGCAAGGATGCCATTTCATAAACCATGGCCTCCTTCTAGAGTTTTCCATCCTCTGAATCCACTACCTCCCTGGCAGTTCTAGGATCATAATCAATAATAGTTAAAGAAAAATTTGAACAGAAAGCAGATGGACTATACCTTTCTAGCTACCTTCTTTCCCGAATTGATCTTCTCACAGCAGGAGTTTGTGGCTCTTCCTCTTTTGAATCTTGTTCTGTTGTAGAGTCCGATTCATCCACCTTTATCTCAAACTCTATCTTATAAGGTTCCTTTGGTAGGACTTCGAGTTTAACAACATATTTCACCTTTCTAAACACCACATATCGACTATACATAACCTTTCTTGTTTCTGGGTTCCAAATATTGTAACCTTTAAAACCATCCTTATACCCAATAAAGATGCACCTTTCAGATTTATTATCCAATTTGGTCCTTTTCTACTTTGGAACATGTACATATGCATCACACCCAAATACCCTTAGATGTGAAAGAGAGGGTTTCTTACCAGTCCATACCTCATGTGGAGTCTTATCCTCCAACAATGATGAAGGTGATCTATTAACCAGGTAACATGCAGTCTCCACTGCCTCTGCCCAGAATTCCTGTCCTAACCCGATACCACTGAGCATGCTTCTTGGATTTTCCATTAGCGTTTTGTTCATTCTTTCTGCAACTCTATTTTGTTGAGGTGTGTATGGAGTAGTCTTCTGTCATGCTATACCACACTTCTTATAGAACTCTTCAAATTCCTTCTTGCAAAACTCTCCACCATTATCTGTCCTCAACACCTTTATCTTATTCTCTGTCTGGTATTCCACTAGAGCCTTAAATTCTTTAAATATGTTAAAGAATTCAAATTTATTCCTCAAGAAATATGTCCATGTATTACTTGAGAAGTCATCTATGAATGAACATAGTACATAGACTTACCTAGTGATGGAACCGACACAGGTCAAAACACATCAATGTGCACAAGCTCTAATATCTTGTTCGTCCTCTTAGCACCAGAAGGAAAAATCACCCAATTATGCTTCCCAAATACACAATGTTTATAGAAATTGAAATCCATAGAGAAATTAGACATACGTTCTACCATACCATTACCATGCAGTATCTGGAGGCCCTTCTCTCCAATATGTCCAAGCCTTTGATGCCATAGCATGGTCTTTTCTCCAGAGACCGCTAGGCTTTCCGCTCCACTTTCAGGAACCATGGAACTGTTGCACCCATCAATAACAGTGCTACCCTGAATCTTGTACAGAGTTCCAATCCGAACTACCCACATTAATATTAGTGCGCCCCGAACCATCTTGTAGGTATTTTTCTCGAACACTGTTTTTACACCTGCATCATACATCTTGCTTACAAAAATTAGATTTCTGGCTAATGTAGGAATATGTAGAACACCAGGAGGTGTTCTAATCCTTCCACCTTGTAGCTTCAGCTTGAATTTTCCACGTCCAATGGTTTTGGCCTTCCTATCATCCCCTAATAAGACATCACCACCATCATACTTCTCATAGTCGCAGAACCACTCCCTATGGGGAGTGAAGTGAAAGGATGCACCTGAGTCAATCAACCATGATGCCTCATGATCTACATGTGTATTTGATGAAGAAGAAAAATAAAAATCCCCACCTTCATCTAAGGTGGTTTTTGCCTCTGCAGAAGGAGTATCATTAGATCCCTTTCCTTTCTTAGGAGCTTTAGATTTGCAATCCTTTTTGAAGTGCCTTTCCTTTCCACATTTCCAACATTCCTTTACATGATTTCCTAGAGATTTAGGTCTCCCTCTAGATTTAAATCTCACACTAGAAAACTTATTTTTATTTCTGTTACGTGACCTTCCTCGTACACATGAGGCATCTCCATTCTGGCCCTCCATATTTCTCCGTCTCATTTCCTCCGATAGCAAGGCTGAGACAATTTCATCAAAATTAAAGGTAGTTGTATTGCTACCTATTGCAATAGCTAGACTGTCCCACAAATTTGGTAGAGAACACAAAAAACTAATGCACTTATATTCATCTGATATTTTAATATCAACAAATGACAACTAACTTACCACAATATTGAAGGAGTTCAGATGCTCTGTCACCAAGTCTCCATCCTTCATCCTCAGGTTATATATATTTTTTCCACAAGAATAATTTATTCACCAGAGACTTAGATTGGTACAAAGTCCCTAGCTTGACCCACAAATTCTTCATTGTAGCTTCCCCAGATACATTCAACAATACCGAATTTGAAATACCCAACCATATTTTTCTCTTTGCCTTCAGATACAACTTCACCCAATCTTCATTTGACATTTCCATTGGTGTATTACCTGTATCTACTCCGATCCACTGATATTTATCCACCAAAAGATCCTCCAACTTGAGCTTCCACAATTCAAAAATCTGACCATTAAATTTCCTGATCTATATCTTTCCACTGCTCGCCATCTTCTTTCACTGCAAGAATCGTCCTGCAGATCTCCCACTAAACAAGGTATACCATAGGATCGAGCAAAAAACCCCTCAGCAACAAAGGTGTACCCTTGAAGCCGAAACAAATTTGATACCAAATGTAGGTTTTAACCATGTAAAAAATTTATCTACAAATGAATTCTTAAAAACATAAAATAAACAATAGCAAGAGCTTAAAACATAAAACAAATATACACAAATATTTTTCCCCTGGATCCCAAATCGGGACTACCGGCTTGATTTTTCAATATTTTCCTTTTAGTGTTACAACACATATATATACATGCCGAAGCATTCATAAACCCCAATCCATTAACTCTGGTTTAAAACATAATCGTAGTTCCCTTGACCGGATCTAAAAAATACTAGGGGTCAAAAACCATCATCCCCCAAAACCATGTGCAAACCCATGCACAAAACCCTAGGCGGGTCCACCCACCTAAAATAGGGCCCAAAAAAATTTCTTTGCAGCACTGCCTCGAACCTCGTGTAGGGGGCTACCTGTCCCCTACGAACCCTTGGAGAGGGGGGGGGGTTGTTGTCCCCCCTATGACCCCCCCGCTGCGCTCAGCGCAACGAATAGGTAGGGGCTGTCGCTCGCCCTGTGACTTCGCACGTGTATGGATATTCATGGAAAGAATATAACAAACACCTAAAAATACACATGTTAATGGTGTTTCTCAGCTTTAAGCTCAATATTCCATTTTATTTACATAAGAGCCTATCTAAAATGCCTATATTTTACCAAGGTGAGTGCAAGAACCCTAAGAAACCCTTATTTCACCATGGGATAATTTGTATTTTGGTTAAACACCATTTGGTTAAAAATTGGGATTCATGAGAATTGTTTCTTTGATAGAACTATTTCAAAAAACCCCAAGCTAATGACAAACAAGAAAAACCTCTTATTGTTTTGCCCAATTTTCGAGCAGTCAGTTCGACGCTTTCTCACAGTGTTGAAAATTTCAGCCCTGATAATATGTGTCAGCCCGATGAGTCAAGTCTATGTGATGAGACTATGGATAAAATCCATGATTCAACGTATGCTCGTGAAACACGGAGCATGGTGAGGAAAATAGGTTTTCAACACATTGAACTTGAACCCGAATTCAAGGATGATGATGAGTCAACTTTCTCGGATCATAATGACCATCCCAAACCCACATAGAAATAAGAAAATAGTCTACAAGGTATAAACCTTCAATATTGAGTTAAAAGTAAACAAATAGCTCGAAGGATATCTCAGGCACATTGAAACAGAGGTAAAAAGGTCCCTGTTAAAGAGGCCAATGTTGATGTTGAGTCTCTCGACGAGCCTATGTTGAAAAGGAATAAGCCCCAACCAGATAACAATTCTAAATTTGATGATGAAAATACTCATGATTAGGATGTTGATAATTGATAGCCACTTCCAATACAAATATAATTCATATATGCGGCCCTTAAAGCACCTACCTTGGAAAGGGTTCCCAAATTTAAAATACTCTTTTTAAATTGTAGGGTGATGGCCAACCCCACAAAGAAACTGGACATCAAGCATCTAGTAGATACCCACACCCCCAAGATTCTTTTCATCCAAGAAACTAGGTATGAAAAACAAGCCTCTAATGTTTTATCTTCCATATTTCCACATTGGGACTTTCTAGCCATGGACACCATGGGAATTTATGGTTGATTGATCTTGGGTTGGAAGAAAATTTATTTGAATCTCACTCATGCATAGGTGATCAAATTGGGCTTAGCCACTTATATTCTCTTGAGGGGCCTTATATACATGGATGTAATCTATTTTAACATAGCTTTTCCATTCATAGATAGAAAAGAATTTTTGGATTCTATCTTTGAGAATACCCTTCTTAGAGGTGGCAGAGTAGTACTCAAAATATATCTTAACTGTATATTGGTAGCTTGCAAAATTTTGGGCCTTGTTTCCCGACCTGATCCAATATCATAATTCCCCCTACAACACACTGAAGAGGAAAGTATCAATGACATTTAACCCCCAAAACTTATGCTAAGTTCGAGGAAAAAAAGAGTGAGGGACACTGAAATTGGAAAGAGGCTAGATAGATTCTTAATCTTCAATGAATTTATGGAGGAAAATCTTAGAATTCACCAATGATTTTTATAAGGGGTTATTCAAACCACTATCATATATTCCTAAAATTGGACACACATATATAAAAACACACAAACCCATCAAGTTCAATCCTCATTAGATTGATCAACGCTCCTTTATTCAAGCCTAGAAGACATCTAGAGACCCTTTAATCCCTTTCATCAAGAATCTACCCCTCTCTAATTTCAAGAAAACCTTTAAAAATCCAAAGTTACTACTACCTCTTGGGTTAAGAAAGAAATGGAATAGGACCTAAAAGCTTTGGAAAACACTGAAATCCCAATTAGCCAATGTTTAGAGGGGGAGGGGCAAAATTTATTAACATACCAACAAAGGGATCTATGAGAATATTTGGAGGAATTACGCATGAATTTTTTTCTTGAAGAAAAATGAGAATGGAGAGTTAAGAGTAAAGCTTTATGGTTCCAAGAAGGAGATGATAAAACCATGTTCTTCCATAAATTTGCAAACCATGGGAAATTCATCAATACTATATGGGTTGTCTCAAGACCTAATGAATCACAAGCCACCTATTTCTCTAACCTAAATGATGAGGGTGTATCACATTTCAAGAACATGTTCAGAAGATTCAAGGGATACCATTGATAATATCCTCCAGGTGTCCTCACTCTTACCTAGCTTCGTTGATCAGGAAAGGAATGATTAACTAATGGTTGATATTTCTAAGGACGAATTGATAAAATTCCAACATAGCTTCTAGAAAATAAGAAACCTGGGCCTAGATGGGATCCCAATTGAATTCTTCCTCTGATGCTTTGACTTCTTGCTAGAGGACTTACTAAAAATGGTGGAATACTCAAGATCATCTGGACAAATCCTAGCCCCTTTCGAAAACACTTTTATTTCCATCATCCTGAAATCAGATAACCCCTCTTCATATGTGTAATTTATACCTATTTGTATATGTAATTCCATCTACAAAATCATTTCTATGGTCATAACAATTCGGCCCAAGGACATTATTTTTGAACACATCTCCTGTGAGTAATTAAATTTCCTAAAATGAAGGAAAATTAATGAAGCAATTCGGTTAGCACAAGAAGGGATGCACTCTATACACATTGGTAATTGAAAATCTATGGTGTGTTAGTTTTTGCAGCATCGGATGTGTTCTAGCTACGATATTTGGTAGACAGGCTAGAATACATGTATTCTCCAATACCCCGAAATCATTTCCAGAAATTCCACCTAGAGATGACTTAATTAAATTAATTAGTAAATTTTTAATATTTCCTAAGTCTAAACTTAGGAAATATGATTAATTAAACATAATTAATTAAGTCATGGTGAGAATGTTCTAGAAAAGCACACAGATCGATTTCTAGTTAATCCTAGCCATTGATCAAGATTTAATTGTGGTCGTTGAGGTCTAAAAGGAGAATTATAAGAAGAAGTCGATGGGGCTTGGAGAAGACACACCAAATTAGTTAAGCATTCGATTTTCTTGAGAAATCTATCTCTAGAGTAATAGCATTCAATTGTCGAAGTTGATTAAGTGAGATTGAAGCAGTGAGAGAGGGGCAGAGATAGTGAGGTCGAAGGAAATTTTTCCAGATCCGGCGAGTACATTGCAGAGAGGTAGTGATTTCCACAGTGAGGTAGTGCAGAGGCAACACAAAGCCCTCTAGAGGAGTTTCCCTTTTTGCTGGGCAGAGGGTCCAGAGGCAGAGAGTATCAGTTTCCCAGACATCAGCTGATGAGACAGTGAGAGGTGACATAATTCCAAGCTTGAGGGATGCAGTAACTGCATAGGCTGACACAGTGACTGCGCAAAGGTAGCAAGGGACGACTAAGTTTTGAGATGAGGTCATTGTCGGATCGCTTGTGGACTAAGGAATTTTCTCACTAGTTATTTTTGGAGTTATTTCTCTGTTTGGATTACCAGTTTCAACATCCATAGTTTGTACTCAATTTTTCACTACTACATAATATCAAAACCCTCAGTTGTCGCTCCTGTTTTCTCGAGTTGGGTTTTTCCAGGGGCATTGTCAAAAAATAACGGTGTATTTTTTGTGTGCATCTATTTCTTCCAACGTTTTTATTTCTTTCACATTATTTTATTTTTGAAGGTTGCAGTGTATTTAAGTTGATATTTGTCGTAAGAAACTGCAAGTAAATTTTTGAAGTAAATTAACAATTAGAAGAATTAACATCAGTTTTTGCAATAGGATTCGAGGTTAGCCAATTTTTCACATGGTATAAGAGTGTAGATTGTAAGCCGGAGAACTCACTTGTAGAAGAAGAGAAGAAGGTTCATTTCTCTACATGAGTAGCAGTTCGAATCCCCTAGAGGAAACACAGTTCCTTGGCCAGGAGGGTCAAATTCTTGAGGAAAATCGATTTATTTGAGAGAGCGAAAAAGAAATATTATTTCTCCAGATTGAGGATTAGAAGAGTCAGAGGGGGCAGTCATATTTTTTCTTGCAGAGCATATATCTAGCTGGACACAGTTTTTTTGTAGCAGTTGCTAGAGAAAAATAACACTGGGTAGAAGAAAGAGCACACACTAAGGGAAAATTTTCCTCAAGGAAATTCTAGTCTCAACAGTTTAATTTCCCTTGAAGATCAATAGTTTTTGTGAGTAGAGTTACTCACTCCAACAAGGAGTGCGTAGAGCCTAGCAGCAGCTGAGCAGAAGGGAAGAGGAGATTTTTAGCATTCTTGCAGAGATGACCACAAATGGGCATGATCCATGGAAGAGTAGCATATTAGATCTAGTTGTTGCAGATTTCTCACATGGATCAGTATCCTTGCTACGAGAGCCAAACATAATTAGTAGCAGAAGGATCATAGTGTTAGCATGTGTTGTCATTCATTCTGATGACAACTTCATAGCTAGTTGTAGTCAGTACTAGGGAGACAGTTCCAGAACTATTTGCAATGACACAAGACGTGAGAATTTCCTAGTTTTAGGATGTAGGTGTAGTTTCAGCTAGAATATTAATAGTGCGGAATTTCCCAATTAATCGTTCTATGTCGCAGTTCGGTTTCAAGATACCAATTCATAGGTACCATATTCTCTCCAACTTATGAGTACCCCACCATCTAGCAGGTGTAGGTCTCAGCGCTACATCCAAAGCTTGAAACCTTCGTTCTTCGGGTACTTCTCATTCGAATTCATCAAGAAACATATTGACATCTCCTATCCCATCATAGTAAGAAAAATTACATACCTCTCTTGTGATGCAGCAAAGTAATATTGTAATGTTGTGGCATCACTTAGTAGAAAATTTGTGCAACCTATTCTTCCAGTTATCCAGTTCTTCATCAGAATATGAAATGCATGAGATGTTAATTTCCCAGCTTATCATTCCATCTACAGTGGGATTAATCTAGTCCTCCTCTTTAGCCATGAGCTTGTAGATATTATCAATATCTGCATTGTATTATTCACTATGAACAATATCTGTATACCGCACTCCTTCTGATGGGTATAGGGGAACAATGACTCTCATATTTCCTTTTTCAAGCACCATCTTTCTCTTCTTCAAATTATTTATTGCGTCAGTATCAAAATTCAAATCCAATCTAGGCAGCACTGGATATGGATTGTTTTCATCCATAATCTAAATTACTTCAAAATATTCCATAGCACGCAATCCTTCAATGTATAATACTATACTAGGCAATATTCCCATAGGAATAATCTTCTGTTGATTAGCCATTCTTAACTGGATCGGTGACCATTGCAGCTTTGGTTTTCCCATGTGTTCTCATGTCTACTTAGGCAATACATTGGCATAAAATCCCAACTCCAAGATTACCTGATCCATGTCGTAGTCCCCAATCTATGTAGTTAATCTCATTTCTCTTCATGTCCTCTTCTTATGCATATGAAATTTACTTACTCTATACGGCTTGCTGCACGACTCTTCCCTTCCTACGTAGGAGTCGATTAGCGCATGGAGACTTTTGACAACCTTATGGTATCTCAATAATTCATGCAGGTCTACAAAAATGACTTCTATATAGCTAGATAATACTCCTTCGTCACAGTAATCACTTGGATGTTTTTCTTCCGAGGCTTCAAATTCTGTTGATTTTGTGGTTGTGCCCTAGATGTCGAAGCTTTGGTGTCCATGAAACTCTTCTTTTCCTCCAAAAATGTCTCCTTTTATATTAGCATATTGAACCCACTATTATTTTTTCCAACCTTTTTGACCCACGTGTCCTCGATAGGATTGTTTCCTGCTGTGCTATCTTCCCCCTGTAGTTGCACCACTTCGGGTTACTATGTTAACACTAGGCTCTTCTTCGTGCGGCTTCACAGTTATCATCTGTAAATTCTGCATAGGCTGCTGATTTATTTTATCCTACATCTTCGCTATTAGAACAAACAATATTCTATTACATGCTCAAAAGATCTACAATACCTACAAGAGGGGGCTGTGGGATTCTGAAAATCCCTTGCGAAATGTCCTGCTTCGCCGTAGTTGTAACATATGATCTAACCACGTCCTCGACCAACGCCTCCTCCTCATCCTCATCCTCAAACTTGGAAGCCTCCACACCCTATTGGTGGACCATGATCTTCATGCCTGCGCCTTGCAGCTTGCATTCTCTATGCATTTGCAGTCTGCCATATCATTAACTCATAACTGTGACAATTATTCTCATCATGTCCTACGGAGCTACATAATTTACAAAAAAGTTGCTTCGAGGTTTGCACATACTTCTGCATCAAATACAATTCTTTCATGTGATGTTCACCTAAAGTTTTACAAATGTCGCACCATACACTTGATCCTGTGTGTAATGGATTAGGCCTGCAACCATTGATGTAATCTCTAAATACAGGGCACTGATATTTATAATGGCCTTCTTCCTTACATTTGATACACCATACCTTTGAGAAAATTTAAGATCGAATTTCCTTACCCTTCTTCGTATGTTGCAACTCCAAATTCATTGCTGCTAATTGGCTTTGAATCTCTTATGCCCCTACCTTGGTATCTACGACTAGAGAAGCTTCCAATTTCATAGAAATTTCCAAAGTTTCGACCTGTGTTGTTGTATTATGTTGTGTCAAAGGTAGCCTGATATGTGGCAATATCACAACTATAGACTACTCATTATGTTGCTCATCAGGAATTTGGAATTTCACTTGTCCTAGTAACATAATGAACCTTTCCTAAACATATTCAGTTACAACTTGTTTGATTTCTCTTATCTCCGTAATACACTGCGACTGTGATTTTGGCTTCTTAAACTCGGCATTCAACATTGTGTTTGTCTCATCCAAGGTCGGATGTGTCATGGAGTACTTCATATACCATGCCAACTCCCTTTCCTGCAACGCTATGATAAGTTGTGCCTTCTTTATGTCATCATCTCTGACCTATCGGGCTTACCATAATTCTTCAGTGACAAATGAAAATTGATCAGGATCCTCTGATCCCTGAACTATGAAAATATTCATTTTGACCTCATTAGCCATGTATCTTGGGGTAGGTGGAGGTGGAGGTGGGGGTGGAGGAATAATATGGGGATGGGGATATGGAGTGAGGGGAGTGGTAGGGTGGGGAATCCCATAGGTTCCATGATGATCTCCAAATCTAGGGTTTGTGGGGTTAATTTCTCCTTCTTTGATTTCAGGTCCACTCAACAACATACTGTAATCAGTATCAATGAATTTTTCATGAGCTACCCTAAATATTTTACCACTTCACGTAGAACCATAATTACTTCTTCCAAACATCAATCTAATTGCATGCACAATACACCCTTTTCACATAAAAGCATCTTAATCCATATATTTAAATAATTCAAGTACTTACCTCGTGAAACCTTGAAAAATATTCTCTCAGCTTCGTTGTAGGATACTATGTGTCTCTGGCAAACTCATTTATAAATCCTCCCAAAATACTATCGATCCAGAAATCAACAACTTTTGAGATCTTGTTATCAGTCTTATTGAGTTTTTGTAACAATTCAGGGCTCCATATAGTAGGCTCATCGTTCTTAAAACATGTCTTATTCTCAGCCAACCTTGACAACCACTCATGAAAATCATTCGAAAATGTTGAGAAAATAATATCGTGTTGCTTTGTAAAAATATGTCTCTGCAACCAAGCTTCAGTTGACAACCGCAAATTTATGTTTTCTTGAACTGCGAACTCCCATTCTTTCAAACTTACCCAATATTGAATCTCTTTTCTTGTCAGATGCCACATCCACATATCCCTCAATCAGATCCCGGTCCAAGTTCGGAGTAGCTGCGCTACCAACAAAACCGTCTATTACCGGCCTTTTCGGCAACAATTTGCTACGTAGACCATAATATCACCCGAGGAAATATTGTGGGATGATATAACCAGTTTTTTGCATCCAGAGGGATATTAGCACATAGATTTACTTCTATTCTTATTCCTTATGCTTTCCTAAACTGCACAGATGAAATTATCTACTTTTAGAGTTTATGCCTCATTTATCAATTACTACTATCGCCCAAAGTTCCTTTATCAGTTTTATGCATTAATAAAACCAATAAAACGCGTATAAACATCATAAAATACTTCGCTATGCATAAGAAATCATACATGACTTCACAATATATAATCCAACATCAAAGATAAATCATAGACAAATTGCGAAAATACACATAAATGCTTCATAATCTTCCTTCTCTTTATTGATAATGTGTCCTTTAAGTACAATCCTTCTTCGCCCCCTGCACACAGTTGTGGGTGGTCTGCACACACAATTGGAGACCAAGGCCTCCACGTGCACAGTTGTGGAGCATTCTCCAAATACCCAAAACAAACTAACACACATATAATTCAATGATGATTCTATCTATGTATATCTTATGACTTGACTCACTTAGTTATTTCCTTATATATATTTCTTTCTTACAATACCATGGTACACAAACCATGGTCGAAGCTCAAAATATTCAAAAACAACCCGATCCCTTTGCAAAAATAGGGGCTTTGGCTTGCCCCAAAGCCCCTAAAACTCCTAAAAATTCACGCAAAGATTTTAAACTTCGTGGGATTGGCTTATTTCTGTTGGGTCATACACCACATTTCCTCAAAATATGGAGTCTTTAACTGAAAACTCGACCAAGATGGGCCCTACCCAATGCCTTCTCTTCCATTTTGAATAGGGATTGTGAATTAATAATGAAACTCAAATAGGGTTGATCTTTTTTCCAACCCACTAGTTAGACCATGATTGGATTCTACAAGATAAAGTTATGTCAATTCTTCATGATGACCCGATTATGGACTAATTTAGTAGATCGAACTTGTACAATATGTTGTTAAAGAATGCAACTAGTTTCAATCTTGATAATTGTCATGTGTTTCATATAATGATGCAATCAATATGTATTGATCAAAAGAAAAATGAAAAATGTAAAATAAAAATTATTTATAAAGCATGGGTTTTATTCTTGGGTCAATGGTAAATAGGCAAAAGCATCCATTGTATGCTCATAGGGTTTGTTATGAGTCAAATACCATCATTACATTGTAAAATACCCTTATGGGCACATGTATCAAATAAATAGGCATTGTTTTGTATTTTAGAAGAGTCTAGATAATCCAAAGGAAACAAATCAGCTATCATGTAGAGTTGTCCTTATGTAGACTTAAGGAGCCACACGAAAGCCTATAAAAGGTATGATTTCACCCTCCATTTGGGCAAATTATAAGCTCACACATGTGATTTTATGGTTTGTGTTTTAGAGGATGAGAAAAGGTCAGGAAGTAGAAATTCAAGGCCATGCGAAGGTGGAAGGATTTGTCTATTGAAGGGACCTAGGGTTACCTCAAGTCCAAGATGACTAAAATTCCATGTTCATGGAAAATTCCTGGACTGCTACTCTTGGAAGTCTCTTGGGTTGTTTCGAAATTTATCTTGTGTTTTGGAGGAAGTTATGGGTTTGATTTTTGGGTCATGGAAGTCTCCTTTGAAAATGATTCTATAAGAAGAAGTTATTTCATGGTTTTTCCCCTTGGAAAGGTTTTTCCCTGGCTTGAGACCTTTTCTAGTGTCTCTCTCTTTATTGTTGTGATATTCATGTTTTGACATTTATTTAATCTTGAGAATATAATATTAAACAAGAAATAATAATGATAATATCAAAAGTAAATTTCATGTAATGAAAAATTAATTTTAAATGTTGCATTTATTAATTTTCCAGAAGATGCCACCTACCAATTTTAACCTTCATCCATCAAACGTGTACCCAAGAAACTAGAATTTGTGTAATTTTAGACACTTTTTACAAAATTCAAATTCAATTCTCTAAGAGAATGCTATGATGATTTTCCTTGACACACCCGTTTGAGACTAAATTTTAGAGCATGCAGAAATCCTAGCTTCCTTGGACCATATATCTAAAAATATAGAAAAAAAAAGGTTTGAAATTGTATGCATTTGTTCATCAAGAATTCACCTTCACATGGTATAAATTTCATGATTTTAAGCTTTGCCAAACCAAAAAGAAAAAAATATAGCAAAAATTCCAAGTTGACCCATTTTAAGCAGCAAAACCATAGGATCAAGAGATTTGATACCAAATGTTATGTATCTTGATTAAAAAGAGCATAGAAACGAAATAAAATATAAAAAAAAAATAGATAATAAACCACTTCAAGGGGTAAACCTCCCTTTACATCACATAAATGAACAATTCTTGGATGATTCAAATGAAAATACCTCCTTGGTATATATAGGAGTCTAAAGGGTCAAAATATAATTAGGGCCTGCATAAAAATAATAATGTAAGGGCACAAAAATAGAAATAATGGGATTCTATCCCCGATGGGGTTGTCTATCGTTATGAGAGATGGAGGCGTATTCGATCGTGGAGCCAAGAGGACCTCCACGCACCACCCATTTGAATTAATGGGTTTTTGGGACACAAACCCAACTTCTCGCACATCCATTATATCCAGGCTTTAGAGAAGTCTGTTGGTTATTTGCATTTGGCGAGCGATGACGAGTGAGTGCTGGGAGAGAGCACCCTAAATTTTGGTGTCCTGGATCAAACCAGATCTTGGGGCATCAATGCAGGGCAAGGTATGTTATCGCAGGTGGGTGTGGTGTTGGTTCTAGTTTCGGGCATGGCCTTGGGATCTCGGGGTTGAATTCCTTGGTGGGAGTGACGATGCGTTGGCTCCTGGGCATGGTGTGTTTGGGGTGAGCGGGGAGTATACGATTGTGACTGTGTGGTTCTATCTCTATTATGTAGAATTCATGTGGGTTAGGTAGCCTGCAGGGGAGTGTGCTGACCACTTCTATATCTAGTAAGGGAGGAGCCCAGATGATCAGGTGCTTAGAATTATACTAAAAAATCAAAGTTCTTATAATGACATGAAACCTAAACGACCATGTAGTGTTCGTCATTCTGAATCCGACACAACTTGTTTCGCGTGAAATGGACTCTGTATGGCTTCAAATACGAGTTTTGTCTATTTTCCTAAATAGGTAAATTTGGCAAGAAATTGCAGAATAGGGAGCCCAATCAGTAGTTCGTACTGCTTATGTGGCATGCTGATTGGGCAACCTTTTCCTCCAGCGAATGAAGAGCTGCCAAGTCGTAGAGTCTGATAGGTGCGTTTTGGGTGCGTGTGGAAATTTATTATTGGTTGGTTTGGGCCAATGAGGAGGATACATGTGGCTCAACCTGGGGCCACCATGTATCCCTCTCATGACTGTGTAAAATTATTGTAAAGGACTGGAAGGACTGGGCAGGGGTCGAACACAAGACCTCCACCTAGCTAACAAGCTGCACCACCAACTCTCCTACACAAAATTTCTTACCCTATATGTTTTCTGCATCTATTTAAATTTTCGAAAACATACGGGTGGGAAAGGGGGCCAGCCCCCAAGACATACGCTTGATACCCAGAGTCCATAGATAGAGCATTGGGCACTTATCCTTAAGCATATTTATTTAACACTGATTTCAATTTAATTAGTGTTAATCCAGATTTAATTAACGGAGCACCGATTTAACACTAATCCAATTTAATTAGTAGATAATGCATTTTTATTAACTTAATGTGGATTTAGTTGGTAGTTCCAACAAATCCGGTGGATTTGTCTAATTTTAGCACCAGTTAGCTATTTTTGGGGAGGAAATTGGGGAGAAGAATTGGGAAAGTCATAACTCAGCCAATGTTCGACCAAATGAGGAGCAAAAAGAGGCCAAGGTACCATTTTTGAGTGTTCCAAACTCATTGAAGTAGGTTTCAAGAGAAAAAAAGCATTGTAAACACTTCATTTTACAAATTTGAGTATAATATAGAGGCCCAAGCCATGGAAGATGGACCAAGGAGATGTAGCCCAGGACGGGTGAGCTCCTTCATCAAATCCCTGTGTTGATATGTTGTATGGTGATGTACTGTAATTTTTATTTTTTCTGTTCAGTTTTTTTTTTTTCTATGTTAAATTTTTCATAAAATTAATATAAAAATCGCTCATGAGATTCACTAACTTGCAAGAGAACTTGGACCCTTAAGCACATGTAAAACATTTGTTACAAAATATGAAAGAAGAATTAGCATAGAATTGCTAACATACCTTAATGAAATCATTTTTGGTATCATAGCTTTATGTTTGTTGTGCAATACGGGATCTATTTTTTTTCAAGTTTGTGTCACGCTTACAAGGTTAAAAATCAAAAGAGGAGAAGGGAATCTGGTTGAAAGCCCTGAAGTTGGCTCAAGAGGAAGAAGGGAAAGGTTTCAAAATTTTTCAACACGATCACATCCTCAAGTTGAAGTTGAGTCTTCAGTGAGTATGTCTCATGGAGAACCTACCATGACAGAAGAGGTCCAGAGAGCATTCAAAAAGGCATTTTTTGATATGACTAATATGGTAAAGGTCCTCTACGAGGAGATGAATTTAAGCATTAACAGAGAAATTTCCAGGCCTCCAAGAGAAGAGGGTTCTCTAGGAGGAGGAGGTTATGGAGATGGTAATAAACCACCATCCACTCCACCATCATCCTCACCACCGTATACACCTTCCTCTTCATCATCTTCTACTACCACAACCCTTCCACCTGTTCATACACATACTTCAAGAGGAACTGGTAAATCATCCTTGCTTAAACTTTATGTTAAATTTGAGCTTTCGATGTAAATGGTGAAGCGAATGCAGAGAAGCTAGATAATTGGATTCGTCAGTTGGATTTTTATTGTAGAATTCAAAACCTTCAAGAGGATGACATAAATATTCAATTGGCTTCCTTGAGAATGGAGGGTGCAACACTTGTATGGTGGGAAGCATGGACACAATATAAGATTAAAAAAGATTGTAAGATATCAATTTCTTGGCATTTTTTATTGCTGCCATTAAAAGGAAATTATACCCTCTAGAATACATGCAAAAATCCATTATGAGCTGGCAAAACTTTAGACAATTGAAAGGTGAAATTGTGAAAGATTACACTCATGAATTTAGGATAAGAGCTCTTATGTTAGGTGTTGATTTCCATTCTCAATATAACTTTCTGAAGTATATAGGGGGTTTGTATAGTTACCTGAAGCATACCATCCTCATGTTTAATCCCACTAGTCTAGATGAGGTTTGTGTGCAAGCTTGAGGCAAGAGGGAAAAATGTACAAGAAGAGGGTGAAAAGAAACCATTTAAGGGCAGTGAAAAAGCATTAGGGGAATATTGAGGTCTAAAATGGGCCTCCTAAAGAAAATGTACAACCAAAATAAACTTTATAAGAACCAATAGGATTCAAGATGATGATGTCAACCATGGGGGATGATTCACCATTTTTGGAGTAAAAAAGTAAAAATATTTAAAAATAATAAAATAATAAAATAACTTTTTCAACTCGTATTTTCAACTTATCTCCATAGGATTTTACTCAAATTTTGAGTAGGATTACTCGTTGGATGCAAAATTTAATTCCTCATCCAAGGAGTACCCATGTTTCATACTTTCGATGGACCCTGCTACACGAAAAATGACAAATACATGAAAAACGTGATTGCAATCATGTTTTTTCATGTATTTCTCATTTCTCGTGTAGAAGGGTCCATCAAAAGTATGAAAAATGGGTACTCCTTGGATGAGGAAAAAATTTTGCATCCAACGAGTGTTTCCGTTTGAAATTTGAGTAAACCCATAGGGAGATAAGTTTAAAATATAGTTTTTTCTTTTTTCCCTCTAAAATTTGATGATGTAATCAAATATTATTTTATTATTTCCACTATTATTTTATAATTTCCTTAGGAGGTCCATTTTAGACCTCAAAATTTCCCTAATGGGAAAGGGTTTCAAAGGAAAACAAAAGAAAAATGCATCCATTAAAAAAGAAGGGGATAAAAGCACATGTAACCACTAGTCCAAAGAGGGTCATGATGAAGTCCACTAATGGAATCTTCATCCAGAATTGAGGCCTAAGAAATTCAACAACAATGGGAAACAAAAAACAACCACTACCACACAACATGATCTTGGATCTGACTCAGGTTATGAGACCAAAATTACAGCCATGGTCACAAAGGGAAAAGAAGCCATAACACATACTAGTTCATCAAATTGTCATAGTAACACTCCAAGTGAAGAAACAAGAATATAGTTGTTTCATGTAATAATTGTCTCAAAACATAGAAAATTGACACACTATTTGATAGTGGGTCTCAAGTGAACCTAATATCTGAAGAATTAGTCAAGAAGCTTAATCTTGAAATTGTACCTCATCATAAGCCATATCCTTTTGGTTGGATAACCATGGATACAAATTTACAGGTTACAAGAAAATGTATTTTCTAGTTTGCAATCACCATAAACTTTATTGATGAAGTTGAGTTAGATTTTGTACCGCTTGACATATTAGGAATTATTTTAGGTAGTCCTTATCTCTATGACAGGAAAGCAGTCTTCTATGGCCATGAGAACAAGTACCAATTTTTCAAAGATGGAGTGGAATATATTGTGATATCTCCTTGCAAAATGCTAAACCTCTCTTTAGTTAATGTCAGGAAAATGAAGAGACTCGTAAATTCAAGCAAACACTTTGTGCTTCTTATGATCAAACAAAAGACTGATATGGATTATGAATATTTTGAAGGTTGTGATGATAGATTGAAATCTGATTTGTTTGATGTGGTAAGTCAGCATGGCGAGATGTTTCAGGAACCAAAGGGGCTACCTCCCAATAGGGGAATCCAACGTGAGATACAACTACAACAGGATCTTCCACTCCCTGATATTGGCATGTATCACATGTTGATAATGGAAAGTGTAGAAATTAAGAAGAAAATCCAAGAGTTGTTGAATAAAGGGATCATTTTCCCATCTACCTTGCCATGTATTTCAGAGATTATGTTGGTGCCCAAGAAGGATGGAACATGGCACATGTGTGTGGATTTCCGTGCGCTAAACAAAAACATACGTAAAGAATCGTTATCCACTCCCAAGAATAGATGATTTGCTTGATCAATTGAGGTATGAAAAGTATTTCACTAAGTTAGACTTAAGAAGTGGTTACCATCAAGTTAGAATAGATGAAGAGGACATATGGACTACCACATTTAAAACTAAACAAGGATTGTTTGAGTGGCTTATTATGCATTTTGGTCTTTGCAATGGTCCAGATACTTTCACAAGAGTTATGAATGATGTATTAAGACCATTTACTGGTGATTTATTCATTGTCTAGTTAGATGATATTTTGATATTAAGCAAATCATGAGATGAACATGTCATGCATTTAAGAAAGGTGCTTGATGTCTTAAGAAAATAAAATTTCTTTTTAAGATGTCAAAATGTGAATTTGGTAAAAATTCTTTAGTGTATTTGGGACATATTGTTGGAGGTGGTGAGTTGAAGATAGACCCCTCTAAGGTTGAGGTCATTGTGAATTGGCCAACACCCAAGAATTTCACCGAGGTAAGAAGTCTTCTATTTCAACTACATTACATGCATTGACTAGTGTTAAGTAGGTCTTCTAGTGTGGAGGCAAGCAACAAAAAGCATTTGATGCTTTGAAAGAGAAGATCAGTTCAGCCCCAATACTAGCACTACCGGACTGGAGACAACCATTTGAGATTCAAACCAATGCAAGTGACTATGCCATGGATGTAGTCCTCTTACAACATGGTAAGCCCATTTCATTCCATTCAGAAATGTTTAATGGTGTAGTGATAAACTATCCTACTTATGAAAAGGAGATATATGTGTTGGTTCAAAGTGTGAAGAAGTGGAAACACTATTTGATGGGAAAGGAAACCTTCATTCACACCAATCACCAACCATTGCAATACTTGCAATAAAAAACTAAGTTGCAGTAGGCAAGGCATTTTCGATGGATAGGTTTCTTAAAACAATTCCACTTGGTCATTAGGTATAAGAAAGGTATATACAACAAGGTTGCTGATATGATTTCTAGGCCTATTATTAGTGCAACTACTTTACTCTAGAATACTTCTATTTTACATGAAAGTTACATTGAGAAATATGCATTTGATAATGACTTCCAAGATGTTTATGCAAAATTGAGTCAAGGTTGCCAAGTTGAGAAATTGGACTACCATGTACATAATAAATTTTTGTATCGTTTTGGCAAGCTTTGTATTCCACAGGGGGAGAGAGTGAATGTCATAAGGGAAGCACCCACTTCTCTTATTGTTGGAAATTTTGGTGTAAGAAAAACAATGGAAAAACTTAAGAGGTATTGTTATTGGCCTAATATGTTTGAAAGTGTGTCACGTTTTATTAAAGGTTGTTAATTGTGTGTAATCAGTAAGCCTAGTAATAGGAATTTAGGATTGCACACACCACTTTCGGTTCCTTCACGTCCATGGGAGAGTATTTCTATGGATTTTGTAGGAAGTATTCCTTTTTCAAAAAGAGATCATGATTATTTGTATGTAGTTGTGGATAAGTTCATCAAGATGTGTATATTGATGCCATCTAAAAAGCAAGTCATAGCTGAACAAACAACTCATCTTTTCTTTCAAAATGTTTGGGTTCATTTGGGTTGCCTACATCTATTCTAAGTGATTGAGATTCTCGATTTGTTGGGAATTTTTGGTCAAGCTTGTAGGAATTTATGGACACTAAGTTGAAGAAGAGTACAACCTTTCATCCAAAAACATATGATCAAACTAAGGTGGTTAATTGAATAGTCATTCATCTTCTTCGAGGATATTGAAGCAAAGATCCTAAGTTGTGCGATGAATATTTGCATTACATTAAACATGCTTACAACTGTGAAAAACACTCCTCTACAAAAAAATCTCCATTTGAGGCATGCCTTGGATACTTGCCAAAATCTCCATTGGATTTCATTTTTGGGAAAGATGTAGCTAAATATGGGCATAGCGACATAGACAAAGCAAAGAAAATCATAGAGAAAATTTAGTTGATCCATCAAATAGTTCAAGATCAACTAGAAAAAGTTCAAGGCAAGTACAAAGCAAGACACAACAAACATCATGTGGATCACAAGTTTCAAGTTGGTGACGAAGTTTGGCTTCACATTAGCAAAGAGAGGCTTCAAGGAGAACGTAAAAATTTGAAACCATTCTGTTATGGTCCTTTCAAAATTCTAGAAAATATTGGTAACAATGCCTTCAAGCTTGAATTTCCTTCATACATGCAAATTTACTCTATTGTTAATGTTGAGAATTTAAGCTTTTATGAGCCTCCTTTGATTGAAGATCAAGGAGAGAATGTTAAAATGCTATCTATTGAATATTTTTCTCCAAAATTATTTGTTGAGCTTCAACAAGAAAGCATATTTGACAGAAGAACAAGGACATCGAAAAGAGGATGTGTAGGTTATCTTCGAGAGGGGCTCAATGGAACAAATCCTTCAAAAGAAAAATGGATTGAAATTGGGAAGGTGAGGGAACTGTACCCTCACCTATTCAACAACTGAATATGATGTTTTGGGGTCCAAAGCTTCTAGTGGGGAGGAATGATCAGGTGCTTAGAATTATGCTCAAAAATCAAAGTTCTCATAATGACAAGAAATGTAAACTACCATGTAGTGCTCGTCATTCTGAATCTGATGCAACTCATTTCGCACGAAATGGAATTTTTATGGCTTCAGAAACAAGTTCTATCCATTTTCCTAAACTGACAAATTTGGAAAAACATTGCAAAATAGGGATCCCAGTCAATAGTTTGTACTGATGACGTGACTAGGTAGGTAAACTTTCAGTCAACCTTTTCCTCCAACGAATGAAGATATGCCAAGTGGCAAAGTTTGATTGGTGCATTTTGGTTATGTGTGGCAATTTATTATTGGTTGGTTTGGGCCAATGAGGAGGAGACATGTGGATAAGCCTGGGGCTGCCACGTGTCCCCCTAATTACTGTGTAAAATTATTGTAAAGGACTGGAATGACCGAGCGAGAGTCGAACAGAAGACCTTTTCCCAACTAACAAGCCGCACCACCAACTCTCCTACAAAAAAGTTCTTACCCTATATATTTGTCGCATCTATCTAAATTTTTATAAATGTGTCGATGTGGGGGAGAGGGGGCCAACCCCCAAGAGATATAACCGAGACCTGGAGTCCATAGGTGGAGTGCTGGGTGCTTATCCTTAAGCGCATTTATTTAATTCTAGTTTAACTAGTGTTAATCTGGGTTTAATTAACAGAGCACCAGTTTAGCGCTAATCTAGTTTAATTAGTAGATAATGCAGTTTTGTTAACTTAATCGAGATTAGGTTGGCGGTTCCTACAAATCCAATGGATTTGTCTAATTTTAGCACTAGTTAGCCCAATTTGGGGCAGTTATCAATTTTTGGGGAGGAAATTGGGGAGCAGAATTGGGGAAGTCATCACTCAACCAATTTTTGACCAAATGAGGAGCAGAAAGAGGCTAAGGTACCATTTTTAGTGTTCTAAACTCATTGAAGTATGTTTCAGGAGCATACAAGCATTGTAAACACATAATTTTGCAAATTTGAGCATAATATAGTGGCCCAAGCCATGGAAGTTGGACCAAGGAGATGTAGCCCAGGAGGGGTGAACACCTTCATCAAATCTATGTGTTGATGTGTTGTATGGTGATGTACTATACTTTTTATTGTTGCTATTCATTATTTGTTTTATGTTAAATTATTCAGAAAATTAACATAAAAATCACTCAGGAGATTCATTAACTTGCAAGATAACTTTAACCCTTAAGCACAGGTAAAACATTTGTTTCAAAATCTGAAAGAGGAATTAACACAACATTACTAAAATACCTTAATCAGATCACTGGAGGTCCCTTTGGCCTATTGCATGCCTTCCTGCGATAAATTTCATTATGGTATTACGAGTGGTCTTCGGGATTGCAAGCTTACCCAAAATTGTTTTGAGCCGCCTACAGACCCGGGTCTGGTAAGCATTGCTTTTGTTCAACATTGCAATTTCAATTTCTTTTCATGTCATTACCTAGCCAGGATGGTATTTATCGATGATGGAGCAATCCGGGGTGGTGGTTTTAGTTGTATGCCTCGTCAGAGAGGTCGTGATAAAAGGGGAGGAATAGGTCGTCGCATGGAAGAGAGGCAACTACCAGGGGATCCCAGCTCCGTCTCAATGTCAAATGAGAGCCTCCACTCTATGGCAGACATGGCTTTGTCCCTAGCCCACTCTTTGGGCATTGTTGAATCTCTGTTCACCCTAGGAATGATAATGAATCAATTGTAGAATATTTAGCTCAATATAGATAACATGAGGGAGAAGCGACATGAGGACATGAATGAGCTTATAGCCTACATGAATGACCTACAAAACCTACAGAATGAGACTCTAGACACTCTGGAAAGCCTCTGGAACTAGCATCAACGCACCATCGACCACCTCCGCGCTTTCAAGATCTAGGTGGAACATATCGACTATCACATGCATGAGACAACAACTCTGTTTGCTACACCTCGTGCGTTCCCTCCTGATCCTCCTTCGTGATGTATTTTTCTGAACCTTATAATTTTGTTCCTTTTGTGTCGACAATAACTAATGACACCGAATATCTTGTCTCTTTTCCAGTCTTTCTTCTATGTAGAGCTATGCTCTTGGTGGCTCATAAGCCTACAATGCTCAGTTTTGTTGAGGAAATGTTGTATCCTGATGTAACTTCTGGAATGATAATATAATGAGATTTTTATTGACCGACAAAAAAATAATAATAGTGGGATTCTATGGGGCACAAAAATAGCAATACGGGGGCTACAATAGTATTATAGAGACCTAACATGATGAGACTAGCATGTGCTTTTCTTATGTTAATGGCTATTAAGAGTTTCTTTGATTGCCTATGAGATGGCCCCTTATCCTTGCTACTTTGTGGCCTTAACTCATGGCTGATGGTCATGAATAATTTTCTTAATGTTAGCGGAATAGAGTGTACTACATATTTATTCCATATGATCAAGATTCAAATAAAAAATTATTATTATGGTCTAAGTTTTTGTTTAGCCATGTTTAATTATAAATTTTGAGTGAGATTGCTTGCAAGCTTTATTCCTCCAAATGTCAATACATTTCTTTCATATATGTGTGTTTCTTAATTATGTTTTCTTTCATATATATGTGTGTGTTTCTTAATTATGTTAATATCATACATTTTGATTTATGTAAAGGCTTGGACTCTGTCAATGCATTATTGAGGACTCAATTGCAATTATGGTGGGGATGTTGAGAGATTGTTTACCTGGTCGGAACATGAAAGGGGAATGAATGCATGATATTTGTATGGAACACTATGAAAAGAGAGAGCATGGCACGAATCTAAATACGAGCAAAAGAGCCATGCCTAAAATTTAACATTATGTTGGATTTGAAAATATATATGGATGAATTTATTTGTATACGGAAATTCCATGTTTAGAATTTAGAATCCTCTATTCATTGCATATATTTTTTTCTAAAATTTAATTATGAAAATACCCTACAATCATTCCTTTCATATTTTTTGTCAAACAATTATCTACTTTTAATGGCGTTTCATAGACATGCAAAAGGAGTAGATTATAATCAATTCATTCTTATAATCTACTCCTTTTGCATATTTATGAAACACCATTAAAAGTAGATAATTGTTTACAAAAACCATGAAAAGAATGATTAGATATTAATAAATATAATAATTAATTAAGTAGATATTAATATATATAATACATATTAATATTAATTAATATTATCATTAAATACTCTTACATCTTATATTTATTAATATTATGATCAACATTAATATTAATAATACATTAAATAATATTATATATATATTTATATAGATTATAAAATAATATTAATCAATATTATTATTAATATTAATCACCCTTATTTTATGTTAATTAACATTATTATTGAGATTTTCATGAATACTCCTTAATATTAATTAGTAATACTATTATTATTATGGAAAGACAATGAAGGAATAACTCAAGAATCACGAGGAGCATCAAGAGGTTTAAGGAATTTTTGGTTTGATATACATTTCCAATTAGTAGAGACCATGAAAACACAATTTGGATAACAAAACTATTAGAGAGAAAAGACACAAGGGAACATATTCCAATGATCAATATCTATGGCCTAGTGCAATATGGAAAACAAGTAGAATTATGGGATTCTTTGATCTGCGTCAAAGAGAAAGATTGACACATCAATTGTATTATGGGGGGAGATTTCAATACAAAAATTAGATATTCATAAAAGCAAAGAGGAAGCCTCATTAGAGATCCATTTCAAGAGATAATGGAGAATATAATAAGTGAATGGGACCTAGTGGACATTCCCCCAAAGTTAAGGAAATATATCTAGTCCAATCACATAATTGGATAAAATTACATGCCCAGCTGGATAGATTCCTTATTCACAAGAGATAGATTCTAAAAGTTTTATACTACGTCTCCATGATCAAGGCTCAAGGAGAATCAAATTATTTCCCTATAGCCCTGAACTTGGACATCCTAAATAATTTTGGGCCATTTTTATTTAGGTACAACCTAGTTTGGAATAGGAAGATGGTGTGACTAATTTGGTTAAATAAGTGTGGAAAAATCATTTAACAGGATCACCAACATTATTTTGGGAATCAAAACTGAAATATGTAAAGCAAGATTTGAGAAAGTGGATTAAAGAGCATTACCAACCTCAAGGGCAGATTCATAAGGAATTGGTCAAATAATTAGAAAACATTAAAATATGTATGAGGAAGGTAACATTGAATCTTGGAATTTTGAAAAAGAGTGGGAGTTAATAAAGAAAAATTTCACCGCAAGTAAGTAAGAGGAAGAATTGTGGATACTAAAGTGTTGAAGTCTATGGCTTAAGGAAAGAGATCAAAACATGTATTTTTTCCATAAGCAGGTCAAGGCTCATGAATTGAGGAATAGAGTCACAAATATCTTTCCTAAAGGAAGGTCGAAAGTATCCTCCTTTGAAAATATTAAGCAAGAAGCCTTCCTACATTTTCAATCCCTCTACCATGAGAATAGAGTGGTTGACATGTCCCAAGCCTAGGATTTCCTTAGTTTTATTCTCACCTTTGTGTCAAAATATGAGAATATGTCTCTTGCCAAAGAAATATATGAAGCTTAAGTCCTTGATGAAATCTGGGAATTGAATCTAGAAAAATCCCTAGACCTAATGGTTTTTCCATTAATTTCTTTGGGCTTTTCTAGCTATTAATAAAAAGGGATATGTTGAGGATGCTAAAAAATGTGAGGAATAAATAAAATATGTTAGAAATTAATTAACGGTGAAATGAAACACATAAAAATATTATGGAAACACAAACACATTGAAAAAAATAAAACAAGAGAGACACAGATATGTGTGGTTCACCCAATTTTGGCTAAATCCACAGAGAAACAACCAACTCTTCCTTTTATATTATCCAACAAAATGAAGAGATACAACCTACAACATATCTGTTGTAATTTCCTCTTCACTCTAACATAATATCCTCTCTCTTTACACTTAGAATAATAATACAAAATTGCAATACAATTCCCTCATATAAACCGAGGGTTGTCATTTTTGGAAAAAAAAAACTAAATTAACATAACTTTTACCATCAAATAATCTGCCTAATGAACAACCTAGATTGAATCCAAAATTACAATATTTTACAATGAAAAATTTCATCTATTTTTAGCTTCGGGGGCGCTGCCCCCAAACCACCACTAGGGGGGTTCATAAAATCGTAGTCACCCCCTCTGGTCACCCCCCTCGAAAACAATCATATGGGAGGTGTTTCTGCCCCATTGGGAATAGGGATCCAACACGGCTAAAACAAAAACCTCTGAACAATTAGGAAGATATTCAGGCTTCACACCCAACAAAATATAGGTGGAGAAACCAATTCCTCCTTCCTCACTCTCATCCAAAAGAGTTAAATATAGTGAATTTCTCCAAGTTTCACCTAATATCTTTATGCAAATCGACATACAAAATCCTCATGAAGAATACCCCATCAAGGTTGAATAAGTTGTTTCCATGAATAATCTCAGAAAATAAGGGGGTTTCGTGCAACAAGGAAAATCTTAGTCAATATTAATCTGGTTCGAGAGGAAATCCACTCAAGAAAGGAAATTAGGGAGCTCAAAATAATGATAAATTTAGACATGGAAAAAACAATTGACCGGGTAAGACAATCCATTTTCTTTCTTATGCTTGAAAAAAAGTTTTAGTAAGGAGTTATTTATATAGATAAATGCATGTACTAGTTCTCCTTGGACTGCGCCATTGGTTTGAATGGTCATCCCAAACCTTTTTTATAGAATCCAAAGGTTTGTGGAAGGGTTTCCCTTTATCACCTCTCCTCTACATACTCATGGATGAATTCTTGAGACGAAACTTGGAGAAGTCGTGACAATAAGGAAATCTGGTGAGCTTGAGTATGTTGAGGTTTGTAAGAGCGGTGAACCACTCCAAGTTTTCATATGATATTGTATTGTTGGGAGGTGCATAAAAATAATAGTGTCTCAAGCCAAGATTATATTGAACCCATACTTGGGTTTTTCTGGAGGAAAGGTCAATAACATAAAATTTCAGGTGTATGGATGGAATTGTCCAATATCAAAATTATAGGAAACATTTAGGATTTTAGATTTCCCTATTGTTCAGGACTAGATATCCTTCAAATATATAGTAATTCCAATATATTTGAGTTCATTTGATGTTGAATATTGGGAGGGAGTATTGTTAAATATAAGGAACATAATTCAATCTTGGGGTGCATGACGGTTGAATAAGGTAGGAAAGGGAGCCTTAATCAAATAAATGTTATCCTCCCTTTTGTTATATTTGGAAACTTGCATGTTGGATCTAAAGGGGATAATACATCAAATCAGTGGATTATTGAGAAATTTTATTTGACAGGTCGGAAGAACAATGAAAATTGATTCCATCTATTGAAGTGGAATATGGTTCATCTCCCCAAAGAATTTGGAGGGTTGGAAATAAAAGAACGAGAGCTCATGAACTTGGCACTGGGAGAAAAAAATGTGACTGCTATAAGACACAAAGGAATGGTGGAAAATTGCATGCACTCACAAATGTGTTCATAAGTTAAGACTCATAAGACCATAAACAGAATCAGGGACATGTCAAGGATCAAAGATCTAGAAATTGTGTATAGTACTAGCCCCCATAATTATTGAAAAATTCGAATGGAAATCCAGGAATGGTGCATGAATCCATTCATTGAAGGATCAAATTACCATAACAATGATCGCACATGAAAATGATGGAATGAAGGAGTTGGCCAATCAGATGGTTCCTAAAGGGTACAACGGGATTGCAGACATATCATAATTGTACAATGAAGGTAATGGATAGGTTGGTCTTGCCAAAACATCCCTTTTGAATTGCATTAACATTAGATCACACTGATAAAATCTCTAAAGAGATACGCCCCAAATTCTACATCTCCATTGGATCAACACATTTGGATGGGAAGAAAAAAATAATATCTACTTTGTTAAATCCAAGTATGAATTGATGGTACAAGCATTTCCAAATCCTCCCTACATAGAATATGGAATAAAATTTGGAATACAGATGGGGTGCCAAAGATAAATTTATTTTGTTGGAAGCCAGTTCATGAGAAAATTTTAACTGTAGAAAGTCTCAAAAAGAGAAATATACAAGAGCCCTCTTGTTGTGTATTGTGTGAGAATGCATAAGAAGACATTACCCATCTCTTCCGTCAGTCCCCCTTTTCTTTGGAGGTTTGGAAATTGGCCTTAGTTTAGGTAGTGGACATGACACACATACCAGAGAACTGACATGAAATGTTTGTGCATTGGATGAAAAAATTCCCTGGAAACATAAATGAACTTAGTGGTAGTCATAATTTGGATGGCTATCCCGAAGTATTTATCTTAGGCCATTTGGATCACTCATAATTAGGTTATTTTTCAAGACTCCTACCTAGATCCTGCTTGCTTGGCCTCTAAATCCTTGCATATTCTCTTTGAGAGAATTTTGGTGAGAGTTTTTGATCCAGCCGAGCTCAATGATTTATCAGAAAAAGTAAGGGAATGGATCAAGCTAGAAAAACTTATAGATCAAGTTGGTAACTTCATTTTAAAACTATAACAACCCTGGTAAAAATCCATTTAAAAAATATATAAGACCATGGTCAATGGGAGGCATATTCCAAGTTGAATGGTGGGAAAAACATCCTAGCGGGTGTTCATTTCGATTATTATGGCTAAAGGAAATTGGAAAAGGCAAAGGAAAAGGCTTTGGAAAGGCATGCAACATTAATTGGAATTTTATTTATGAAAATAATGGAAAATAGGAGAAAAGGAAGGTGAAAGGTCACAGATTGCATGTGAGGAGAAAAATGAAAGAAAATAATGGAAAATGAAGAAAATATATGTCTAATTAATAAAAAGGCTTATGAGAATTAGTTGGTAAGTTTTTTTTCAAGCCTTTAGTTTAGTGAAAATTTGGAGTTATGATTACTCTCTCTCTCTCTCTCTCTCTCTCTCTCTCATACTCTTGGATACTTCGAGTTTTCTTGGAGAACTCTTGGAGAGTGTGGATACTTGGTGATTTGGAGCAACAAGGGAAAGGAAGAGTAGGAAAGTGCAAGCGGGCATTTGAATTAACAAATACAATGGGTTTTGACTGCATGTACTGAGTTGCATGTATGTTTTCCTCACTAGTCTTGGCATGCATGGTGTATGCATGTGGATCTTCCTAGCCTTTCCATTTGCTGGATAGCCATGATGTTTTGGGTTTATTTCCATTGATTTTTTTCTGGTTGGATCTCATGATTCATTTAGTTCTTGTGTTGAGTTATTAATTCCTGGAGCCTTGGTTGGACAAATTATCTAGAGCCCTAGGTGGGTTGAATTACTAGTCTTGGAGCCTTGGTTGGAAAAACGCTCTGGAGCCCATAAACAACTAGGGTTGAGTTACTAGTCCTGGAGCCTTAGTTGGAACAAACACTCGGAGCTTGGATAGAGACCAATTAGTGATGGTTGTGATGTCTGGCCGTGAGGTGGAATCACTAGTTGAGGTTTGAGGTAGTTTTGCCTCTGGAGGCCTTGGATAGATTGTGATTGATGTGTTTGATGAGACCCCACATTCATGCTTGGAATATGGCACGGGGGTGATTGGATGAAGTGAGACTTGGCTCAACCAATCTATGGTTAGGTGGAATGTGGAAGTCCCATCTCTGGTTGGATTTTACATTCGGTAATGAAATTTTCATTCCTCTGGTATTCCATATGAAAATGTACTAGTTTATTTATAGATTTTATTGTTCTTGTATCCATTATATTTCTATTTTTATTGTGTTGGTTATAAGAATGTATTCGATGAGTGATGATGTATGGCTCTAATAATTTTTTTATCGGTAAATGAATACACAATGTATCTATGGTAAAATAGATTGTATTGTAGCTTATGATGTAGGGGAGCAATGCTTCTTAGCGATTCTCAAATAAGCAAGAGACCCCCATGTTTAAATCTGTTGTTTATATGTGTAGATGAAAAATTTGTGACATGATTTACAAAATGCATGCCATGGCTAGGAGAGGTCCAAACGAGTTATTAATGATGTGATTGATTACATACCATTTTTTAATGTTATTTATCATCCCCTACAGTTTCATGAAGTTCTGAGCATTAACCTGGGCTTTGGGGCTAAAAAGGTGGTACACATCCCAGAGTTGCAAGCACAAAACTGACCAAACCAGGCTCTAGCCGCTACCTTGCCTTGGCATGCCTACAACTATAGGATTTTAGGTTCTAAATTGCCTTGGCATGCCCATAACTAAGGCTCAAATTGGTCAAAAAGTCAGTCTCCGTCAAGGTCCAGGGGCCTGGAAGGTTGGGTTACCTCCTCAAGATGTTTTTGATGTTGTGTAAGGTGTGTTTTTCTTGTTTTTGTCGATTCCAATTCCTTAAGGTCATCTAGGAGGTTGAATCTCATATTAGTAGCCTCTCGTCGCATGTTTACCCCGGTTTTTTGGTCACTTGGGTAGATGTGGGAAGGGGGTGTTATAGAGTGGTATCATAGCATGATTTCACTCTCTTTGGGTAATGTCTAATACCACAGAGTGGTATGAGAGCATGGTTTCACTCTCTTTGGGTAATACCTGATACCAACGAGTGGTATTAGAGAGTGGTTTCACTCTCCTTGGGCGGTAGTTGGTTTTTGTTCTCTTTAAGTGGTATCTGATACCACAGAGTGGTATCAGAGCATGGTTCAACACTTGGACTGGATGGGTGGTGTGTTGGTCATGCTTTTCTGTTAGTTGCATATGTATTTCTCACACCTATGATGTATGTGCTTGTTGCATCTATGTTTTGTTTGCCATGGTGGCAGTGGTGTAGCCATGTAAGTGTTGATAGTGTTTTTTTCAACATGTTGTCATGAGTGTATAACTGGTTATGTGTTGTTCTCGCTTATGTATTGTCCATGCATGCATGCTTACATTTTGTAACATGTTGTGTATGCATTGCTTGTTTATGCTAGGTCACATATTACTCATGCTTGTGTGTTTTCCGCGTATGCTTTCTTATGTGATGCTATATGTTCAACATGCATTTGTTATTCATGATTGGTTATACATGTCAAGTGGGCGCATGTGCTCAAGTTTACATTGGTTTGAGTGAGGTTGTTTTGCATAAGGTCATTGTATGCAATTAGGTCATCATGATGATATTGGTATGTTATGATGCTTATGTGTTGGCTAAGATATATTAGGAGATGCAGACCATCAAGGTGAAGTTGCAGCATTGGACCTCGAGGCAAGAGCATATCGTCATACAAGTTTGCATGCTTGGTGTGCAGGTATGTGATTCATGGTTGTTGTAAGAATCAGGGTTACTTATGTGTTTGTAATTATATTGTTATTATGGTTACATGTATTCAATAAATGTTGGTTGATCAGTGTAGTCATATGCATTATGGTTATGTGTATGCCTCTCATTCTATTGATGTTATGACAGATGTTAGTTGACTAGTGTGATAATACGTACATGCGTTGGTTAGTTAGGCATGTTATTAACTTGATGATTATGTTATATGTTGTTGATGAGCATGTTATATGTTAACTTCTTGTTGTTATATGTTATTTAAATTGATGATTATGGTTACTACATTAAGATTTTGATGTTATGTGTATCATGCTAATTTGGATTGGCCTATGAAGTTGGTTATGGTTATGACATTCAGGTGCGGGTCGACCTAATTATGATAGTGTGTTGTATTATTTCTAGACTGGCTATGCATATGTGACTGTATGCATGAATGAAAAATGTTTATGATATTATGATGTGAACATGTTAGTTAGTTATTGTTATGGATATCATGACATTATTTATGTTTGAGTTGAAATGAAGAGAAGTTATATTGTGATAATCTAGATTGATTGGGAAGATCAGATATCCTCCCCTTAAGATACATTAAATTGCAGGGAAACATGCTTGGTATTATCATGACAAGCTAATAGTTGAATTGTTTATATAACTAACAAAAAGGTGATGTGATAGCATATAGTAAGACTCAATTATAGTAAGGTAAGATAATTGGTGTATTGTTATATTTATTTATGCATTGACAATTATGTGTTTATGGGATTATGATGCAGGCATTACATGGAAAGAGTTTGCCATGAAATATTAAAGAAGGCTCGGGTTGAGCTTTCACTTGGAGGCACTAGTAACCATGGGGATTGAGTCATGGTTTTTTATGTAAAGTATTATGCATTTTGTATTTTGTGATTTTATTGCAATTTATTTATGGTTTTTATGACATCTAGTGTATGGCCATACCACTTTGTTTTTGGTGTCTTATTGCTATTGGTTTTTCTAGATTTATTCTTGTTTATTTCTATTTATTGTCCTTGCGTTTTATTTTTTGAGTCTTGGGAACTGGTTTTGAAAAGAGGAGAGTTTATGGAGTTCGGGGAGAGCTTTGTGGTACCCACAGGTAATGTAAGACCCAGATGAATCTCGGTGCACGAGAAAGAACAACGAAAGGTAAGAATATGACAGTTGTTTGGATTGTTTGATTCCATTATGGTAAAATAGACAGTGGTAGGAAAGTCATGAGAAAGGTATAGTAAATGTATTTGAGATATTAGATGTCTTGAATATGTTGGGAACTATTGTTCTCAATATTGTTCATGGATAAAGGAATTTGTCTCAACCTAGACCTTATGATATCTAGTAATTATGTTGTTATCATAATTATGATGATGTATATATATGTATATATGCATATATGTATGTCTATATCTGATGAAATCATGATTGATTTATGTGGATGTTTATATATGTATATATGTATGTGTGTATGTATTTTATTGACAGGGTTGTCATGGATATTGATGGTTTTATGTTGATGGTTTATATGTATATATGTATGTATGTATGAAATTGTATGACATGATCACGATTTTTTTTTATGCTAATTATTATATGTGTGTATGTATGTATGTATCTATGTCACCGTCTGACAGGGTTTTTAGGGATCATTCTTGTCGAGGAATGATTACTTATGTAGGTGAATGGCATGAAGAGGTTATTGATATTATGAGGAATCAAGTGGGAAGATTAACTCTGACATATCTATGAGGTAAGTATCATGTGGACATGAATTGATATTATATGCTTGTACTATGCCTATGTTTATGTCATGGAAAGTTAATGTTGCGGGGCACATCATGAAAGTGAAAGTAGTGTGATATGCGACATGCTAGGATAAGCATGGATAGTGGAAAGACAATATAAGAAAGTTTTCTTATGGGGTCAGTGTGTGCTCTATGTACGTGCAATACTATTGTTCTGTATATGTTGTGCATGTTGTATATTTAGTGATTGTGCCTATGGTGATGTGTACATGTAACAAATGTAGTGTAGTGTACATATTATGATGTTGTATGCTTGTTGCATATATAAGGTGTGGTGTATATATTTCATATACAGTGCTAGGTATAGATGGTGCTATGTGTGTGTTGGATATGCGGTGTTGTGTACATACCATACTGTGCACATCTTGGATATGTGATGTTGTGTGCATAGGGTGTTGTGCGAATGTTGGATATGTGATGTTGTGAACATATGATGCTATGTACATGTTTAATATGCAATGCTATGTACATATGGTGTTGTGTGTGTCATACATATGGTGTTGGGTTCATGATTTTACATGTGGTTTTGTGTGCATGTGGTGTTGTGTACATGTTATACATGTGGTTTTGTATGCAGGTGGTGCCATGTACATGTTGTGCACATGGTGCTATGTACATGTGGTGTTGTGTACATTTGGTATTGTGTACACATTGTACATGTCGTGTGATGTAAATTTTGCATTGTGTACACGTTGTGCAGGTGGTGTCGTGTGCACATGACGTTGTGCAGGTAGTGTTGTGTATAGGTGGTGCTATGTACATGTTGTGCATATGGTACTAGTATACATGTGGTATTGTGTGCATGCCGTACATGTTGTGATAAGGGAATCTGGTACTATGTATGTGAATAATGTAGTCGTGGTATCGTGACATGTGTATTTGGTGTGTTGTACTATGTGTACGTATATATATATATATATATATATATATATATATATATATATATATATATCTCTCTCTCTATATATATATATATATATATATACATGTGGTATTGTGTGCATGTCGTACATGTTGTGATAAGGGAATCTGGTACTATGTATGTGAATAATGTAGTCGTGGTATTGTGACATGTGTATTTGGTGTGTTGTACTATATATATATATATATATATATATATATATATATATATATATATATATATATGTTGTATTGTACACCGGGTGTAGGTGTATGTGTTGCATGCTGGTTTAGGCATATGTATTATGTTGTATAGTACACCGGGTGTAGGTGCATGTGTCATATGTCGGTGTGGGTGTATGTATTGTATGTTGTTGTATGTCGTATGTGTGTGTATGTGTTTTGAAGTAAAATGTGTGTATGTGTGTACGTGTTGTGAAGTACACTATGTGTATGTGAACGTGATTAAAGAGAAGAAAAGGCATTGGGTGCTTGTTGGGTGTGGTAACCGATCCGATGTGTGTATAGAAAGAACAAAGAAAGAAGTAAGGACCGATGAAGGATAAGTATCTATATTTTATTTCAATTTTATTATGCATGTGATTTATGATTCTAACTTATGATGGTTACATGTTATTTATGATTATGGTTTATTATGATTGTATGTGATTCATATGTTTATGCATGATGATTTGATCAAGCATCTAGTTTGACTTGTTGTGATAGTAAATAAACATAATTGCAAGTGTACCTTGTTGATGAGCTACCAATATGGTATGATTTGAAGTTATTTCAATTTATTTTGAATCTAATGGGAATTATGTGCTTGGTACAAGAAGTATGCAATTCCCGGCTGGGTGGTTGAAAGTGGCTGCAAGAACTAGCAACATTAGCAAAAAGAATTGGAAATGCAACAGTATGCTAGTAAAGCACTTCAGGAGCAGAGCCATTGTGGGACACTGGTACCCAATAGTTTCCATTGATTTTCGTGAGCGTGCTATGACCGATATGATGATTTTGAGGCAACAATATGCCTTGGTTTTTTAATCTTCCGATGCGAGGAAGCCTTTCTAAGGGATGAACTACCTGAGATGGGGGTGCAAGAGGAACTTGGAAGGTGAGTGATTGCACATAAGGGGTGACTAGATTTCCCGAGGGAATTTGTAGCATAGAAGGGAAGGCCAGGGATGGATTTGTTTTGGTCATTATAATTTCCATATGGAATTATATGAACATTGGGAGTGTGCTTTGGAATAATGATCATGTAATTTTTCATTGAGAGGACAAGTGGTACAGGATTGTAGCATTTGGCATTGGATGCAACTTTGAATTTGGAAATAGATTCTGGACTTCCTCGGAAGGAGGTGAATCCTAGTGCTACTTTTAGGGTGGAGGTGTGAGCCTATGGATCCCCTTGTTGCTGATGTGGGCATTGTATCCTTCTATTTGTTGGTTGAGAAAATGTGTATATGTGTATATTATTGTAAATATTATGTCGAGCTAGAATTATAAATCTCCATGGACAGTATGGTTATTCGCCGGTTGACGCAAACGTGTATCAATATATGTGGTTGTTATTGTAAATACCATAATGAGCTATTTTATAAAGCTCTAGTACACGATATGATTTTCATGATGGTTTTTTATTTTGAGTAGTTTATTCTTTGTAAATACTTCAACGAGCTGTGTTATAAAGCTCCATAGGTAGTATTTTTTGTTTTTAGCAGTTTGTTGGTTTGTAGGTGTCATTGAACACCGAGGACGATGTTCCCCAAGGGGAAGGGTTCTGTAACATCCCTGGTAAAAATCCATATAAAAAATATATAAGGCCACGGTCGATGGGACACGTATTCCAAGATGAATCATGGTAAAAACATCCTAGCGTGTGTTCATTTCGATTATTATGGCTAAAATAAATAAGCAAAGGAAAAGGATGAAGAATTAATTGGAATTTTATTTATGAAAATAATGGAAAATAGGAGAAAAGGAAGGTGAAAGGCCACAGGTTGCATGTATAATGGAAAATGAAGAAAATATAGGCCTCATTAATAAAAATGGTTCTGAGGATTAGTTGGTAAGTTTTTGCTCAAGATTTTTGTTCAATGCAGCTTTGGAGCTCTCATTATTCTCTCTCTCTCTCTTATACTCTTGGATACTTAGATTTTTCTTAGATCACTCTAGGAGAGCGTGGATACTTGGTGATTTGGAGAAAGAAGGCAAAGGAAGAGCAGGAAAGTGTAGGCAACCATCAATATCAACAACTAAAATGGGTTTTGACTACAAGTACCAAGTTGCATGTATTTTTTCCTCATTGGTCTTGGCATGCATGGTATATGCATGTGGATTTTCCTAGCCTTTCCATTTCTTGGATAACCATGGTGTTGTGGGTTTAATTCCATTGATTGTTTTCTGGTTGGATCTCATGATTCCTTTAACTGTTGGGTTGAGTTATTAGTTCCTCGAGCCTTGGTTGGACAAACCCTCTGGAGCCCGGTGGACAATTGTTGGGTTGAGTTACTAGTCCTGGAGCCTTGGTTGGACAAATACTCTGGACCCCTAGGTGGGATGAGTTACTAGACCTTGAGCCTTGGTTGGAAAAACGCTCTGGAGCCCGAAAATAGTTGGGGTTGAGTTACTAGTCCTGGAGCCTTAGTTGGAAAAAATACTTTGGAGCCCCGGAGAAGCTTGGATAGAAACCAGTCAGTGATGGTTGTGATGTTCGACCGTGAGGTGGAAAACTAGTTAATGGTTGAGGTGGTTTGGCCTCTAGAAGACCTAGATTTATTATGATTGATGTGTTTGATGAGACCCAACATTCATGCTTGGAATATGGCATGGGGGTGATTGGATGAAGTGAGACTTGGATCAAAAAATCTATGGTCGGGTGGAATGTGGAAGTCCCATCTCTGTTTGGTTTTTACATTTAGTAATGAAGAGCACACTCCTCTGGTATTCGGTACAAAAATTTACTAGTTTATGTATGGATTTTATTGTTGTTGTATCCATTGTATTTCTGTTGTTATTGTGTTGGTTATAAGCATGTATTCGATTAATGATGATGTATGGATCTAATCATGTTTTTGCCTGTAATGAATAAACAATGTATCTATGGTCAAATAGATTTTATTTCAGCTTAGTAGGGGAGCAATGCTTCTTAGTGATTCTCAGATAAGTAAGAGACCCCTATGTTTAAATACGATGTTTATACTTGTAGATGCAATGTTTGTGACATGTTTGACGGAATTCCTGTCATGGCTAGGAGGGTTCCAGATGAGTTATTGATGATGATTTTTCTTCAGTACCTTTGTTTTAATGTTATTTATCATCCCCTACAGTTTCATGAATTTTTAGGCAGTGACCTAGGCTTTGGGGCTAAAATGGTGGCACAAATCTTGGAGTTGTAGGCACAAAACTGACCAAACCAGGGCTTGGATGCTACCTTCCTTAGCATGCCTGCAGCTATAGGATTTTAGCTGCTACCTTGCCTTGGAATTCCAGTGGCTAAGGTTCAAATTGGTCAAAAAGTCAGTTTCCCTCAGGGTTCAGGGGCCTAGAAGGTTGGGTTACCTCCTAAGGATGTTTTTGATGTTGTGTAAGGTGTGTTTGTCTTGTTTCCATCGGTTCCACTTCCTAAGGTCATATAGGAGGTTGAATCTCATATTAGTAGCCTCTCGTTGCATGTCTACCCTGGTTGTCCGTGTACTTGGGTAGATGTGGGAAGGGGGCATTACATAAACATATCGATGAGAAAATATTTCTAATAAGAATGGATAGTGATGAATTTCAAATATGGAGAAAAAATAAGGGTCAATATTCAGTCTTCTTTGATGGAACATCGAAAGTTAACCTAGGGGTGATAGGAGCAAGAGGGGTTATCTTTCACCTTGACTAAGCAAGGGAGATTTAGTTTGCTTGGGGATTAGGGGAATGAACTAATAACCATGAAAAATATTTAGCATTATGGAAAGGCATAGAATTCGCTTTGTCTAGACATATTCATTGTTTATCGGTCTTTTGGGACTCAATGATGGTAATTAATTAGGTGAATAAACTTGATGGGATTCCGATAAGCTCCAAGCTCCCATCCTATAAATAATTTATCTTTAGTTGGCCAAGTTTGAAAATATTTAATTTTTTTTCTATGTAAAAAGGCCCCTTAACTCTAAAACACATATTACTTGGCCAATAAAGGAACCACTTTGGATGAAGGAGAATTTTTGTTTGATGATAAGGCCTCCATAATAAAAAAATTCCATGAAAATTAAGGGAATATCACAAAGAATGATAATAATTATAGGATCAATGGCTCAAATAAATGAATGGGATGTTTCCAATCCTAAGGTAAGAAGATATAATGGGCTGGAGATAATTCAAATTAATACTCCTTTGCACTAGATAACAATAATTAGTGTTGAATGATGGGATTAGGCCCCCACTCGGACTACCTACACCGTGAATTGATTATCAAAAGACATATGGAGGAGAAATCCCATGGCTAAGGTAGATTTACATGCAATAAAAATTTTCATTACATTAATCCTTCTGAAGCTTGCTTGCTTGCAATATTAGATTCCCTCGCTGTCTCTACTTGTAGAATAAATAAATATGCATGGGATCATTAGGTCCTTTAATTCTATGTGAAGTTTACCTACGTTAAACCCATGAAAGGATACAAAGTCTCTAGAAGTTTAGCTCGAGATGGTTATCAAAGAAGGAAGTTAAAGCATGTCAAAGCCAATCCAATCGTTAAGATTCTCATTCACCAGGGCACAATGGAAGTTTAGAGTACTAATTCAGTAATGGCCATTAAGATGAATGAAAGTGAAAAGGAAACAAATATATATATACCCCAGATGGAAACATCCATAGAATTTATCCTTTCCTTGACCACCAAACTTGGTGAAATGAACATGTCTGAATCTTGTGCTTAGTTTGGGCTCTTGTATCGGAACCTCAACCTACTAGAGTTGAAAGTAGAAAGGTTGCATCTATCAATCGAGATGTTGAGCTTTAGATTGGAAAACCTAGTTCTAGTAGAAGAAAAAGGGCGCATGGCAATCAACAACAATTATTTAGAGGATTTCTACATGAAAAAGGAGGAGACTTCAAGCACAAAGGAGTCGACCGAGGGTGATGAAGGCTCATCACTGGATGCGTATGTCCTTTAGAAAAATTATGGAAATGTTGGGTCAGCTGAGATGAATGTACCAGAGAATATTAATGTAGGCTAGTCTTGCAACTTTAGCTTTAATGTTATGTAAATATATAGTATTATTACGTGTTCTTTGGAAGTTGTATAAGGCTAGTTTATTTAGAATAGAGGATTCTGGACAATGTGTAAGTCAAGATAAGTCATTTTGACCTATGGGTACTACATAAATGATGTTGTAGAAGCTATGGATGATTTTGGATGATGTTGAACAAGATTATGGCCTTCAAATAATAAAATTTAATACAAATCTAAAGTTGTTCCTTTAAAAATATATGTTATTAATATTAACATAAATTAATATCATTATTAATATTAATATTAATAGAATCATCTTTATTAAAAAATATGTTAGATTTCCATATTTTAGGGACTTTTCTACGTCAATAAACCCCTATATTCGACTTATCACTACTTGGCATGATCGTATTTTTCTCACATTCTCTTCTAATGATGAACCTCAATAGTAGGTTCAAAAAATCGATAATCTAGTCTCTCATGCAATGTATCCATAAAAAAATTCTCAACAATGTAGATTGCGGATGAAGAAATGAAATATGTTATTAATCTTAGGAAGTAAAAGAGAGATAACAATGAAAATCATCGTCATGGCACCAAGTGATCCTATATTGCAATTTTAATGGTAAGATGAATCTTTTAATTAAAAAAAATTTCCTCTTTGTATGCTTGAAAGATCTTTATGTCATATTTTATAATTTTTCTCTTTGGATTTCCAAACAAAAATATATGGTTATTAGGGGTAATGTAGTAGGGGTTTATTGAATTGATTGAGAAAATTAAGAATTAAATTGTTTTCCTCCAGATAGAATGGCCTATATGGGGAAGAGAAAATATTGACTCACACATACGATCTAAATTAGAAAATTTCAAGTCATAGATAGTGTTGGGTCAATTTACTGAGTAAACTAACACAAGTATTTAATTATCAATACAGTGTTGTAGAACTTAGAAGCATCTCCAAAATATATGGATTTCAATTCTAGTCAAGTTTAGAAGATGAATTATTGATTTTAAAGGAAATGCATATTAAAAATATAAAACTTAACTAAATTATTTCTAATTCAATTATGTAATAAGCAGAAGAAGAATCTCCTAACTTAGGAGAACTTGTTTGTCCTTCTCTACAATACTACTTCATGAACAGAAACCAAAACCATTAATGAAAAATATCTCAAGATGCATAAAATAACAATATAAGAGGATCCTAACTAAGGAGGTCCTTGCTTTCCTTCATTTCAAATTCATTCATCATTAATTCAATTGTTAGAAAATTGGAAATTCAGAAAATCACTTAAAAGAAAGAAAGATGAATTCTAGTTTCTAGTCCCTGATCAGATAGAAGGAGAGTTTAACTTAAAAACATGTTTGACCCTTAATATGCAGATTAGAAATTATATTAGGATTCATCAACAATCATAACATATAATCATACATCTAATTAACTGATTAACCATGAAACAAAACTAGTTCAGGAAATTGCAACTAAATTAACTAGAAAGTGCACTTAGCTTGGTGTGGGGGCCCTCCACCCTTGCCTCACACATTGAGAGTAATTTCAGCTACTGAAACTCAATAAATTATTCACCATATATAACAAAAAAAAATAATGTGGAAATTTTCTCTTTAATTAACTCCCAAAGTTCAGAAATCTCAAAATGAAGTTATACAAATTCTACATGTTTCAATGGTTCACAAAATTGGTATAAATAGAGAAATAATAAACAAAATATGCTACAATGTCTCTAAAAACCTTATCTTATCCTAATCTCATCCATATAGGTTGAACTCATGCAATTAGTTACACCAAATCTGGAAAATCCCATAAAATCCTAAATTTGGCCTATTTCCTAGGGATTTCCTGAATAACAGGTCTTGTTTAACGAGATTTTACCGGGCATGTTTTAGCTTGGTTTGAATGAACCAATAGGTACATGTCCATCCTTCGTTCCCAATATTTCTAGATATGTGCTCATCTCATGCCCAGGTTTCCTGCAAGTATGACTTCAATGGAGCCATTACGGAAATTTTCAGTTCTGTCAAAAAATACTCTTAAAACCCAAATTTTACTGAAATTTCTAAAAATTGAAAAAATTAATCTATGTACCTGATTATGCAAAATAAAGGTAAAATGAGGCATATGTGAGAGGGATGAGGTGGAATATGATGGTAAATAAGTGGTTTTATTATAAACAAAAATGACCAAAATTGAGGGCCAACAAATAGCTTTGCCACACTATGAATTTGTGATTTTGAAATTTGTAAACAACTAAAATAGCCAGGGTGTATAACGTAATGAGAAACCATGGTATCTAGTAGCTTACATGGTTTTCGATGGCTTACCTTTTAAATTCATTCAATTGTATAAGATAATAAATCGAGCTCCAATTATCCAATAATTAAGAAAAATTTTTAAAAGATGAATTGAGCTCCAATTCTTCAACAATTAAAAAAGGTTCTTAAAAGATGTTAAGGATGATTATTGTGTTGCTCCCTTCACTCTTTCCTTCTTGAAATTCAACAAGATGATGATCCTAGTGAAAATTAAGCACCTTCACTAGGTGGGGCCCGCAAGTTATTTTTAGGTGTATGTCTATTTTTAGAATGGTGAGCATATTCTATTTATAGCGGGAGTTTATTTATAGATGGCTGAGAAAATTCTGTTTATAGATGAGATTCTATTTTTAGATGCATGGGAAAAGTCTATTTATAGATCGCATGTCTAAAAATAGATCGAATGTCAATTATTATTAGCCCTTAATAATAATTAGACAATAAATAATAATCTATTCTCTTGAAGCACTTGATTTCAGTTAACTGATGTGGAAAACTAGTTCATTGAAGGAATTACGAGTTCTAAGGTTGGTTGGTGGCACATGTAGAGCGGAATTTTTTGTAACTGAGTGATACAAAGTTGTAACAGAGTTGGATGTATAGTTATGTGAGCTGTTATTTAGTTTAACTCAGTTAAGTGAGTTAAACTTAGTTTTTCTAGTTGTAACTAAAGATTCACTAGTGAGAGACCAGTGAATTAATTATTTAATTAATTCACAAGTAGTTTTCTCACATGGAACTGAAGAAATACTACTGCTAACTACATGCATGTCAGATCCAGTGGAGACCCAGTTGAGAGATAGGTGAAAGGGCCTGTTTGACTATCGTTTGACTATCAATTGTGACTATAGTGGTGCATTCAATGCAACTACACATACTTTGGAGATGCCAATGAGGATTGCACACTCAAGGCAAGGCAAGATAGAATTCATTTAGGGATCTTCATCAGCAGGGATTGCGTAGTGGAGGCAGGCTGTCAGGAGGCAATAAATTGGTGCATGTTTATGCTAATTTTTGTATCACAGTGTGAGACGATTGTATATTGTACTGAGAGATCTTGGAGTAGAGCTTTGTATGAGATTGTTTCATGATCGATGATATACATAAAATGTGATAATTGGGGTTTTTATCTTTAAGCTTTCCCGGTAAAAACATTAGTGTTATGTGTGATTGATTTTTCTTCATGTGTTTGCAATTGGCGATTAAATTTCCACAAAGAATTAAGTAGAAGGATTCTGTATTTAAAAATGGATATAATTGTTAGATCAGGAGATTCTGGTAATACATAGCAGTATTAAAAAATTTCTAAATGGTATTAGAGCATTGAATATTGCAATATTGAAGCAGTAGCTGAGTTTTGTTGGTGGAAACAATTCGAATTTGCTACAAGAATTGCTTGGTGCGACTATTGAGTAAACTTCGAAATGGCTTTCAATGGTTTGTGGTTAGAGTATGCACTCAAGGGCAGCTTGAACTACATTGCATGGAAGGATAGGATGGAGGTGGTGCTTGAAGATAATGTCTTGAAGGAATTCATCGACAGTGATGTTCCTAAGTCCACTTCGACGGAAGCTGCATTACTTGATGCATGGCAAAAGAAAATAGTGAAGAAGAGAAGGATTCTGTTGGAAGGTGTGAGAGACCATAGTGTATCAAGCCTTCATGGGAAAGCCACTCCATTTGCAATGTGGAAGGCTTTGACAGATCTTTTCCAGAGTAGCAGCGACCATAGGAAATTGGCGTTGAAGGATAAACTCAAAAAAATCAAAATGGAAGAGGGCGAAAATATTCCTAAGTATATCACAAAGTTTGTTCAATGTCGGGATGAAATGGTGAGTGTGGGAATCATGGTTGCTGATGATGATTTAGTGAGCTTGGCTTTCTTGGGACTTCCTAAGAGTTGGCACAGTTATCAAGACTCTGTCAACGGACAAGAAAAACTGTTGAATTGGGAACGACTGTGGTCGGATCTAGTGCAGGAGGAGTTCAGGCGGAACATTAGGGATGGCTCTTCATCAAAGCATGATGATGAAGAGTATTGTGCTTTGGCTACCAAAGAAAGGAAAGGGAAGGGGAAGAAATTCCGCTCAAAATCTGAGGCTAAAGGCAAGAATCTAAATTTGTCCAAGGTGAAGTGTTTTCACTGTCACAAACATGGGCATCTCGCCAAAAAAGAAGAACAAGAAGGCTGCTGGAGTTGCAGCTAGTGAGGCCCTTGCCTCGCCATTTGAACTTGATTTATCCTTGATCACATGCTTGGTTTCAAGCGCAATGGGATTGGTGTGGTATCTTGATAGTGGTGCTTCCTTCCACATGATGGGAGATAAGGATATTTTCAGTGACTTGGAGGAGAACGATCTCCAAATGCATATAGAGATGGGCGATGATGGACGATACAATGCAACCAGCATTTGTTCCCTTACCTTTGAGAGGGATTCAGGTAAACCATTTATGTTGAAAAATTTTATGCATGTTCCAGCTTTAAAGAAGAACTTCGTCTCAATCACGATGTTGGAGGATAGAGGTTATGACGTTTTTTTTAGCGATGGAAATGCTTTCCTGCCACATAAAAAAGCGGCTCAAACCAAGAGGATAGGGATTCGAGTCAAGAATATCTACAAGCTGGAGGTAGATGGTTGTGCTGCAATGGTGGGAAAAGAAGAAGAAGCGGTGAGCCGGGATGAGGGTAAATTATGGCACATGCGATTGGGCCATCTTCACCATGGCACCCTGAAGATTTTGCAGCAGATTTCTACTGGACTTCCCAAGGGTACACTTGCGCAGATAGATTAATAAGGGATATACTATGGGTAAGTTTGTGAATACCACCTTTCATGAAAAGGAGAACTATGCTTTGGTGATCCTGGAGAGAGTTCACACAGACGTGTGTGGGCCATTCTCAGTTGCTTCAATAGAAAAACACATGTATTATGTTATTTTTGTTGATGACTATTCTCGTAGATGCTGGATCTTCTTCATGCAGAAGAAATATCAAACATTCTCAAAGTTCTGTGAGTTTAAATCATTGGTGGATAAAGAGTCGGGGAACCAAGTGAAGGCTCTGCGGAGTGATAATGGTGGTGAATATATCTCGAATGAATTCAAAGACTTCTGTAGCAAAGAAGGAATTCAAAGAGAACTCATAGCGCCTCATAACCCACAACAGAATGGGGTCGCAGAGAGGAAGAACATAACGATCGTGGGTGCTACATGAGCTATGCTTCATGATCAGCGCCTACCAATGCACTTGTGGGCGGAAGCATGAAACACTGTGGTTTATGTGCAAAACCGTTGTCCTCATAGAGTACTTGGCATGAGTACACCTAAAGAAGATTTTAATGGTAAGAAACTAGATGTTTCTCACTTTAATATTTTTGGCTCATCTGTTTATGTGCATGTGACCAAGAACGCTAGGAAGAAGTTGGAGTCGACTGCTGAAGTTGGGATATTTGTGGGGTACATAGAAACACCCCATAATTATCGTGTGTATTTTCCAAACAGTAGAAAGACTATGGTGCGACATGATATAAAATTCAATGAGGAGAAAGCCATGAAATTTTCGCTTGAGAGGGAGCTAGACTTGCATGTAGAGGAGGAACTGCTTGCTTCCAAAGATGAGTCTCTAGATGTGGATCAGCCACAGGAGGAGGTTCATGGAATGGAGAAGTCCACTCACACAGAGCCAAACATCAGAACCGGCAGAAGGCGTACCACAGAAGCTGAGAGATTGAAGCTTGATGCGGCACAAAATGTAGGAGTCCATACTTCACAGCGCAGACAGAGACAATATCCTGAATGATTCACTAGATACATGGCTCTCATGAGAAAATTTATTGTGACTAAGCCATCTTCCTTTTAGGAAGCAGTGCAAGAGCCCACATGGGTAGATGCAATGGTGGAGGAGTATGACTCCATTGTCAGAAACAATGCTTGGGAAATTGTTCCAAGGCCAGTTGATAAATCAGTGGTAGGTTCAAGATGGATCTACAAGGTAAAGCAAGCTGTTGATGGGAGTGTGAGAAGTATAAGGAAATATTTTTGGCTCGGGGCTTCTCACAGATCGAGGGGATTGATTATGAAGAAACATTTTCACCTGTCACATGGTATTCTTCCATAAGGACCATCCTTGCTCTCTCAGCTAGATGGGTTGGCACATCCATCAGATGGATGTGAAAACTGTGTTCCTTAATGGGATCATTGAGGAAGAAGTGTACATTACGAAACCTTAAGGATTTGAGATCTTCAACAATGAGTCACATGTGTGCAGACTCAAAAGAGCGTTGTATGGGTTGAAGCAAGCACCCCATGCTTTGTACACTTGGATCGACAGCTATTTCATTGGACTTGGCTTCACCAAGAGTGAGGCGGATGCAAACCTATTACATATTGTGGTGGAAGGTAAGATTTTAATCATTGTTCTTTATGTTGATGATTTAATACTGACTGGTGATGAGTAGCTGATACACTCATGCAAGGAGGACCCTGCAAAGGAATTTGAGATGAAGGATATGGGCCTCCTTCACTATTTCCTTGGATTGGAAATATGGTAGCAAGAAGGTGAATTTTTTGTGTCTCAAGGCAAGTATGCAAGGGAGATACTCGGTAAGTTTCACATGGAGGGATGCAAACCCATGGATACTCCTCTTCCAGGAAACTGGAGGAAAGAGGATGCTACATCTGGAGAGGTAGTGGATGCCATTGTCTATCGATAGTTGGTGGGTTTTCTCATGTATTTAGTTAATACAAGATCAAACATATGCTATGCGGTGAACCAACTTAGTCAAGCGATGGTTAAGCCTACCAAGCTATTTTGGAAGGCGGGAAAGCATGTCCTAAGATCTCTCAGGGGCACATCTGAGTATGGATTATGGTACATATAGACGAATGAGGTGAAGTTGCATGGCTTCACGGATGCAGATTGGGCAGGCAGGCCAATGGATAGAAAGAGCACATTAGGAGGGGTTTTCAGTATCGGATCTACAATTGTTTCTTGGTACAATAGGAAACAAATATCTATGGCACTCAATTCAGCGGAAGCAGAATACATGGCAGCAAGTCAAGCTGCATGTGAGGCTATCTAGATGAGGAAGATCCTGGTCGGTTTGTTCGGTTCTCATTTAGATCCTACAGTGATTCATTGTGATAATCAGAGTTGCATTAAACACTCGATTAATCCTGTGTTTCATGATATATCTAAGAATATAGATATCCGGTATCATCATATCAGAGATTGCGTGTAGTGGAAGATCATGTTGCTTCAGTACATTCCTACGGAATATCAGGATGCAGATATTCTAACGAAGGCGCTCACTAGGAGAAAATTTAAATACCATAGAGATAGGATTGGGGTGAAGGATAATCCCTTTCTTGTTGAGAGGGAGTGTTGAGATTCAACAAGATGATGATCAGTGAAAATTAAGCACCTTCACTAGGTGGGGCCCGCAGGTTATTTTTAGGTGAATGTCTATTTTTAGAATGGTGAGCATATTCAGTGAAAATTAAGCACCTTCACTAGGTGGGCCCGCAGGTTATTTTTAGGTGAATGCCTATTTTTAGATTGGTGAGCATATTCTATTTATAGCAGGAGTCTATTTATAGATGGTTGAGAAAATTCTATTTATAGATGAGATTATATTTATAGAGGGGGTCTATTTATAGATGAGATTCTATTTTTAGATGCATGGGCGAAGTTTATTTATAGATCGCATGTCTAAAAATAGATCAGATGTCAATTATTGTTAGCCCTTAATAATAATTAGATAATAAGTAATAATCTATTCTCTTGAAGCACTTGATTTCAGTTAACTGATGTGGCAAACCAGTTCACTGAAGGAATTAGGAGTTCTAAGTTTGGTTGGTGGGACATGCAGAGTGGACTTCATTGTAACTGAGTGATACAAAGTTGTAACAGAGTTGGATGTATAGTTATGTGAGTTGTTATTTAGTTTAACTCAGTTAAGTGAGTTAAACTCAGTTTTGCTAGTTGTAACTAAAGATACACTAGTGAGAGATCAATGAATTATTTATTTAATTAATTCACAAGCAGTGGTCTCACATGCAACTGAAGAAATACTACTGTTAACTACATGCATGTCAGATCCAGTGGAGACCCAGTTGAGAGATAGGTGAAAGGGCCCGTTTGATTATTAGTTGTGACTATAATGGTGCATTCAATGCAACTACACACGCATTGGAGATGCCAATGAGGATTGCAAACTCAAGGCAAGGCAAGATCGAATTCATTTAGGGATCTTCATCAGCAGGGATTGTGCAGTGGAGGTAGGTTTTCAGGAGGAAGTAAATTGGTGCATGTTTATGCCAATTTTTGTATGAAAATGTGAGGCAATTGTATATTGTACTAAGAGCTCTTGGAGTAGAGCTTTGTATGAGATTGTTTCATGATCCATGATATACATAATATATGATAGTTGGGGTTTTTAGCTTTAAGCTTTCCCGATAAAAACATCAGTGTTATGTGTGATTGATTTTTCTTCACGTGTTTGCAATTGGCGATTAAATTTATGTAAAGAATTAAGTAGAAGGATTCTATATTTAACAGTGGATATAATTTTTAGATTATGAGAGTCTGGTAATACATAATAGTATTAATAAATTTCTACATTCCTTAATCTTACCTTCAATCTTGCTATAGGATTATTACTAAGATTTCCCTTGAAATGGGCATTAATTATCTTGTAATTGAAGAAGGAAGTATAACGATGGTAATTAAGACCATGGAAATTCAATACATTTGCACATTAACAAAAAAGTTTGAACAACCCATAAAAGAATAAGAGATCTAATAATGTTATTAATGTAATGAGTAATACATGATTTGGTTTAAAAGTTGATTAAATTTGCAATCTTCACCCTGAAATAGAATATTTTGAAAAATATAATGAAATATTTTTATCACTTCAATATGGGTCAAATGATTAAAATTATTTAATTGATAAATATAAAGCATTTAAAAAAAACACAAGTTAAAATTATTTAATAAAAATATTTGTATATATAAAAAGTAATGTTAATTGACTAATATTGTCCAAATTTCCCATATATGGTGGGAAGAGATGTGAGAGGTCAACATGCGGGGTGCTCCAATGAGTAATAATGAGAGGGGATGTGCTACAAAATCACCACATAGAAATTTAATGACACTTGATAGCAAAGGCTCCTCCAATTTGGTTTATTATTTGGTTATGATGTCTCTTCCTCTTATTTGGAATTATTGTGCAAAGTGCATTATGGGCATTATTCCCTCACATGAATCCATGGTTTCATCATCTTTATGAGTTATGGGAGTTCTTCTCAACAATGTATTGGTATTCAACTTGGTCAGCTTTTATATAATGACCTATAGGCTCCTCTATCATTATCTTTATTTCGCTTTGACGTTTCATTTTAGATACATGGTAAATGGGTCTATGCAAACAACATTCTCTAGGCCACCTCTTTTGAAATTTGCAACAAGAAAAAATGAAATTGGCATCCATAGACAACATGATAGCACACACACTAGTTTGGGACCACAAGTCATGTAGTGATGGGTCCTAGCGATACATTAGTGTGAAATTTAATTTATTTAATAAATTGGAAATGTGTCTAATTTAATTATTCCTTAATTAAATTGGACAATAAATTGTAATCTTATCTCATAAACACTTATAATAGTTAACTGAGTGTGATAGACTCAGTTAGCTCATGAATTTCGAGTTGAGGGTGGTTGGTGAGGCATGCAGAGTGATTTTATGTGTTTTAGAGTTCAAGTTGCAGTTAGTGCATTAGTTTAATGTATGAGAAATCAGTTAACTCAGTTAAGTGAGTTAAAGTCAGTTGAACTAGTTGTAACTGTTTGTTGCACTAGTGAGAGATCAAGTGAATTAAATAAGATTTAATTCACATGCAGTGATCTTCCATGCAACTGATGATTTACTATTAATAGTTGCATGCATGTCAGTGCTAGTGGAGACCCAGTTGAGACAAAGGTTAAAGGGAAGTTGACTATCAGTTGTATTATTAAAAAACTTCCCAGATGTAGTTAAAACACCATAGGGTTTCCCATGATACTTGCACAATTGAGAAAGGCTGAAATTCCTAAGGAATAGGGTTTGCATTCCTCATGAATTGCATGAGAAAGGCAGGCCGAAGACATGCTAAGAATTGGCTAAGTGTTGGCTTGATTTTGTCTGGATCAGTGTGAGATAGTTGTGAGAGTGCAGGAGACTCTTGTGAGAAGAGTGCATTGTAATTGTTTCATGATTCCTTGGATCATTATACAATATATATAGAGGGGTTTTAAGCAGCAATATTTCCCTGGGAAAATATCTGTGTAGTGGTTTTATTTGCATATTTCTTTTACTCATTGTGATTGACGATCGTGTTTATTTTCTGCAATTGATTTGTAGAAGGATTCAATATCTAGATTTATTGCATTGATTGATCAGATTGAATCCATTGATACACATATGTTTGTATAATTTATACATGGTATTATAGCACATGAAATCGCTATAGTGAAGGAGAAGTTGAGTTTGTGACTGAATAGAATTCGAATTTGAAAAAATATTCTTGGTGCGACATGCGAATCAGGATTGAGATGGATTTCAATGGCTTGAGATTGGAGTATGGACTCGAGGGAAGTTCCAATTATATTGTGTGGAAAGCTAGGTTGGAGGCAATACTGGAGGAAAATGGGTTGAAAGAATTCATTGATAATGACATTCCCAAACCCACTGCAGCAGATGCCGCAAATTTTGATGCTAGGAAAAAGAAGGTTGTAAAGGCGAGGAGGATCTTACTGGAGGGAGTACGAGAACACATTGTCTCAAGTCTCCATGGAAAAGCGACACCATATGCAATGTGGAAATATTTGTCAGATATGTTTTAGAGAAGCAGTGATCATAGAAAATTAGCGCTGAAGGACAAGCTCAGGAAAATCAAAATGGAGAAAGGTGACACCATTATGAAATATTTAACAAATTTTTTCCAATGTCGAGATGAGATTGGGAGCATTGGAATTACTGTCGCAGATGATGACTTGGTGAGCCTAGCTCTTCTAGGATTTCCCAAGAGTTGGCATAGTTATCAGGACTCTATCAATGAGAGGGAGAAGTTGCGAGATTGGGAATGAATTTGGTCAGATTTGGTGCAAGAAGAATTCAGGCGGAACACCAAGGATGGATCTTCATCTAAGACATATGATGAAGAAAATTGCGCCTTGGCTAGTAAGGTGAAGGAGGGGAAAGGAAAGAAATTCTATTCCAAATCTGAGACCACCGAAGAAGGCAAGGAGCACGACATTTCCAGAGTGAAGTGTTTTCACTATCACGAGCATGGACATTATGCCACTAATTTTCCACAAAAGAAGAAGAACAAGAAGGCTTCGGGATCTGCATCTGGTGAGGCTTTGGCTTCGCAATTTTATTTTGAATTCTCTCTCATCGCATGCATGGTGTCAAGTGCGATGGGATCAATGTGGTACTTGGATAGTGGTGCATCTTTCCACATGATGAGAGACAAATAACTTTTCAGTAGCTTGGACGAGAAGGACCTCCAGATGCACATCGAAATGAGTGATGACAGGCGGTCAGTGTTATCAAGATTGATAGAGTTACCTTCCAGATAAAGTAAGGTAAAACCTTCTTATTAAAAGATGTAATGCATGTACGATGCTTGAAAAATAATTTAGTTTCAGTCGCAATGTTGGAGGATAGAGGTTATGATGTGGTTTTCTGTGAAGGGAAAGCTTTCCTTAGACACAAAGCCATAGGAAAAGCCAAAAATATTGGCATTCGTGTGAAGAATATCTATAAACTTGATGTCAATGGTTGCGCAACATTGATGGGTAAAGAAGAGAAAGTGGTGAGCCGGGATGAGGGTGAGTTATGGCACAAGAGATTGGGCCATCTACACCACGAAGCTTTGAAGGTCATGCAACAGATTTCTATGGGGCTTCCAAAGGGTACTCTTGCGCATATAGACACATGCAAGGGATGTACCATGGGGAAGTGTGAGAATGCCATGCAATTGTCCCTTGAGAGGGAGCCTGATTTGCATGCAGATGAGGAACTCTTGGTTCCTAAGGATGAAACTCAAGATGTGAAGCAGCCACAAGATGAGGATCATGGAGTGGCAGAAACCACTCAAGCAGAGACCTCCAGGAGTGGGGAATTTCGAGCCAGAAGGGCAGAGGGAGTACATGCAACTATATCTCCAGGTGTGAGGTGGCGCGATGTGCATAATTAATCCCAAGAAGAAATTGGGCAGGGTTCATTGAGATGGTGCATCTCATGGATCGAACCTAGCTACAAGGAGCCCACAGTACAACAATAAAAGGATCGGTTAGATTGATGTAGTCAGAAGTCAGGAAGATAGAAATCAAAGTGACAAGTGTTAGATGTCAGCAGTGCAGAGTGCATGGATGTAGATGCCAAAAACGCAGAGAGTTAGTAGACATGTGCAGTAGCTAGCAAAGTCAGAAGACTTCGATGACAGATGCATTATACTGATTCAATTGTTTGGAGGCTATTCTATTTCAAAAGTGTTGCATGCAAAAGTTGAATGTGCGAGAAACACTAGAGAAGTGTTGCATGTAAGAGTTGCATGTGCTAACAACACTAGAGAATTGTTGCATGCAAGAGGTGCATGTGCGCATGCAACGACATTCCAAGGTACTAGATCAGAATAGATTGATTCCTTTCTTGTTGAGAGGGAGTGTTGAAATTTGCAACAAGAAAAGGTGAAATGGGCATCCAGAAACAACATGACATCACCACACTAGTGTGGGACCACAGGTCATGTAGCGATGGTTCCTAGTGATACATTAGTGTGCAATTCAATTTATTTAATAAATTGGAAATGTGTCTCATTTAATTATCCCTTAACTAAATTGGACAATAAATTGTAATCTTATCTCATAAACACTTTTAATAGTTAACTGAGTGTGATAGACTCAGTTAGCTCATGAATTTCTAGTTGAGGGTGGTTGGTGAGGCATGCAGAGTGATTCTATGTGTTTAGAGTTCAAGTTGCAGTTAGTTCATTAGTTTAATGCATGAGAAATCAGTTAACTCAGTTAAGTGAGTTAAAGTCAGTTGAACTAGTTGTGACTATTTATTGCACTAGTGAGAGATCAAGTGAATTAAATAAGATTTAATTCACACATAGTGATTTTCCATGCAACTGATGATTTACTATTAATATCTACATGTATTTTAGTTCTAGTGGAGACCCAGTTGAGACAAAGGTTAAAGGGAAGTTGACTATTAGTTGTATTATTAGAAAACTGCCCGGATGCAGTTAAAACACCACAAGATTTCCCATGATAATTTCACAGTTGAGAAAGGCTAAAATTCCTAAGGAATAGGGATTGCATTCCTCATGAGTTTCGTGAGAAATGCAGGTTGAAGACAGGATGAGAATTGGCTAAGTGTTGGCCCGATTTTTTTTGGATCAGTGTGAGGCAGTTGTGAGAGTACATGAGACTCTTGTGAGAAGAGTGCATTGTAATTGTTTCACGATTCCTTGGTTCATTATACAATATAGATAGAGGGGTTTTGAGCAGCAATATTTTCACGGGAAAATATCTGTGTTTTGGTTTGATTTATTTCTTTCTGCACTTATTGTGATTAGCGATCATGTTTATTTTCCACAATTGATTTGTAGAAGGATTTAGTACATTGCTTAATCAGATTGAATCCATTGATATACATATGTTTGTATAATTTCTAAAACCTCATTCCTCATGCTTCTTCCCTCATGTTTCCCTCCCATCTCATTTAGTAGTCCTAAGGATTTGATCCTTGATCTTTGGAGATTTTTTGGTTTTTCTTTGGTCTACCTTTTCAATTTCTCTATTACTATGTATTCTTCTCTTTGTTTCGCACCACTATTATTGATAGACATTTTCTTTGGAATTTATGTGATTGTATTTGGGCTGTTTACAAGGACGATTTAGTGTGCAAAATGTTGTTGTGGAGATGCATAATATGAAGCAGGAGGGGTATCTCATGCTCATCACATAGAAAAATCCCTAGCCAAATTGTATCACTCTAAAACAGCACCAAACATTCAAATTGATCTCAATGAGGTCGATATATTGCTAGGGAATAAGGTTGTCTATCCAACACATATATTGGGAGGGAGATAGTTTCCTGGAACTTGACACAGGTCACACTTGTGTCAAACAAAATCAATACATATACATGATGGATTTATATTGGCACATGAAGACATTGTTGGGAATAATCTTATTGGACATGAATGAAGGAAAGAAGGAAATTATCCTCATGCTTAATGAGTTACAACTATATATGAAAACCTTAACTTCCACATGAAATTGATAAAAGAACATCTTAAACTCTCACCTAACCTAAGCAACTCTCCTCTTAGTGGCAAACCACCCATAAAAGTGGTTCCCTTTAACTAGTCTCTATGTAAACTATTACTACATTTCTCTAATATTTTAGCTTGATTTTGTGCTCATTAGAATAGGTTAGTTATTTGATTAGATGGTAAAATACTCGAGACCAAACACTATACTCTTTTTAAAAATTTTATTTTACACATTATAAAATTTCAAAGAATAATGGTTTATGCACTAACTAATCAGAACAAAAAAATCTAACGTTCAATTTTTTTTTTATGAACTCATGTTCATAAAACATTGTCGAAAAATTATAACGTTAAAGAAGTAAAGTATGACTAACAACTTTGAGAAACAAAATTTAAGAAAAGTCAAAATAATTTAAGGATTTTTAAATTTAGAATATGCATGCCAAACAAAGGCATGCCCAAACACTAATCTAGTGTTATTTATGCCGATAGACATTCTATTATGAGGTTTCTTGAGGTGACACTGTTGAGATTCGTCGTCCAGGCAGTGAATCTCAACAATGTATCCCCATTAATATAATATAAGAGCGTTGACCAATATGATTTCTATGTTGTTTTAGGAAGTGGCCTATTGAAGCACCAGAACCACATTGGCGATAGAGTAATAGTGCTGAAGAATCGAGATATAGTTATAACGACGTTGCTGAATGTAGAAATTTTAATACAAAATGTATGTATATCCTAGATTCTCTTGATCTAACAATATCCTACTGTTAAATACATAATCACTTCTACTTATCTTTGCGGAAATTTAAAACAAAATCGCTAATTACAATATTATGAAGAAAGATCAATCAAACATAACACAAATAATTTACTGGGAAAGCTTATAGCTAAAAACCCCACTATCTTCTATTATGTATTATATCATGGGTCATGAAAAAATTACATATAAATCTATAATCCAAGGGCTCTTATTACATGAGCTAACTGTCTGACACTGTCATACAAAAATTGGCAAGTTCCTTAGCCAATTTACTATCTCCAGAAAACTTGCCTCCATTGCGCAATCCTAGCTGATAGCAATCCTTGAATGACTACAATCCTAATTTCCTTGACTGCACAATTATCACGGGCACATCTAATGTGTGTGTGGTTTCATGTGTGCAACCAGATAATGTCACAACTGATAGTTTACTTCCCTTTCCCTTAGAACTCAACTGGGTCTCCACTAGATCTAACATGCATGCAGTTAATAATTGTAAATATTTAGTTGCATGTGAGACCATTGATTGTGAATTAATTAATAATTAATTCACTTGATCTCTCACTAGTGTATCTTCAGTTAAAACTAACACAACTGAGTTTAACTCACTTAACTAAGTTAAAATACTTTACAACTTGCATAACTGCACTTCCAACTCTGTTACAACTTCGAATCACTTAGTTACAACAAGTCCACTTGCATGTCCCACCAACCAACCTCTTAACTCGAAATTCCTTTAGCTAACTAATTTTCCACTTCAGTTAACTATTTCCAAGTGCTCATTGAGAATAGATTATAGTTTATTTTCCAACTAATATTAAGGGATAATAATAGTCGACATGCATCTATAAATAGACATCCACATAAAAATAGCTTGAGGCTCCATCCTCATGTAGGTGCTTAATTTTCACTAGGATATTTTTGTTGAATCTCAACACTCCCTCTCAACAAGAAAGGGATTATCCTTCACCCCGATCCTGTCTCTATGGTATTTGAATTTTCTCCTGGTGAGTGCATTCATCAGAATATCTGCATCCGGATCTTCCGTGGGAATGTACTGAAGCAACATGATCCTCCATTGCACACAACCTCTGAGATGATGATACTAGATAATTATATGCTTAGATATATCATGAAACATAGGATTAATCGAGATTTTAATGCAACTCTGATTATCACAATGAATCCCTATCGGATCTAATGAGAACCAAACAAACCAACCAAGATCTTTCTCATCCAGATAACCTCACATGCAGCTTGAATCGCTGCCATGTATTCTGCTTCTGTTGAACTGAGTGCCATAGATCTCTTCTTCCTGCTGTACCAAGAAACAACTATACTAAAGACCCCCCCTGATGTGCTTTTTCTTTCCATTGTGTAGGTTTTAACCTTGTACAGAAATTTTCTAGCAAACAAATCTTAAAGATAGAAAATAAATAGTAGCAAGAGCATAAAACATAAAATAGATAAACATAGAGATTTTCCCTTGGATCCCAAATAGGGACGAACAACTTGATTTTTCATTCTATTCCTTTTAGTGTTACAACACATATATATACATGTCGAAGCATACACAAACCCCAATCCATTAACCCTGGATTAGAACATAACCGTAGTTCCCTTGACTGGATCTACAAAATACCAGGGGCCAAAAACCATCGTACCCCAAAACCATTTTCAAACCCATGCACAAAACCATGGGTGGATCTGCCCACTGGAAAATAAGGACCAAATTTTTTTTTCCGGGGCGTTGCCCTGGACCCTGACAGGGGGGCCGGTAAGCCCCCCTGTGACCCCCCCACGTGTGATTAGTCGTGGAATGAATATAACACAAACCCAACACGTTAGACTTGTAGATCCATCTCGAACCTACCCCTGATTTATCAACTGGCCTTGGAACAATTTCCCAAGCACTGCTTTTGACAATGGAGTCATACTCCTCCACCATTGCATCTACCCATGTGGGCTCCTGCACTGCTTCCTTAGAGGAAGATGGTTCAGTCACAATACATATGCTCATGAGAGCCATGTATCCAGTAAATCGGTCAGGAGACTGTCTTTGTCTGCACTGTGAAGTAGGGGCTCCTACATTCTATGCAGCATCAAGTCTTAGCCTATCAGCTTCTATGGTACACCTTCTGCCAGTTCTAATGGTTGGCTCTACGTGAGTGGACTCCTCCACTCTATGAACCTCCTCTTGTGTCTGATCCACATCTAGAGACTCATCTTTGGCAACTGGTAGTTCATCCTCCTCATGCAAGTCTATATCCCTTACAAGAAAAAACTGAATGTCTATCCCCTCATCGAATTTTATATCCTATCGCACAATAATCATTCGACTGTTCAAAAAATGCACATGATAATTATGGGGTGTTTCTGTGTACCCCACAAAAACATCAACTTCAGCAGTTCGCTCCAGCTTCTTCCTGGCGTCCTTGGTCACGTGCACATAAACAGATGAGCCAAAAATATTACAGTGTGAAACATATGGTTTCTTACCAATTAAAAGCTTCTTCAAGTGTACTCATGCCAAGTACTCTATGAGGACAAAGATTTTGCACATAAAGTATAGCTTTTCATGCTTCTTCCCACAAATACATTCGTAGGCCCTGATCATGCAACATCGCTTGTGCTACACCCACAATCGTTCTGTTCTTCCTCTCTGCGACCCCATTTTTTTGTGGGTTATAAGGCGCTATGAGTTCTCTTTGATTTACTTCTTTGTTGTAGAAGTTCTTGAATTCATTAGAGATGTATTCTCCACCATTATCGCTCCTAAGAGCCTTCACTTTCTTCCTCGACTCTTTCTCCACCAATGCCTTAAACTCACAGAACTTTGAGAATGTTTGATCCTTCTTCTGCATGAAGAAGATCCAACATTTACGAGAAAATTCATCAACATAAATAACATAGTACTTATGTTTTGCTGTTGAAGCAACAGAAAAAGGTCCACACATGTCTGTGTGAACTCTCTCAAGGATCCCTGAAGCACGATTCTCCTTCTCATGAAATATGGACTTTACATACTTCCCCATGGTGAAACCCTTGCACTGATCTAACTGAGCAAGTGTTCCCATTGGAATTCTAGTAGATATTTGAATTTCAAGGCTCCATGATGAAGATGTCCCAATCGCCTGTGCTATAATTCGCCCTCATCCCAGCCCACCACATTTTCTGCCTTTCCCATCATGGCAGTGCAACCATCTACCTCCAAATTTTATATATTCTTAACTTGAATCCCTATCATCTTGGCCTGACCCGTTATTTAATGTCGCAGGAAAGATTTTCCATCGCTAAAAACAACGTCATGGCCTTTGTCCTCCAACATTGCGACTAAGACCAACATTTTCTTCAAACCTGGAACATGCATAACTTATTTCAATTGAAATTGTTTACCTAACTCCCTTTGAAAGGTAATGGTACCAATCCTGGTAGCACTATACCGTCCGTCGTCGCCCATCTCTATATGCATCTGGAGATCTTTCTCCTCCAAGTCACTGAAAATTTCCTTATCTCCCATCATGTGAAAGGAAGCACCACTATCCAAATACCTCACCGATCCTAATTCACTTGACATCATGCATGTGATCAAGGAGAAGTCAAGCTCAAATTGTGAGGCAAGGGCCTAACCAACTGCAGCTCCCACAACCTTCTTGTTCTTCTTCTTTTGTGGACAGTTAGTAGCAAGATGCCCATGTTCGTGACAGTGAAAACGCTTCACCTTGGACATATCCAGCTTCTTGCCTTTAGACTCAGATTTAGAATGGAATTTATTCCCCTTCCCCTTCTTTGCCTTAGTAGCCAAAGCACAATCCTCTTCATCATCATGCTTTGATGAAGAGCCATCTATGGTGTTCTGATTGAACTCCTCCTGCACCAGATCTGACCATCGTCATTCCCAATCTAGAAATTTTTCCCGTCCGTTGACAGAGTCTTAAAAACTATTCCAACTCTTAGGAAGTCACAAGAGAGCCAAGCTCACCAAATCATCATCAAGATTAGTTATTCCCACACTCCCCAGTTCATCCCAACATTGGAAAAACTTCGTGAGATACTTTGGAATGTTGTCACCCTTTTCCATATTGATCTTCCTAAGTTTATCTTTGAGCGCCAATTTCATATAGTCGTTGTTGCTTTGGAAAAGATCTGTCAAAGCCTTCCACATATCATATGGTGTGGATTTCCCATGAAGGCTTGAGATAATGTGGTCTCGTAATCCCTCCAACAAGATCCTCCTCGCCTTTGCCACTTTCTTTTTCCATGCATCAAGATTGACAAAATTTGACGAAGCATGCTTAGGAACATCATTGTCAATGAATTCCTTCAAGCCATTATCTTCAAGCACTGCCTCCATCCTATCCTTCCAAGCAATGTAGTTCAAGTTTCCCTTGAGTGCATACTCTAACCTCAAGCCATTGAAAGCCATTGAAAGCAATTTCCTGTGCTCTGATACCATGTAAAAATTTAATACAAAATGTATGTATATCTTGGATTCTCCCGATCTAACAATATGATACTATTAAATACACAATCGCTTCTACTTATCTTTGCGGAAATTTAAAAAACAATCGCCAATTACAATATCATGAATAAAGATCAATCACACATAACACAGATAATTTACCGGGGAAAGCTTATAGCTAAAACCCCCACTATCTTCTATTTTTTATTATATCATGTATCATGAAACAATTACATACAAAGCTTCAATCCAAGAGCTCTCAGTACATGAGCTAACTATCTCACACTATCATACAAAAACTGGCAAGTTCCTTAGCCAATTTACTGTCTCCAGACAGCCCGCCTCCATTGCGCAATCCCAGCTGATAGCAATCCATGAATGAGTGCAATCCTGCTTGCCTTGATTGTGCAATCCTTATGGGCACATCCAATGTGTGTGTGGTTGCATGTGTGCAACTGGATAATGTCACAACTGATAGTTTACTTCCCTTTCACCTAGAACTCAACTGGGTCTCCACTGGATCTGACATGCATGAAGTTAATAATAGTAAATCTTCAGTTGCATGTGAAACCGCTAATTGTGAATTAATTAATAATTAATTCACTTGATCTCTCACTAGTGTATCTTTAGTTACAACTAGCACAACTGAGTTTAACTCACTTAACTGAGTTAAACTACTTTACAACTTGCATAATTGCACTTCCAACTTTGTTACAACTTCGAATCACTCAGTTACAACTAAGTCCACTTGCATGTCCCACCAACCAACCTCTTAACTCGAAATTCCTTTAGCTAACTGATTTTCCTCTTTAGTTAACTATTTCCAAGTTCTCATTGAGAATAGATTATAGTCTATTGTCCAACTAATATTAAGGGATAATAATAGTCGACATGCATCTATAAATGCACATACAATCTATAAATAGAATTTGCACATACATCTATATATAGACATGCATCTATAAATAGAATTTTCTCATGCATCTATAAATAGACGTCCACCTAAAAATAGCATGAGGCTCCATCCTTAATTTTCACTAGGATCTTCTTGTTGAATCTCAACACTGAATGCATGCCAGAACAGACTCATACTCCCCTACCTCCCCACACTTTGAAGATGATTAAAAAATGCATCAATTATTGTATTGGTCACTGCAAATTCATCTCGAATCCATGAAATGAACTGTCCCTGTCATCAATCATCGCTTTCCATGTTGTCATACTTCTATTTTGATTTTTTGTAGTGTCATTCCCTTTCACTTGCCTACCTCCTGATGGAATTTTTGACTGTGTATTTTCTTTTTTTCCCTTTTCTTACTCCATATTGTTCGAGAAAAATAAAAAATGGAACTCTTGTGGCTACTCATTTGGTTGAATAGCTAAAATAACCACCGGCTACAACTTTCCTCTAAAGATAACAGTGGAAAAAATTAAGTGTGAAGTACCACACCCCGTCATGCAAGCTCGAAGGGGAGAAAACAATCCTCTGCCATCACGGCTGACAAACCACCGCCAAAGCTGCCTCCATCCATTATTTTCATGACGCACACTTAGTCTTTGACAGAATATGCAATCCTTATATTTTTTTATGGAATGCCATCATCAGAAGAGACAACCTCAAAACCGACAAGAATGTAAAGCGGCTCAGCTTTATACCCACACATTGCATTTGGCAGAAGAGATTCAATGCCTCCTTACTCTACCCATTCTATGCCTATCTCGTGATCATGGTTTTCGAAGACACCACATTTCGTTTAGGAATTTTGTTAAAAATTTGACGTGAATTCTCTAAGCTTCCGCATTTCGCATACATGCTAACCAATATATTTTCCATAAGAATATTTGCAGGAAACCCTATTCTAGAAATGTGTTTCTGAACCCGCCTTCCCTCTTCTAGGACTCTTTCTTTTTCACATTCCAGTAGGAGGCACACGTAGATATAAAAGTCTGCAAGAATCGATGCTTGCTCCAACATATCCAAAGCCTCCTGCCATTGTTTTTCATCATACAAGATGCTGAAAAGCCCAGTTTAGTATTCAATCTAGCTTGATGATTTACAAGAGTGATCAAAGTAGTGTGAATTTCCTGTAAACATTTATGATGGGAGAGTATTCTCAAAGTCAAGTAGTCCAATTGGTTGCAATTCATTATTTTCATATTCGATTATCTTTGTTTGGTAACATGTTTCCAAGTAATAGTTGAAAATCACAATGTGATCATGAACACAATACTATATGTAAACCCATGTGCAGATATAGAATGTCACATTACCATTTCATGTCAAAGATCATTCTATTGAAATTGTCTGGTTTAGGAACTCTATCCATCATTTTAATGTTGATCACACTTACATTATTATTGGATACTTTGTAAATCTTATTGAAATAAGAAATTGTTGTTTACTTTCATGATTGCAAGCATATGCTTGCTTCTTTCTTTTCGGCTTCCACATAATAGCAACTATTTTGGTTTTTGGGACACTGTATTGTTTGGGAATCTAGTATTTAGACATCTTGTGGCATGAAATTGGCAGTGATTTAAGAGAAGTGGGATGTGAGAGGAGAGTTCTTGATGAGGAAACTCGAGTAGTGTGGGCAGATCATTGGTAAAATGACATGGATTATGCTCACTCCACACTATGGTGTTGAAGGTTCCCTTGTACCTTTTGACAAAGACAAATCCTGTTCTACATCAAAATTTTTGGAGAGCTCTATATTTGGAAAATTCTCATTTCTAGAGGAGGAATTTTTTAGCGACATTGATATCCAATCCATGGGAGTGATTAGATTAGTCATCTATTCATATCTTGCAGACTCTCATTGTATTAGAAACAACTCAAGTTGTGGTCGTATGTCTATTTTGAATGGTCGTATGCCTATTACTATGCATTCTTCTCTTTGTTTCACATCACTATTATTACTAGAGATTTTCTTTGGAATTTATGTGATTGGATTTGGGGTCTTTACAAGGACACTTTAGTGTGCAAAATGTTGTTGTGGAGATGCATACTATGAAGTGGGAGGGGGATCTCATGCTCATCACATAGAAAAATCCCTAGCCAAATTGTACAACTCTCAGAACACCACCAAACATTCAAATTGATCTCAATGAGGTCAATATATTGCTAGGGAATAAGGTTGTTTATCCAACAAATATATTGGGAGGGAGTTAGTTGCCCGGTACTTGACACAGGTCACACTCGTGTCAAACAAAATCAATACATATACATGATAGATTTATATTGGCACATGAAGACATTGTTGGGCATAATATTATTGGACATGAATGAAGGAAAGAAGGAAATTATCCTCATGCTTAATGAGTTACAACTATATATGAAAACCTTAAAATCCACATGAAATTGATAAAAGAACATCTTAACCTCTCACCTAACCTAAGGAACTCTCCTCTTAGTGGCAAACCACCCATAAAAGTGGTTCCCTTTAAATAGTCCCTATGTAAACTATTACTACATTTCTCTAATCTTTTACCTTGATTTTGTGCTCATTAGAATAGGTTAGTTATTTGATTAGACGGTAAAATTCTGGAGACCGAACACTATACTCTTTTTATTTTTATTTTTCTTTTAAACATTATAAAATTTCGAAGAATTATGGTTTATGCACTAACTAATTAGAACAAAAAAATCTAACGTTCAAAAAAACATTTTATGAACTCATGTTCATAAAACATTGTTGAAAAATTATAACGTTCAAGAAGTAAAGTATGACTAACAACTTTGAGAAACAAAATTTAAGAAAAGTCAAGATAATTTAAGGATTTTGTGATTTAGAATATGAATGCCAAACAAAGACTTGCCCAAACACTATTTTAGTGTTATTTATGCCAATAGACATTCTATTATGAGGTTTCTTGAGGTGACACTGTTGCGATTTGACATCCAGGCAGTGGATCTCAACAATGTCTCCCCGTTAATATAATATAAGAGCGTTGACTAATATGATTTCTATTTTTTTTTAGGAAGTGGTTTGCTGAAGCACTAGCACCACATTGGCGACAGAGTAATAGTGTTGAAGAATGGAGATATAGTTATAACGATGTTTCCGAAAGTAGAAATTTTAGTACAAAATGTATGTATATCCTGGATTCTCTTGATCTAACAATATGCTACTGCTAAATACATAATCACTTCTACTTATCTTTGTAGAAATTTAAAACACAATCGCTAATTACAATATCATGAAGAAAGATCAATCACACATAACACATATAATTTACCAGGGAAAGCTTATAGCTAAAAACCCCACTATCTTCTATTATGTATTATATCATGGATCATGAAACAATTACATACAAATCTCTAATCCAACGACTCTCAGTACATGAGCTAACTGCCTCACACTGTCATACAAAAATTAGCAAGTTCCTTAGCCAATTTACTGTCTCTAGACAACCTGCCTCCACTACGAAATCCCAACTGATAGCAATCCCTGAATGACTACAATCCTACTTGCCTTGACTGCACAGTCCTCATGGGCACATCCAATGTGTGTGTGGTTGCATGTGTGCAATCTGATAATGTCACAACTGATAATTTACTTCTCTTTTACTTAGAACTCAACTAGGTCTCCACTGGATCTGACATGCATGCAGTATAATAGTAAATCTTCAGTTGCATGTGAGAACAATGATTGTGAATTAATTAATAATTAATTCACTTGATCTCTCACTAGTGTATCTTCCGTTACAACTAGCACAACTAAGTTTAACTCACTTAACTGAGTTAAAATACTTTACAACTTGCATAACTGCACTTCCAACCTTGTTACAACTTCAAATCACTCAGTTACAACAAGTCCACTTGCATGTCCCACCAACCAACGCCTTAACTCGAAATTCCTCTAGCTAACTGATTTTCCACTTCAGTTAACTATTTCCAAGTGCTCATTGAGAATATATTATAGTTTATTGTCCAACTAATATTAAGGGATAATAATAGTTGACATGCATCTATAAATAGACATGCAATCTATAGATAAAATTTTCACATACATCTATAAATAGACATGCATCTATAAATAGAATTTTCTCATGCATCTATAAATAGACATCCACCTAAAAATAGCCTGAGGCTCCATCCTAGTGTAGGTGCTTAGTTTTCACTAGGATATTTTTGTTGAATCTCAACACTCCCTCTCAACAAGAAAGGGATTATCCTTCACCCCGATCCTGTCTCTATGGTATTCAAATTTTCTCCTAGTTAGTGCCTTCATTAGAATATCTGCATCTCGATCTTCCGTGGGAATGTACTGAAGCAACATGATCCTCCTCTGCACACAATCTCTGAAATGATGGTACCAGATATCTATATGCTTAGATCTATCATGAAACGCAGGATTAATCGAGAGTTTAATGCAACTCTGATGATCACAATGAATCATTGTCGGATCTAAATTAGAACCAAAAAAACCAGCCAAGATCTTTCTCATCTAGATATCATCACATGCAGCTTGAATCACTGCCATGTATTCCGCTTCTGATGAACTGAGTGCTACGGATCTCTGCTTCCTACTGTACCAAGAAGCAATTGTAGATCTGATACTAAAGACCCCCCCTGATGTTCTCTTTCTGTCCGTTGGACTTCCAGCCCAATATGCACCCGCGAAGCCATGCAACTTCACTCCGTCTGTCTGTGTGTACCATAAACCATACTCTGATGTGCCCCTCAGGTATCTCAGGACATGCTTACCTGCCTTCGAAAAGAGCTTGGTAGGCTTAACCATAGCTTGACTCAGTTGGTTAACTACATAGAAAATATCCGTTATCATGTTCACTAGATACATTAGCGAACCCACTAACTGTTGATAGACAGTAGCATCCACTACCTCTCTAGAAGTTGCATCCTCTTTCCTCCAGTTTCCTGGAAGAGGAGTATCCATGGGTTTACAGCCCTCCATGTGAAACTTACCCAATATCTCCCTTGAATACTTTCCTTGAGACACAAAAAGTTCACCATCTCGCTGCCATATTTCTAATCTAAGGAAATAATGAAGGAGGCCCATATCCTTCATCTCGAACTACTTTGCAAGATCCTCCTTGCATGACTGTATCAGCTGCTCACCACCAGTAAATATTAAATCATCAACATAAAGAACAATGATCAAAATATTACCCTCCACTACAATTTGGTATAGGTTTGCATCTGCTTCACTTTTGGTGAAGCCCAGTCCAGTGAAATAGCTGTCTATCCAAGTGTACCGAGAACAGGGTGCTTGCTTGAGCCCATACATCACTCTTTTGAGTTGGCACACATGCGACTCGTTGTTGAAGATCTCAAAACCTTTTGGCTGCTCTATGTACACATCTTCCTCAATGATCCCATTGAGAAACACAGTTTTCACATCCATCTTATGAATGCGCCATCCCATCTACGCTGAGAGAGAAAATATGGTCCTTATGGAAGAATACCTTGCGACAGGTGCAAAGGTCTCTTCATAATATATCCCCTTGATCTGTGAGAAGCCCCGAGACACAAAATCTAGCCTTGTATTTCTCCACACTCCCATCAGCGACTTGCTTCACCTTGTAGATCCATCTCGAACCTACAACTGATTTATCAATCGGCCTTGGAACAATTTCCCAAGCACTTTTTTTGACAATGGAGTCATACTCCTCCACCATTGCATTTACCCATGTGGGCTCCTGCATTGCTTCCTGAAAGGAAGATGGTTCAATCAAAATACATTTTCTCATGAGAGCCATGTATCTAGTAAATTGGTAAAGAGACTTTCTTTGTCTACGCTGTGAAGTAGGGGTTCCTACATTCTGTGCAACATCAAGTCTCAGCCTATCAGCTTTTGTGGTATGCCTTCTGCCAGTTCTGACAGTTGGCTCTACGTGAGTGGACTCCTCCACTCCATGAACCTCCTCTTGTGTCTTATCCACATCTAGAGACTCATCTTTGGCAACCAGTAGTTCCTCCTCTACATGCAATTCCATCTCCCTCTCAAGAAACAACCGCATGGCTTCCCCTCATTGAATTTTATATCCCGTCGCACAACAGTCATTTGACTGTTCGACAAATATACATGATAATTATGGGGTGTTTCTGTGTACCCCACAAAAATACTAACTTCAGTAGTTGGCTCCAGCTTCTTCCTGGCGTCCTTGGTCACATGCACATAAACAGATGAGCCAAAAATCTTAAAGTGTGAAACATTTGGTTTCTTACCAGTAAAAGCTTCTTCAGGTGTACTCATGCTAAGTACTCTATGAGGACAACGATTTTTCACATAAACCACAGTTTTTCATGCTTCTTGCCACAAATGCATTCATATGCCCTGATCATACAACATCACTCATGTTGCACCCATGATCATTCCGTTCTTCCTCTCCGCAACCCCATTTTGCTGTGGGTTATGAGGCACTATGAGTTCTCCTCGATTTACTTCTTTGTTGTAGAAGTTCTTGAATTTGTTAGAGATGTATTCTCCACCATTATTGCTCCTAAGAGCCTTCACTTGCTTCCTCGACTCTTTCTCCACCAATGCGTTAAACTCACAGAACTTTGAGAATGTTTGATCCTTCTTCTGCATGAAGAAGATCCAACATTTACGAGAAAATTCATCAAAAAAAATAACATAGTACTTATGTTTTTCTATTGAAGCAACCGAAAACGGTCCACACACATCTGTGTGAACTCTCTCAAGGATCCCTGAAGCACGGTTCTCATTCTCATGAAATGTGGACTTTACATAATTCCCCATGGTGAAACCCTTGCACTGATCTAACTGAGCAAGTGTTCCCATTGGAATTCCAGTAGATATTTGTTGCATGACTTTTAAGGCTCCATGATGAAGATGGCCCAATCGCTTGTGCCATAATTCGTGCTCATCTCGGCTCACCAATTTTTCCACCTTGCTCATCATGGCAGTGCATCCATCTACCTCCAAATTTTAGAGATTCTTAACTCGAATCCCTATCATCTTGGCTTGACCCGTTGTTTTATGTCGCAGGAAAGATTTTCCATCGCTAAAAACAATGTCATAGCCTCTCTCCTCCAACATTGTGACTGAGACCAAATTTTTCTTCAGACCTAGAACATGCACAACTTATTTCAATTGAAATTGTTTACCTAACTCCCTCTGAAAGGTAATGGTACCAATCCTGGTAGCATTGTAACGTCTGTCGTCGACCATCTCTATATGCATCTGGAGATCTTTCTCCTCCAAGTCACTGAAAATTTCCTTATCTCCTGTCATGTGAAAGGAAGCACCACTATCCATATACCGCACTAATCCCAATGCACTTGACATCATGCATGTGATCAAGGAGAAGTCAAGCTCAAATTGCGAGGCAAGGGCCTCATCAACTGCAGCTCCAACAACCTTCTTGTTCTTCTTCTTTTGTGGACAATTAGTAGCAAGATGCCCATGTTCGTGACAGTGAAAACACTTCACCTTGGACACATCCAGCTTCTTGCCTTTAGACTCAGATTTAGAATGGAATTTATTCGCCTTCCCCTTCTTTTCCTTGGTAGCCAAAGCACAATCCTCTTCATCATTAGAATTTGATGAAGAGCCATCTATGGTGTTCTGCCTGAACTCCTCCTGCACCAGAGCCGACCATCATCATTCCCAATCCGGAAATTTTTCTCATCCATTGAGAGAGTCTTCATAACTATGCCAACTCTTAGGAATTCCCAAGAGAGCCACGCTCAAATAATCATCAGGAACAATTATTCCCACACTCTCCAGTTCATCCTGACATTGGAAAAACTTCGTGAGATACTTTGGAATGTTGTTTCCCTTTTCCATCTTGATCTTCCCGAGTTTATCTTTGAGAGCCAATTTCCTATGGTCGCTGTTGCTTTCGAAAAGATCCGGAAAAGCCTTCCACATAACATATGGTGTGGATTTCCCATGGAGGCTTGAGACAATGTGGTCTCGTAATCCCTCCAAGAAGATCCTCCTCGCCTTTGCCACTTTCTTTTTCCATGCATCAATATTGACAACATCTGATGAAGCAGGCTTAGGAACATCATTGTCAATGAACTCCTTCAAGCCATTATATTCAAGCACTGCCTCAATCCTGTCCTTCCAAACAATTTAGTTCGAGCTTCCCTTGAGTGCATACTCTAACCTCAAGCCATTGAAAGCCATTTCGACCTTGAATCAACTATAGGTCCAAGAAAGTCTTTCTGCAAATTTGAATTCTTTCCACCAACAAATTTAGCTCCTGATTCACTATTGCAATTTCCTGTGCTCTGATACCATGTAAAAATTTAATGCAAAATATATGTATATCTTGGATTCTCCCGATCTAACAATATGCTACTATTAAATACACAATCGCTTCTACTTATCTTTGCTGAAATTTAAAACACAATTGCCAATTACAATATCATGAAGAAAGATCAATAACAAATAACACAGATAACTTACTGTGGAAAGCTTATAGCTAAAAACCCCACTATCTTATATTATTTATTATATCATGTATCATGAAACAATTACATACAAAGCTCTAATCCAAGAGCTCTCAGTACATGAGCTAACTGCCTCACAATGTCATACAAAAATTGGCAAGTTCCTTAGCCAATTTACTGTCTCCAGATAGCCTGCCTCCACTACGCAATCCCATCTGATAGCAATCCCTAAATGAGTGTAATTCTGCTTGCCTTGAATGCACAATCCTTATGGGCACATCCAATGTGTGTAAGGTTGCATGTGTGCAACCAGATAATTTTACAACTGATAGTTTACTTCCCTTGGGCACATCCAATGTGTGTAAGGTTGCATGTGTGCAACCAGATAATTTCACAACTGACAGTTTACTTCCCTTTCACCTAGAACTCAACTGGGTCTCCACTGGATCTGAGATGCATGCAGTTAATAATAGTAAATATTCAGTTGCATGTGAGACCATTGATTGTGAATTAATTAATAATTAATTCACTTGATCTCTCACTAGTGTATCTTTAGTTACAACTAGCACAACTGAGTTTAACTCACTTAATTGAGTTAAACTACTTTACAACTTGCATAACTGCACTTCCAACTCTGTTACAACTTCGAATCACTCAGTTACAACTAATTCCACTTGCATTTCCCACCAACCAACCTCTTAACTCGAAATTCATTTAGCTATATGATTTTCCACTTTAGTTAACTATTTCCAAGTTCTTATTGAGAATAGACTATAGTTTATTGTCCAACTAATATTAAGGGATAATAATAGTCGACATGCATCTATAAATAGACATGCAATCTATAAATAGAATTTGCACATACATCTATAAATAGACATGCATCTGTAAATAGATTTTTCTCATGCATCTATAAATAGATGTCCACCTAAAAATAGCATGAGGCTCCATCCTAGTGTAGGTGCTTAATTTTCACTAGGATCTTCTTGTTGAATCTCAACACTGAATGCATGCCAGAACACACTCATACTCCGCTACCTCCCCACACTCTGAAGATGATTACACAACGCATCAATTATTGTATTGGTCGCTGCAAATTCACCTCGAATCCATGAAATGAACCGTCCCTATCATCAATCATCACTTTCCTTGTTGTCATACTTCTATTCTGATATTTTGTAGTGTCATTCCCCTTCGCTTTCCTGCCTCCCAATGGAATTTCCGACTATGTATTTGCTTTTTTTTCCCTTTTCTTACTCCATGTTGTTTGAGAAAAATAATAAAATGGAACTCTTGTGGCTACACATTTGGGTGAACAACTAAAATAACCACCAGCAACAAATTTCCTATGAAGATAACAGTGGAAAAATGAAGTGTGAAGTACCACACCCCATCATGCAAGCTTAAAGGGGAGCAAAAAAACATCTTCCATCATGACTGATGAACCACTGCCAAAGCTACCTCCATCTAGTATTTTCATGATGCACACTTAGTCTTTGACAGAACATGCAATCCTCATATTTTGTTATGGAATGCCATCATCAGAGGGGACATCCTCAAAATGGACAAGAACGTGAAATGGCTCGGCTTTATACCCATGCACTACATTTGGTAGAAGAGATTCAATGCCTCCTTACTCTGCCCATTATGTGCATATATCGTGATCATGGTTTTCCAAGACGCCAAATTTTGTTTAGGATTTTTGTCAAAAAATTAATGTGAATTCTCTAAGCTTCCACATTTTGCGTACATGCTAACCAATATATTTTCCATAAGAATATTTGCAGGAAACCCTCTTCTGGAAATGTGGTTCTAAACCCACCTTCCCTCTTCTAGGGCTCTTTATTTTTCACATTCCAGTAGGAGGCACACGTAAAGATCAAAGTTTGCAAGAATCGATCCTTGCTCCAACATATTCAGAGCCTCTTGCTGTTGTTTTTTCATCGTGCAAGATGCTGAAAAACCCAGTTTAGTATTCAGTTTGGATTGATGATTTACAAGATTGATCGAAGCAGTGTGCATTTCCTGTAAACTTTTATGATGGGAGAGTATTCTCAAAGTCAAGCGGTCCAATTGGCTGCAATTCATTATTTTCATATTCAAATATCTTTGTTTGTTAACATGTTGCCAAGTAACAGTTGAAAATCACAATGTGATCATGAACACAACACTATATGTAAACCCATGTGCAGATATATAATGTCACATTACCAGTTCATGTCAAAGATCATTATGTGGAAATTGTCTGGTTCAGGAATTCCATCCATCATTTTAATGTTGATCATACTTACATTATTTTTGGATACTTTGTAAATCTTATTGAAATAAAGAAATTGTTGTTTACTTTCATGACTGCAAGCATATGCTTGCTTCTTTCTTTTCGGCTTCCACATAATAGAAATTATTTTGGTTTTTGGTACAGTGTATTGTTTGGGAATCTAGTATGTAGACATCTTGTGGCATGAAATTGGCAGTGATTTAAGAGAAGTGGGATGTGAGAGGAGAGTTCTTGATGAGGAAACTCGAGTAGTGTGGGAAGATCATTGGTCAAATGACATGGATTATTCTCACTCCACACTATGGTGTTGAAGGTTCCCTTGTACCTTTTGACAAAGAAAAATCCTATTGTACAAATTTTTTTTTGGAGAGCTCTGTATTTGGAAAATTCTCGTTTCTAGAGGAGGTATTCTTCAGCGACATTGATAACCAATCCATGGGAGGTATTAGTTTAGTCATCTATTCATATCTTGTAGACTCTCATTGTATTAGAAACAACTCAAGTTGTGGTCGTATGTCTCTTTTGAATGGTCGTATGTCGATTACTATGTATTCTTCTCTTTGTTTTGCACCATTATTATTGCTAGACATTTTATTTAGAATTTATGTGATTGGATTTGGGGTCTCTACAAGGACGGTTTAGTGTGAAAAATGTTGTTGTGGAGATGCATACTATGAAGCGGCAGGGGGATCTCATGCTCATCACATAGAAAAATCCCTAGCCAAATTGTATCACTCTAAAATAGCACCAAACATTCAAATTGATCTCAATGAGGCCAATATATTACTAGGGAATAAGGTTGTCTATCCAACACATATATTGGGAGGGAGGTAGTTGCCTGGCACTTGACACAGGTCACACTTGTGTCAAACAAAATCAATACATATACATGATAGATTTATATTGGTACATGAAGACATTGTTGGGCATAATCTTATTGGACATGAATGAAGGAAAGAAGGAAATTATCCTCATGCTTAATGAGTTACAACTATATGTGAAAACCTTAAATTCCACACGAAATTGATAAAAGAACACCTTAACCTCTCACCTAACCTAAGAAACTCTCCTGTTAGTGGCAAACCACCCATAAAAGTGTTTTCCTTTAACTAGTCTCTATGTAAACTATTACTACATTTCTCTAATATTTTAGATTGATTTTGTGCTCGTTAGAATAGGTTAGTTATTTGATTAGACGGTAAAATGCTGGAGACCGAACACTATACTCTTTTTTTTTTTTTTTTTCTTTTAAACATTATAAAATTTAAAAGAATTATGGTTTATGCACTAACTAATCAGAAAAAAAAAAATCTAACGTTCAAATTTTTTTTTTATGAACTCATGTTCATAAAACATTGTCGAAAATCTATAATGTTCAAGAAGTAAAGTATGACTAACAACTTTGAGAAACAAAATTTAGGAAAAGTCAAAATAATTTAAGGATTTTGTGATTTAGAATATGCATGCGAAACAAAGGCTTGCCCAAACACTAATTTAGTGTTATTTATGTTGATAGACATTCTATTATGAGGTTTCTTGAGGTGACATTGTTGAGATTCGTCATCTAGGAAATGAATCTCAACAATCTCTCCCCGTTAATATAATATAAGAGTGTTGACCAATATGATTTCTATGTTTTTCTAGGAAGTGGCTTGCTGAAGCGCCAGAACCACATTGGCAATAGAGTAATAGTGTTGGAGAGTGGAGATATAGTTAATATAACAACATTGCTGAATGTAGAAATTTTATTACAAAATGTATGTATATCCTGGATTCTCCTGATCTAACAATATGTTACTGTTAAATACATAATCACTTCTACTTATCTTTGCAGAAATTTAAAACACAATCTCTAATTACAATATCATGAAGAAAGATCAATCACACATAACACAGATAATTTACCAAGGAAAGCTTATAGCTAAAAACCCCACTATCTTTTATTATGTATTATATCATGGATCATGAAAAAATTACATACAAATCTCTAATAGAAGGGCTCTCAGTACATGAGCTAAATGCCTCACACTGTTATACAAAAATTGGCAAGTTACTTAGCCAATTTACTGTCTCTAGACAACCTGCCTCCACTACGCAATCCCATCTGATAGCAATCCCTGAATGACTGCAATCCTACTTTCCTTGACTGCACAATACTCATGGGCACATCCAATGTGTGTATGGTTGCATGTGTGCAACTAGATAATGTCACAACTGATAGTTTACTTCCCTTTCACTTAGAACTCAATGGGGTCTCCATTGGATTTGACATGCATGCAGTTAATAATAGTAAATATTCAGTTACATGTGAGACCAATGATTGTGAATTAATTAATAATTAATTCACTTGATCTCTCACTAGTGTATCTTCAGTTACAACTAGAAAAACTGATTTTAACTCACTTAACTGAGTTAAAATGCTTTACAACTTGCATAACTACAATTCCAACCCTGTTACAACTTCAAATCACTCAGTTACAACAAGTCCACATGCATGTCCCACCAACCAACCTCTTAACTCAAAATTCCTTTAGCTAATTGATTTGCCACTTTAGTTAACTATTTCCAAGTGCTTATTGAGAATAGATTATAGTTTATTGTCCAACTAATATTAAGAGATAATAATAGTCGACATGCATCTATAAATAGACATGCAATTTATAAATAAAATTTTCACATACATCTATAAATAGACATGCATCTATAAATAGATTTTTCTCATGCATCTATAAATAGACATCCACATAAAAATAGCTTGAGGCTCCATCCTCATGTAGGTGCTTAATTTTCACTAGGATATTTTTGTTGAATCTCAACACTCTCTCTCAACAAGAAAGGGATTATCCTTCACCCCGATCCTGTCTCTATGGTATTCAAATTTGCTCCTGGCGAGTGCCTTCATCAAAATATCTGCATCCTGATCTTCCGTGGAAATGTACTAAAGCAACATGATGCTCCTTTGCACACAATCTCTGAGATGATGGTACCAGATATCTATATGCTTAGATCTATCATAAAACACAGGATTAATCGAGAGTTTAATGCAACTATGATTATCACAATGAATCACTGTCAGATCTAAATGAGAACCAAACAAACCAACCAAGATCTTTCTCATCCAGACAGCCTCACATGCAGCTTGAATTTTTTCCATGTATTCCGCTTCCGCTAAATTGAGTGCCACGGATCTCTGCTTCCTACTGTACCAAGAAACAACTGTACATCTGATACTAAAGACCCCCCCTGATGTGCTCTTTCCATTCGTTGGACTTCCATCCCAATCTGCATCCACGAAGCCATGCAAATTCACTCCATCCGTCTGTCTATACCATAAAAATTACTCTGATGTGCCCCTTAGGTATCTCAGGACATGCTTACCCGCCTTCCAAAAGAGCTTGGTGGGCTTAACCATAGCTTGACTCGGTTAACCGCATAGTAAATGTCCGGTCTCGTGTTTAATAGATACATTAGTGAACCCACTAACTGTCGATAGACAGTAGCATCCACTACCACTCCAGAAGTAGCATCCTCTTTCCTCCAGTTTCCTGGAAGAGGAGTATCCATGGGTTTGCAGCCCTCCATGTGAAACTTACTTAGTTTCTCCCTTACATACTTGCCTTGAGACACAAAAAGTTCACCATCTCGCTGCCATATTTCCAATCCAAGGAAATAATGAAGGAGGCCCATATCCTTCATCTTGAACTACTTTGCTAGATCCTCCTTGCATGAGTGTATTAGCTGCTCTCCACCAGTCAATATTAAATCATCAAAATAAAGAACAATGACTAAAATCTTACCCTCCACCACAATTTGGTATAGGTTTTCATCTGCTTCAATTTTGGTGACACCGAGTTCGATGAAATAGTTGTCTATCCAAGTGTACCAAGAACGAGGTGCTTGCTTCAGGCCATACATCGCTCTTTTGGGTCGGCACACACGCGGCTCGTTGTTGAAGATCTCGAAACCTTCAGGCTGCTCTATGTACACCTCTTCATCAATGATCCCATTGATAGAAATAGTTTTCACATCCTTCTGATGAACGCACCAGCCCATCTGTGTTGGAGAGAAAGGATGGTCCTTATGGAAGAATACCTTGCGACAGGTGCAAAGGTATCTTCATAATCTATCCCCTTGATCTGTGAGAAGCCCAAGACATAAGTATGGCCTTGTATTTCTCCACACTCCCATCAACGACTTGATTTACCTTGTAGATCTATCTCGAACCTACCACTGATTTATCAACTGGCCTTGGAACAATTTCCCAAGCATTGTTTTTGACAATGGAGTTATACTCCTCCACCATTGCATCTACCCATGTGGGATCCTACACTTCTTCCTGAAAGGAATATGGTTAAGTCACAATACATTTGCTGATGAGAGCCATGTATCCAGTAAATCGGTCAGGAGACTGTCTTTGTCTGCGCTGTCAAGTAGGGGCTCATACAATCTGTGCAGCATAAAGTCTTAACCTATCAGCTTCTGTGGTACGCCTTCTTCCAGTTCTAATGGTTGGCTCTATGTGAGTGGACTCCTCCACTCCATGAACCTCCTCTTGTGTTTTATCCACATCTAGAGACTCATCTTTGGCAACCAACAGTTCCTCCTCTGCATGCAAGACCATCTCCCTCTCAAGTGAAAACCGCATGGCTTTCCCCTCATCGAATTTTATATCCCGTCGCACAACAGTCATTCGACTGTTCAACAAATACACATGATAATTTTGGGGTGTTTCTGTGTACCCCACAAAAATGCCAACTTCAGCAGTCGGCTCCAGCTTCTTCTTGGTGTCCTTGGTCACATGCACATAAACAAATGAGCCAAAAATCTTAAAGTGTGAAACATCTGGTTTCTTACTAGTAAAAGCTTCTTCAGGTGTACTCATGCCAAGTACTCTATGAGGACAATGGTTTTGCACATAAAACGTAGTTTTTCATGCTTCTACCCACAAATACATTCGTAGGCCCTGATCATGCAACATCGCTCGTGCTGCACCCATGATCGTTCTGTTCTTCCTCTCTGTGACCCCATTTTGCTGTGGGTTATGAGGCGCTATGAGTTCTCTTCGAATTAATTCTTTTCTGTAGAAGTTCTTGAATTCGTTAGAGATGTATTCTCCACCATTATCACTCCTAAGAGCCTTCAATTGCTTCCTCAACTCTTTCTCCACCAATGCCTTAAACTCACAAAACTTTGAGAATGTTTGATCCTTTTTCTTCATGAAGAATATCCAACATTTACGAGAAAAGTCATCAAAAAAAATAACATAGTACTTATGTTTTTCTGTTGAAGCAACCGAAAACAGTCCACACACATCTGTGTGAACTCTCTCAAGGATCCCTGAAGCACGGTTCTCCTTCTCATGAAATGTGGACTTTACATACTTCCCCATGGTGAAACTCTTGCATTGATCTAACTGAGCAAGTGTTCCCATTCGAAGTCTAGTAGATATTTGAATTTCAAGGCTCCATGATGAAGATGGCCCAATCGCCTGTGCCATAATTCGCCCTCATCCCGGCTCACCACATTTTGTGCCTTTCCCTTCATGACAGCACAACCATCTACCTCCAAATTGTAGACATTCTTAACTCGAATACCTATCATCTTGGCTTGACCCGTTGTTTAATGTTGCAGGAAATATTTTCCATTGCTAAAAACAATGTCATAGCCTCTGTCCTCCAACATTGCGACTAAGACCAAATTTTTCTTTAAACCTGGAACATGCATAACTTATTTCAATTGAAATTGTTTACCTAACTCCCTTTGAAAGGTAATGGTACCAATCCCGGTAGCACTGTACCATTCGTCGTCGCCCATCTCTATATGCATCTGGAGATATTTCTCCTCCAAGTCACTGAAAAGTTTCTTATCTCCCGTCATGTGAAAGGAAGCACCACTATCCAAATATCGCACCGATCCTAATGCACTTGACATCATGCATGTGATCAAGGAGAACTCAAGCTCAAATTACGAGGCAAGCGCCTAACCAGCTGCAGCTCCAACAACCTTCTTGTTCTTCTTCTTTTGTGGACATTTAATAGCAAGATGCCCATGTTTGTGACAGTGAAAACACTCCACCTTGGACATATCCAGCTTCTTTCCTTTAGACTCAGATTTAGAATGGAATTTATTCCCCTTCCCCTTCTTTTCCTTGGTAGCCAAAGCACAATCCTCTTCATCATCATTCTTTGATGAAGAACCATCTATGGTGTTCTGCTTGAACTCCTCCTGCACCAGATCCGACTACCGCTGTTCCCAATCCAAGAGCTCTCAGCACATGAGCTAACTGTCTCACACTGTCATACAAAAATTGACAAGTTCCTTAGCCAATTTACTGTCTCCAGTCAACTTACCTCCACTACGCAATCCCAGCTGATAAGAATCCCTAAAAGAGTGCAATCCTACTTGCCTTGACTGTGCAATCCTTATGGGCACATCCAATGTGTGTGTGGTTCCATGTGTGCAACCAGATAATGTCACAACTGATAGTTTACTTCCCTTTCACCTGGAACTCATCTGGGTCTCCACTGGATCTGACATGCATGCAGTTAATAATAGTAAATCTTCAGTTGCATGTGAAACAACTGATTGTGAATTAATTAATAATTAATTCACTTGATCTCTCACTAGTGTATCTTTAGTTACAACTAGCACAACTAAGTTTAACTCACTTAACCGAGTTAAACTACTTTACAACTTGCATAACTACACGTCCAACTCTGTTACAACTTTGAATCACTTAGTTACAACTAAGTCCACTTGCATGTCCCACAAACCAACCTCTTAACTCGAAATTCCTTTGGCTAACTGTTCTTCCACTTTAGTTAACTATTTCCAAGTGTTCATTGAGAATATATTATAGTTTATTGTCCAACTAATATTAAGGGATAATAATAGTCCACATGCATCTATAAATAGACATGCAATCTATAAATAGAATTTGCACATACATCTATAAATAGACATGCATCTATAAATAGAATTTTCTCATGCATCTATAAATAGAGATCCACCTAAAAATAGCCTAAGGCTCCATCCTAGTGTAGGTGCTTAATTTTCACTACGATATTCTTTTTGAATCTCAACACTGAATGCATGCCAGAATAGAATCATACTCCCCTACCTCCCCACACTCTGAAGATGATTACACAACGCATCAATTATTGTATTGGTCGCTGCAAATTCACCTCGAATCCATGAAATGAATTGTCCCTATCATCAATCATCGCTTTCCTTCTTGTCATACTTATATTTTGATTTTTTTAGTGTCATTCCCCTTCGCTTCCCTGCCTCCCGATGGAATTTCTGACTATGTATTTGCTTTTTTTCCCTTTGCTTACTCCGTATTGTTCGAGAAAAATAAAAAAATGGAACTCTTGTGGCTACTCATTTGGTTGAGCAGCTAAAATAACCACCAGCAACAACTTTCCTCTGAAGATAACAGTGGAAAAAATGAAATGTGAAGTACCACACCCCTTCATGTAAGCTCGAATGGGAGCGAACAACCCTCTGCCATCACGACTGACGAACCACCGCCAAAGATGCCTCCATCCAATATTTTCATGATGCACACCTAGTTTTTGACATAATATGCAATCCTCATATTTTGTTATGGAACGCCATCATCAGAGGGGACACCCTCAAAACGGACAAGAATGTGAAACGGCTCGGCTTTATACCCACGCGCTACATTTGGCAGAAGAGATTCAATGCCTCCTTACTCTGCCCATTCTGTGCATATCACGTGATCATGATTGTCCAAGATGCCACATTTCGTTTAGTAATTTTGTCAAAATTTGATGCGAATTCTCTAAGCTTCCGCATTTCGCATACATGCTAACCAGTATATTTTCCATAAGAATATTTGCAGGAAACCCTGTTCTGGAAATGTGGTTCTTAACCCACCTTCCCTCTTCGAGGGCTATCTCTTTTTCACATTCCAGTAGAAGGCGCATGTAGAGATTAAAGTCCGCAGGAATCGATCCTTGCTCCAACATATCCAGAGTCTCTTGTCATTGTTTTCTCATCATACAAGATGATGAAAACCCCAGTTCAATATTCAGTTTGGCTTGATAATTTACAAGAGTGATCGAAGCGGTGTGCATTTCCTATAAACGTTTATGATGGGAGAGTATTCACAAAATCAAGCCGTCCAATTGGCTGCAATTCATTATTTTCATATTCAATTATCTTTGTTTGGTAACATGTTGCCAAGTAACAGTTGAAAATCACAATGTGATCATGAACACAACACTATATGTAAACCCATGTGCAGATATAGAATGTCGCATTACCAGTTCATGTCAAAGATCATTCTGTGGAAATTATCTGGTTCAGGAACTCTATCCATCATTTTAATGTTGATCACACTTACAATATTTTTGGATACTTCATAAATCTTATTTAAATAAGAAATTGTTGTTTACTTTCATGACTGCAAGCATATGCTTGCTTCTTTCTTTTCGACTTCCACATAATAGCAATTATTTTGGTTTTTGGTACAATGTATTGTTTGGGAATCTAGTATGTAGACATCTTGTGGCATGAAATTGGCAGTGATTTAAGAGAAGTGGGATGTGAGAGGAGAGTTCTTGATGAGGAAACTCGAGTAGTGTGGGCAGATCATTGGTCAAATGACATGGATTATGCTCACTCCACACTATGGTATTGAAGGTTCCCTTGTACCTTTTGACAAAGATAAATCCTGTTCTACATCAAATTTTTTGGAGAGCTCTGTATTTGGAAAATTATCTTTTTCAGAAGAGGCATTCTTAAGCGACATTGATAACCAATCCATGGGAGGTCTTAGTTTAGTCATTTATTCATATCTTGCAAACTCTCATTGTATTAGAAACAACTCAAGTTGTGCATGTTTATAGTATGAAATTATCTCAATATGAAGAAGGGATAAACAATAAATAGTTGAAGGCAATCATTGAAACTGCTAGAAATGATTACATTTGCATATACATATTCATGGAAATAATTCTTGGTAGAAACATCTTGGGATATACCTATGACTTTGCAAGTATAAGCCTTTTCAGTTGGATCCATACCATAAATGATGGAATTTTAGTGTTTCTACTTATTAGCCATGAAGTGATAGAGCCATATTTTAGCTCTGGTCAGTGGTCACTTGTAATGTCAAGTAGATTAGGTTTTCAATATACATTATTACTCTTCATAGAGATGAGAGAATTTATCCTCTTGTCTTCTATAACCTCAATGATTTGCTTGAACCAATATTCTATCTAATTAAACAGGTCCTTCTCGTGTTTGTTTCATATCTGTAATGAGGCATCAACCCTATGGTGAGGTTGATATGTTGTACCACAAGGTATCTCCCCCTTGTGGTCGATACTAGATTTTGACCTCGATATTAAAGGTGTACAACTTGTGTGAGGGGTTCAGTGAAGATCCTTTAAATTTTTTACCACCTCAAGGGTCAATATATGGCCTTGGGTCAATACATGGCATTGGGTCAATACTAGGTATCAACCTTGAGGGGATTTATACCCAATATCAACACTTTCCATGCTGGTGTTTTAGTAATGACCACAATATTAGGGATGATACTTAATATCATCCCTTGATATCAAGGGTCTTTACTATTTCCTTGATGGCTATGGTGCACCCCCTCAATAGGGTTGATACCAATGATGAATTGTTCAAAGGGGTACAGACTCCATATATACTTGGTATTGACCCCATGCATATGGGGTGTTTGGCAAAAACCCACAATACCAAGGATGATATCTAGTCCTCGTGGAAATTTTGGAAATCTGCACTTTAAAAAACTTTTGCATTTTCACCTCATTTACTTGAGGTTCCCTAGATCTATTTCATATGACTTTTGGACTTAGGGCTGAATTTGAAATATTTTTGATAGTAGGAAATACCTCAATTATGTTCAACAACCTTTTCACTAAGCATGCTCAATGATATAGATAATAAAAATTTACTTGAAGGAGAAATGAATATGACAAAGCTTAGGGCACAACACACAAATCACATAATTATTTTTATAGCAAAAAATTTAGAGTAGTCCTATCTTTGTTTCTTAATTTCATATGGACATGTTAAAACACATAATATTTCACTGTAGTCCCAACCAATCATTTAGTTAAAGCAACCATCAAACTATTCATAAGAATGAGTTATTTTCAAATATGCAACATATAAATTTAAGAAAATAATAGTGTACTTAATACAGTACATAAAATGAAGATAAAAAAAATACCTTAGTTAATCCCAAGCTGGCACAACAATTCCTTTTAGCTCATCCCAACAAAGGATTCTTTAGTTGTTTCCCAAAACCTACCTTGGGCATTGATTACGGACAACATTAACTAGCAATCTAAAAGTATAATAATAGCACCCCATGAAATGTTTGTCTTTCAATTGCTTTTTATTCTTTGCTATCCAAACAATTTTTCATCATAAAATTTTATAATGCCTTTTTACTTATTTGGAAAAATCTACTTTATCAATACTTTAGCCTCCTCATTTCTCAGGTCTTCCTCTTCCACATCGTTGTTTCTTGAAATACTACCTCTACATCACTTTACATTCATCTACACTTCAATACTACTTGTTTTAGACTGCAAATGCTAGTATTATAATTGGCCAAAATGGATCATTAGGAAAGGAACTCTGACGAGGTAAATGAAAACAGGTTGAATTTGAGAAACGGCCATATAATTTATAAATTTATTGCCGCTTGTTAGATTTCTTCCTGGAGTAAGGAAGCTGTATGCTGCTTTCACTAACGAGGGCAAGGCATGTTTGACAATTTTGCAGCTTGAGGGAGACCGTTAATTTCTTTAAAAAAATGTTACGACTCTTTCGTAAAGGCAAGCCAAGCCACCATGTTTTTCCTGTAACTACAAGAAATGGCTGCCAGGGGAGACCTGATCGTGAAGTTACAGCTTGCGTGTTGGAGATTATTCGTAAACTTCGCTCTGGTTGTTCACATCAGTCCGTTCAATTTATTAGCAGAACAACGTGGATCTGAGAGCATATGCTGTCCCAATTCGTGTCAAAATCCTGGGGATCAGTAATATGTGAGTTTGTATTTTTTAGTTATTCAATTATTTGGGTTGAGTAGGAGATATTATAATATTATTATAAGATTGCAATTTACTGTATTGGAATTCCGTATCGACCACGATTTCGCAATGAGATTTAAAATAAATATCGTATCAAAAGTTGATGTGAGGGCCAGTGCCACCGAGGAGTTTGAGGGCCACTGCGCAAACCGCCATACATTAAATTAAAAAATAACGTGTACCATTAAAATCAGCATGTTCCGAAAGCTACTTAGGTGCAAGATGATGGATAGTGCCACGAGGGTACGTGAGGGTTTTACGCTTACAGCGCCAACTGGCCACAGTAATAGACAACGTGTACAATAAAAATCAGTATATTAAAGTTCAGAAAGCAACTTTTAATACAGACCACGTGTAACCAGCAGTGTTCAGAGTTTTTGGTTTTCCAAACCCTAGATAAAGCTGAAATACTCTCTGTGCATGAGACACACATTTATATTTTATATTAAACTTCAACTATCAGCAAACAGCATGTGAAGTCTCTGATTGGAGAGATAATGATATCAATCTCATTTAAATAGAGGTCTCTGTGGAGGCTTTTTCACCATTACCACTTATTTTCTGGGATCAGGGTTCGGATTTGCTAGTACTTCTGTGACTAGTTAGTTGTATTGATATCCTCTATTCTGATCAGCTTCAGAGGGCAAGTTTGTATCATTACCAACATCATGGGCACTGCAACTTGCGTGGATATTTTGTTGGCCATTATTCTGCCTCCTCTGGGAGTGTTTTTCAAATTTGGCTGCCATGTGAACACTACACCTTCATTCTTCTGTTAATTTTTTCATTCCTGCATGAAGATTATGTTCATCTTTTAAATCACTGCTGATGGCTGTGTTGTTGTTTTGTGACAGGCTGAATTCTGGATATGTCTGCTGCTGACGCTGCTTGGGTACTTGCCAGGAATATTATATGCCATCTATGCTATCACTCAGTGATATTGCAATTGAACATTATACCCATTTCTTTGGGTGCCATTTATCTATGTAAAGAGAACTGGATTGGTTTACTTAGTTATTTGAGAACTGGATTTCTTTACTTAGTTATTTGTAAATATGTTATAGGAATTATTGGATCTGCTACTATGAAGCAGCTTTTCGTTCTCCAAGTTTAAGTTTGTTTCCTTTGTTTAGGAATTATTGGATCTGCTCTTGTTAAGCCATCTTGTTTCATTATTTATAAATGGTATTTGATATTTAAATACCTAATATATTGATGTTGTTTTATAGTATAGTTTTATATGCTTCCATCGAGATAGGTGCCGGAGAGGATTGGATTTTTAATGAAAATTGTGTTTTAATGAGAATTATTTTTAAAAGAAAAATTGTGAATTAAATTATCTGATTTAAATGTTGTTGTAGTGAGAAAATACTCTCACTGTCTTAATTTTTTTTTAAATATTTTTCTTTCAGAAAATAAGAACTATTCAATATTTGAATCTGGAATCTCATGACATTTTTAATTAATATATAATATAATTGATTTATTTTTTATATATTAATTTAATAAATAAAATATAAAAAAAATATTTTTCTACTTATAGGAAGTACACATCTTTTAAATATTTTATACCATTTGCGGCAATTAATTAATTGATATTAAAATGTTATTCATTCAATTTCTTTTTATATTAAAATGTTATTTATTTAATTTTTTTATATATTTAATTTTCCTTTTCCTTCTTATTTGTACATTAAAAGTAATTCTTACTACTCATAAGATGTGCAACTCTTTAAATATTTTATACCATTTGCACTTTTACAATCAATTAATTGATATTAAAATATATACATTAAAAGTAACTTTTTAAAATATTTTATACCATTTACAATTTTACAATCAATTAATTGATATTAAAATATGTACATTAAAAATAATTTCAATTAAAATATGTACATTTGTTTTGACAAATATACAAAATTTTTAAATAATTTTTTTAATTACATATTTACATTTTATACATATAAAAATATTATACACTCATTTTTCAATATCTAAATACTCGTGCAATGCACTTTTACATGTCATACATATAAACACATTGCAATGCTCTTTTAAGTTTTAGTTTTACTTACATGTTATACATACAAACACATTATTAAAAACTCATTTTTCAATATCGGAATGCTCGTGCAATGCTCTTTTAAGTTTTAGTTTTACATTTTTATAAAGTAAAAAGAAATCCTTATATTTAATTTTCTCTAGACTTATGTGTAGATTAAATCTAATTTTTTAGATTTATAAGATATGAAAATCTTTTAAATATTTTATACCATTAGCAGCTTTACAATCAATTAATTGATAGTAATTGTGTATATTAAAAATAATTCTTTCTATTTATAAGATGTGAAAATCTTTTAAATATTTTATACCATTTACAGTTTTACAATCAGTTAACTGATATTAAATGTGCACATTAAAAGTAATTGTTTTGATAAATGTGTAAATATTTTATACCATTTGCGGCGTTACAATCAATTAATTGATATTAAATGTGTACATTAAAAGTAATTGTTTTGACATATATGCAAATCTTTTAAATATTTTATATCATTTGTAGCTTTACAATCAATTAATGGATATAAAATGTGTACATTAAAAGTAATTGTTTTGACAGATGTGCAAATCTTTTAAATATTTACATCGTAAGGCATCACTATTTGAAAACAACTCCCCTAGTTGCCACTGTGTCCAAGTTTGTTTTTATAATGTTATTTTTTTTCTTTTTAATAGGTTAGATTGAATTTAAGTTTTGGTGACTTTTAAGTTAAAATGTTGTTATTAAAAATTTGTTAGATTTTAACCTCAAATGTAATGAACATTTTAACTACGTCAAAATACAACAAAAAATAAAAATAATAAAATAAAATAATGATAAACTATAAATACAGCCCATGGTATTGACCCATGGTATTCATGTGGAATGTAGTTTCTTTATAGGGAGAACTAAGATGGCTTAAATCAATCTTAACTCTGGATCTAAACTAATTATTTAATAAAATTATTTTTAAATGTTTATAACCATTATTCTTTTAAAATTTTACTCAATAAAATGTATCTAAATTTTCATACATCCAAATATACATAGTTTTTATTGTTATGTACCAACAAAGTATGATAGAAAGGTTGTAATGTCATGTTTAACATTTTCACTAAGTCAAATTACACAAAATTAAAAATAAAAGTAAATTAAATAAAAAGATTGACATAATGTAATGAACATTTTAACTAGGTCAAAATACAATAAAAATAAAATAAAAAAATAAAATAATGATAAACTATAAATACAACTCATGGTATTCACCTGGAATGTAGTTTCTTTATAGGGGGAACTAAGATGACCTAAATCAATCTTAACTCTGGATCTAAACTAATTATTTAATAAAATTATTTTTAAATGTTTATAACCATTATTCTTTTAAAATTTTACTTAAATAAAATGTATAATATATAAAAAATTAAATTAATAATGATTTTTAAAAAATATGTGATCTTTTTAAATTTCCAAATTATTTACATGATTTATCTTGAGCAATAATGATGAATGTTCATAACTTAAATAACACTAAATTTACCTTTAAAGGGGTCGATAACAATTGTTTGTATCAATGTCAAGGACACAGAAGAAAGGAGACATGGTGAAGAGAAGCTTCCAACCTTACAAAAAGCCCTAAAAAGACATAATGTTGAATGTATGGAATCCATTTTCCCTGATACACATGAGAAGTGCAATGAAAAATCTTGGAATTTGGAAAATGTCACGAAGCTTATCTCATGTTCCATTCATTTAGATCTGAAGTATATGGAAGAATAAAAGCAGGACAATGGATACTATTAAGAATGTATGATTCCTTAGAAAGAAATGACGTTGACAAGGCTATGGAGGACCAAATAGCAGAATTAAAAATAGAAGAGGAATCTTCAGAAAATCAGTTACTCAAGGATTTTGGAATCCATATGAGCTACATTATCTCACTGATTCAAGCAAGCGCTCAAAAAGAGATAGACAATAGTGATATAAAGACAATTTATTCATAAACAAGATAAAGCTAGAATTATAACCCGAGATAGAGTTATGGGAAGAGAAACATTCCAATTGTAAGGAGGAGTCAAAGTTACATGAGCATTCGTTCACTCAACACAATTCTCCACAACTTATTCTGGAGGAGAAAGTTCCTACTACCTCATTCTCCACAACTTATTCTGGAGAAGAAAGTTCCTACTACCTCATCAATTGAAGAAGGCGCACATGAGAAAATTAGAAGAGATTCCACAATGTTATTTTGATTTTTATCTAGTAGTCTCTTTAACTCTGCCCTTAAATTCAATGACTCGGAAAATACTAGATAAAAGACACTTACTTATTGCAACCAGCTGAAGAAAAAGGTATCTCTAAAGGGTCACTTAAGGAGGAATCTATTATTTAAAAGATCGGGAAAATCATTTCAATTCAAAACAAAAATGTACTATCACTAGGGAAGGGATTTATTACCACCCCTACCCAATAAAAAGTGGTCAAGGGTAAGGGAAAATACTAATTAAAATGTAATAATATTACATTTTATCTAGTAAAAATGGAAAAAGTGGATGGAGGTAGGCAAAAATATTTGATAACGTAATATTCCTCCACATCCTCTCTCACTTGACTGACTTTCATTCTAAACTTACCATCCTACGTCCATAGTCCATCATAGTTATATTTCTATAGCACAATATTACACATAAATTAAGAAAATAAATTATAGATATTAAAGCGATTAACAAAGAAGCTATTAGAATAAAGAAATAATTTTTTTTTTTTTTTTTATCCTGTGCAATCCTGTTTAACTCTACTCTTCTTAAAAACACCTTAAATCACGAAATAACCTCCGGAAAGAGAAAATCAAGAGCGTAGAAACCTCAATAACTGAACTCACTTCATATCCTAGCCATACAATAGCTACATCAAACAATGTACTAACTATCTACATTCTCATTCTCATGAACAATATAGAAATACACAATACTCTTAGAAATTATATACTATCCTATTATTATATTGCGCTGAGTTCACTCCACATCCTAGCCATTCAATAGTTAGATCAAACAATGTACTAATTACCCACATTCTCATGGACAATATAGGAATACACAGTAGCATAAATCCACTCTAAGAAATTATTTACTATTCTCTTTCTATATTTCTTATCTTGCTAGTGAATCAACTCAATAAAATTGGAAGTGGATTTTATTAAAGACATATAAAAATGTTTTATTTTTATAGGCTACATTTCTTTCATATTTTATTATATTTTGATAAATCAAAATTTTTTAAGTACTAAGTTAGAAATAATACAATATTATTATGGAACTATTTTATTTTTATTATCTTTAAAGTGAATCAAATATTCATAAAAGGTGGAATTTGGTAGAGCGTAGAGCCATAATTATATTGACAAACTATTTAATATGAATATGAAATACTTTTATATTTAATATGAAACATATATATATAATTTGAATTTGAATTTTATATAAATATTGATTTTATCATAAATAATTTTATATTGAAATTTATTTTTATATAAATATAAAATTTTTAATTAAAATATAAATTTCTGTTTTATTATTAAGTGTTTTTAAACATTTTAGAAGATATTTTATATCAAATTTTATTTCTATATAAAAAATCCAAAGGGAATAATTTTTTCTTATTTATTAATAATATTTTGAAGAATTTGAAAATTTGAATTTGTTTAGAGTAGGTCATAGAAATATTGAAATCCTCCTCACTCAAATTCAATTCCGGCAAGTAACATAATAATCTTTGATATAATAAATGAAACATATATATTTTTCATATAGAATATATAAACGTTTATTAAAAAATAAATAAATAAAACATGTAAATAATAATAATGATAATATTGATCATAAATAAAATAACTTAAAATTAAAAGTAAGAATATATATATATATATATATATATATATATATATATATATATATATATAATTATTTGAATGGTATATTATTCAATATTAGTGTTCGTCTTTTTTAGTAATACTTTGATCATGATTGATGATGATGATTGACATCCATTGAAATTAAAATTGGTTTATCTCACTTCAGGAAAAGTAAGACATTATTTAGATTTATTTAAAATTTTATTGTATGTTGTGAATTATTATGAAGAGTGTTCCAAGATCACTATAGTTTTGATGAATTAGAAACTTAGGGAGATTAGTAATGGGACACTATTTTGAAATTGTGATGTATTTTTAATGACTTAGGAGGTTAGAGATTAATATTGTGAGAAATATTTTGAATTGTAATTTAATTTGGGTATATGCACTCCACTAGAAAATTTTCATCTTCAACCTTCATGTTCCAAAGATGACAATTATTTTTTCCCATTGTGTTTTGGGATTGTCCAATGGCCAGTTTCACTATGTAGCTCATGGGACTTGGTTAAATTTTAGCAAATTTGATTTCCTTCTTTCTGCTAGTCAAATTCAAGAGATACCTTTGTTAATCTAAATTAAGGTTCACTTCCTCCTTGCAATATCTTAATTTCATTTTATGCTCTAATTTTTTACAGCTCCAAATATTCTTTATGCCATGTTTTTTTGAGTTATTAGAAGGAATTTTTTGACAAAGTTGAGCCTCTTGTTGTCCATATTGTTTATTTTATTCATGTACATTAAGGTCCTACCTCAAATTTATATGTAATATTATTTTTAATTTTATCAATTTTTTTTGGAAAATGGTATCTTATTATATTCCTATATTATTTAGCCAAGATCCACCATCTTTATGCCATGTTTGTTTGAGCTATTAGAAGGAAATTTTCAACAAATTTGAGCTTGTTATCCATGTTGTTTATTTTATTCGTGTACATTAAGGTACTAATCATGGTTGTGTTTTGAATGGGCGAAAGGGTATGAGGAGGAAATGAAGGTAGAAAGTTCTTTTGAATCTACTTCATATTTTACAAGAATCTCTACAAATACTCCATTCTTGAATTAATCCTATTCTCCTCATATAAGTGATTATTTCCTCATGAGAATCACTTCTATGATGAGGATAGGATAAGGTGTATTCACTTTAATTTGAAATTATAAGGTAGAAAGTTCTTACCAAGAATCTTTGCAAATACTCCATTCTTGAACTTCTCATCCATAAGGATAAAGTAAGTGGCAAGATTATAAAGAGGAGTTTTTTTTAATCCCATAGCCAAAGTTCCACTAACTTACACTTGTTTTTTCCTATAATAAACTTCACATCATTCATTTTTTTATTTTCACTTTTAAAATCAACCTAATAGTTCTTAATTTTTTTAAGTTCCTTTTTTTTCTAAAGTTAAAAATGAACTACCTAACAAAAATATTAATATAAACACATTTTACACAAAATTTTATGGGCTAATATTGGCAAGTGGACTTTAGATACTATAAAATCATTAGAAATTTGAACATGTTTTCAAAAATATCACCAAACATTTTACAATTTGCATATTAGGGACTAGTAAGATTCACCAAGGTGCATAAACTTTAAGATAGATTTCCATCCTTAAAATTTTGGCTATCACTCACAGGATAAGAAGCCACAAACTGGAGGGTGTTCCACCTAGCCTCAACAACTTGTGGATTATGAAGTGGAAACTATGTGGATTTATTTCTCCTACGCTTAACCACTTGTGAACTAAGAGGAAACATGTAGGAAATATTAACCCTAGTCTCTATATTTTATGTATTAGAAATTGTAAGTTGAGGGTATTGAATGATTTAAAAATAAAATAAAATTCTATGCATTTCTTAGATGCCTTGTATAGGAAAATAGTGAAAATAGCTAATTTTCATCCAATTATGGAAGTTATATGTAAAGGTGGTAGAAGAGTATGAAGCAAAGATTAGGCTGATAAAAGATATTGCATGTCTTAGAAACTTTAATGATATCCATTTTTATCTAGAAAGGAGAAGTGTTGAAGAGGCAATGCATGAATGTGGTGTAACATACATAGTCCCATATAATCCTCTATAAAGGTACAAAGTGCACATGTACAACCCCCAATGACATTTTATGGAGTTGGGTTATCCAAATTTCTTCTTTTAGCCATCTAAAACCACATCTTTAATGACACCATTGTCTTCTTCTTGTTGAGAGCTTATTGATGATATAAATTTCCTCTCGCTCTGAGCTTAGAGAAAAAAATTACGGCCTTCGGAAGATTTACCATTTTATGCCATGTAAGAATAATATATAACTGGCATGTGGCTAACACATGCCAAGTCTTATGCCCACATGCCACCATTGTATAGTGTCATGCTTGCAAACCAGACACATTGGTTTCTAGGTGACATATAAATAGCATATGTTTTCGATATCTAAGAGTGTGTATATCTAGATGTTGAAATTTTTTACTGTAGCACCCTTGCCAAGATTTAGATGTCAGTTGATCTCAAAATTTAGAAATTTGCAACAACTGGAATTAGCCCATAGGAAATATCATGCCTGTATGTTAAATTATATGATATAAATTTTGATGTAAGTATGGAGCAAGAGGTGAATTTTCTACCAGTAGTGTAAAGTTCTAGAATGTTGACTTATTGAAGAAATATGTTTGATGGAGATAAGGATCTCCTTAGATAACCTAGTACAAATATCCATTTAGAAAGTTAGTGAGGTTGATGTATATGTTAGTTTTCCTCATGGAATAAGAAAGGCTATTGGTAAGTGTTCCTATGTAGTTTGTCATGGGATAAATGGAAAGGTTGATAGTAATACTTAGATTTTAAGAGGAATAACATAGGTCCGTGAGACCTAATGTTGCAAGATATTGGAAGGACAATGGGATAAGTTAACATTGTCCTTGCTATATGAGAAATAAAGAAATACATTAATGAGAAATGGTTATTTCATAGATGCAAGGTTTTCACATAAATGAATATGAATATTGACAAAGTAAGTGTTGGTGAGGTTAAGGGTGGAATTCCTTGGCTATTGTTGAGAGCAAAGGTAAGGTTCTCAGGATGCATTAAATTTTATAAGCCTATGTTGTGGTTGTAAGGATTGATGTACATTTATTAAAGGTAATGGGATGAACATATTGATGTTATCCATGAGTTAAAAAGGATGACTTGAGTGGTAATTTTGATTAATTATTTATGAATTTCAAATTTTGCACATAGATTATTTGAAGGCTAGCCAGGCATGTGCTAGCCGAGATAAATAAAATTGAGTGGTCTAATCATATTGAATTAGACTAAGTAAAAAAAGCAATGATACATAGAAATATAGTTCCTTAAGGTTTGGTATAACATCCAAGGAAAACAAACTCTAGAGAAACCCTCTATGTGAAAATAACCTATGAGAAACTATAAAATCCTTGTTTTGGTTAGAGAAATTAGTGTTGAACTCTTCGACCTAAGATGGAAATAAAAGGACCATGAATTGTTTTAGGTGATTTTTTTGAGTAAAAATTAGAAGCACGAAGAAAGGCAAGGTGTTGAGGGACTACTAGGAAGTGAAGGAAATTTTTATTATTGTGCAAGCCAATTGTAACAACCGTGTAACTAGTAACAAGCCTTATCTAAGTGGGTTGATAGTCAACATTTTAATTTTTGTATGTGAAACAAAGTTTCTTTCATATCTCTATCATGTCATTAAACTTTTGATTGAGAGAGTGATTCTTGCTCTTGTGGCATCAAATCTAACTTGAGGGTGACTAGTTATTAGAAAACACTAATGTAGTTGAGACTATGGTTGGTTGGAGAGTGAACCTACTTGATTCAGTTTAAGTAAAAGTTTAAAACAATTAAAATAAGTGCATTTCTCCTCTTTAAATAAAATTCCAATGTGTGTGTGTGTGTGTGTGTGTTTAAATTTTCATGGATGATTCCATGATGGGTTGTTGAGTGTGAATGTATTACTGAATAGAATCCTTGTGTAATTTGTGTCGATTCATTAGTTGTAATTCCACTAAGAAGGATATTTTTATTTAGACATACTCGTTAAAGCATGTTTAATCATGATATCATGGATATGTAATTATTTTTATAATGGAATTTTAGGACAAAAAGGTTAGAGTAACTCAATGGCTCTCAAACCATAAGGTTGCATTTGTACTATTCCTAAGAAAGGAACCTTTAATATGTGAACAATGATAGACTATCCAAGCATGTTAAGAAAATTATTATAGGAATTAAAAAATTATGTAAAATATTAATCTTGTAATAAGAGTACAAAATTTAATTTTAGAGTGAACACTCATAGGAAGGGACCTTCAAATAACATCTGATATAAGGTGTTATAAAATTCATTGATGAACTTGTGAATTGGTGGAAGTTTGTTGAAAGGATTAATTATGCCAATGAATGTAAAGAGTAATACCTTTTTGGATAGCTATATAGTTGAGTAGCTACAATTTGACCTTGTATGGGGATTAGAAGACTTGGAGACATTCTTCTGTATACTTTAGAAGGACTTTGATATCTATGAGGATATGATTTGATGTTTTCCTTTAGCCAATTTATGAGAGGAGATTGAAGTTGTATGTTTATTTCATTGAAATATGTGAGAGGTTTAATCATATATGTGGAAAAGTGGCCTCATGTGACTCATTGGGAAAAAAATATATTTATGGATATGGATGGAGAAGTATTTGATTCCTTTATAGCTAGGAAAAGCTCCAATCCCCTTAAAGGGATGTTTGGAAAAGGAATTTCAATTTTTGAAATGAATTTGGTTAAGAGAAAGCATCATTTTCTAAAATGGGGAGGCTTGCAAAGACTATGAAAATTGGTGCCCATAGTTAGCCCTATCCCTTTTTCATAGAGGAATTATAGTCGTGGCCATGACTGAGGCCTATTGCAATGTACAAAAGAGATAAAGGCTCAGTTCCCAGCTAAGCTGGATGTCAAATATTTAGATATATGAATATCTAGGAATCCTGGATTTTTTGTTGCACACATAGTGTTAGCAGATGGCTAGGATCCTAGATATCCAAATATTCAAATATTTGGGCATCTGCAAAATTATTTAAATGGCAACCCTTACATTATCCAGATGTCAAATGAACGGATCAATGGAACCATAAGGTAGAGTAACCTCATGTGCAGGTAATATTAATAGTAGAAACACATGGTTATTTGGAATATAACACTTCTAAAAGAAAAAAATTGAATCAAAATAAAAACCTAGATCTAGATGACAAGTGGAAGAGGCATGTAGTGATTTCATTGAGCCCCATAATATTAACCATAGTCTATGCAGGAAGGAGCTAATGTGGAATTTCAATGTGATGTGTTGACATGGAACGATGACATAAAGGAGCTAATGTGAGATATTTCATTCATTGTGGTGTACAACATAGAGATTAGAAATTTTTGATCCAAGGTTTTAAGAAAAATGGAATTTATAGGTTTTCCCAAATGTCAAAGAGTATAAATGTCCAAGAAGTTAGATATCCAAAAATTTGGAAGTTTATTTGCATTAGGATGCCTCGTTGGCATGATAAAGACATGAAACTGGGGTGTGACAATTATTATGTGGACATCCAGGTCATAGTTAACGTGGAAGGTGACATGGTTCTGAGACCTAGTCCATAGAAAAAAATGATTTATGGAAACATCTAGATAGTGAAGTTTTCAGGTTTCTAAGAGTCCAAATATTTGGGATCTATATTTTCGTAATAAATGTATTTACGGAAACATATATATGGTGGAAATTTTGGATATCTAGATAATTACCTTGTTGATTAGAGCATCTCACTAGGATCAAGATGTTGGATGATCTAGACATATAGGAATATAAAATATTTGAGAATGGACATAGGGGAGGAAAAATAAAATCCCATATCTAGATATGATTATGAGGTAAAATTTCTATCATATAGATGTTCCCTCATGAGGTGCTGACATGTGAACACATGACTACCATGTTTCAATCACATTCAGTTGTCAATGTGGCATAAAATGGTGAATCTTAAAAGGACCATAAATTTGTTTCCATAGCACAAAATGATATGGAATTCATATCATCAAAAAACTATTGACTATAAAAAGATGATGATGGGCTTAGCAAGGAGGTTTGAGATGGTTAAAAGAAGTGGAAAATTGCTTAAAACCACTTCTTTAAGTTTACTTAGGAGGTTGGGTCTATATACCTTATACCCTTAATGATTCATATAGGGGACTTGTATGTTACAAAGTGGTATCATAAATAAGTTTCCACACTCAAGGTGAATGAGATCAAAAGAGAGTGTGAAATTGGTCAAAGGAAGTAATGAAAAGAAGCTAAATTTGAGAAAGTTTGAGAAATAACTTAGGAAGAAGTATTATTAGAAAAATATTATGAAGGGGAAATAAAATATTTTAATGAAATTGGGTTTGGACAACTCACCATGGAATAGTACAAAAATAGATTACTAAATTTTTTAGGAATGTGCCCACCTTAAGGATGAGAAAGTGAAAATAAAATTCTTTCTTAATGGGATATCATAGTCATATCAAGATAGAATTGTGTTTGGTGATCCAAAAAATTAGATGCTATTTAGAGGGCTACCTTTTACTCTGTGTAGCTAAGGCATACAATGGAGCCCCATAAAATCCAGAATAAAAAGGAAAAACGTAAGTTTAAAAGTATGGGATTTAAGCCATGTTAATATAGGAACTCAAGAATAAGTGTGAATCACCAGAACTATCCCACCCAAAGTGGGAATAAAAAACAAATTTAAAAAAGGAAAAGTTGGTGGAACATAGGAAGGAAATTCTAAATTTTTAAAGGTGAAAATAAGAGCACCAATAAGAGATTTTCCACATAGGTAGTATTTCCACATAAAATTTTACAATGTTCAAGAACCCAATACTATTAATGATGTGGCCAATGTTGGAAAATGCAATATGGAAGCTATTAATTTAAATTTTCCTTAACCTTAATACTTGTTTGTGAACTTTATTATTCTTCTTTTGTTTCTTTATTAGATACTCTTCATAAAACAAATATCAAGAGAAAAATAATAAAGACAATGGACATAGAAGTTAGGATCCAATCCATGGAAAAACCCCTCCAAGGGGAAATCTCGGGAAATATTTTCTTCTTTATAGAATATGCTTCAAATGAGACAACAAAGACCCAAACCCTAGAACAAGTCCTCCTGTAACTTCCAAGTCAACCCTTCAGATTTTCACAACTCAATCCCGCATCAACCAACTTGCAGTTGCAACTTCGACCCCACAATTTCATCCTGCAATATTTTTATTGCAACTTCAGTCTTGTAGTTGTTGTAGAAACCCTAATCTAGCTTCTTCAAGAGTCCTTCATTGAGCAAGACATATCCTCCCAAGTTTAATGAGGTCAAGACAAAATATTATCTCTTCCAACAGCTTGATACTGCAACTCTCTCTCTCCTGCAATTCAGACTTGCAGTTTGGGCCTTCTTTGTAGTTGTAGAAACCCTAAAAATTCACATGTGGGAGAGATACAGAGCCCAAAAACAAGTTTATCCTTTTATTCTTGTATTCCTCTTGCCTTCTAGACCTTCGCTCCTCCTTTGCTTCTTCTTGCCTTAGATTGTACCTTTCAATTATAAGTTTGAACTTGTTGGTGAGGGAGTATCAAATGTAGTCAATTTTTCTCCTTTATATAGCCTTTCCTAGGGTTGAATTCCCTACTTTAGGCCAAATTGAAGCTTCCAAGGCCGACTTGTACTTTGGAGGTTTCCATGACTTTCTAGACTCAAAATAAATTCTCTTACAACATATATTTTTCCCAAAAGGTTTTATAAGCATGATGTTGACTCTCTTGACTCGTGAAAATAAATATTATGACCTAACAAACCCTAGAATCATGAAGAAAAATACTTTATCTAGAAGAGCATCAATAACGAGCATGAAAACTGTGCTTTTAAAATAATAATTTTTGTTTTTTTTTGTTTTTTGTTTTAAATAAGATACATATTGAAATGAGTACAACAATTATTATGAATACTGAAACTAGTTACATTTCCAACCCTCCCTCTTAACTAGAGAGGTATTCATAATTGTACAACTAGTACACCATCATTCTCAAACTAAAGAGTTATCATAAGAAGATTCAGATTGATAAACCAACTATAAGCATCATAATTATGACCAACATTGTCTTTGAAGACTAACTAGACAAACTCATCTTCATTCAAGAGAATTATGTTGGGAGGCTTTACATATGAGACCACACTACCTCTACAAGGAACAAACCCCATCTGGATGTTCACAAGGTATGTCCTTTAGGGCTATTCTTATCTTGGATTTCCATTTCTGAATCCTCAAAAAATATCGGTCCTCTTTGACAACTCTTATCTTGGATACATGCCCCATTCACAAAGAGTGGTGGCACCTTTCCTTTATTGGATGATTTATCTTCAAGGAAACCATAGATGCTTATCTAATCCTTCACCATTCTTTCTTCATGACCTTCACTTAGACTTATAGTTGTAATTCTTGGTCAAATGTATGACACATGAAAAATAGAATGCACATGTGATGTCCAACATCACTCCCTCTTAGCTAGAGAGAATATCCCTATTCCCTTTTGATTGGAGAACATGTCCTTGCTCCTATTTAAGGAGAATCTTTTAATCCCTCTCAAATCTAGAGGGCATTCTAGACTTCCTTTAAATTTTGGAATTTAGTACCACAAGCCTTGAGGCTTGCCTTCATAAGAGTATCAGGTACTTGTTCTTCATAGCTACATGGCTCACTCTTTTATTTGCATCTCTTGTATCGAGCTTGATTCCTTCCAAGGTATCATGGAGCCACCTTCAATATTCAATATTGTGACAGGATATAGGTCATCTCTCTTGTTTATCACTTTCATATTTTCATCATAGATGAAGGAATTATATTGAGCTTTTCCAAATTTCAAGTTGATCATAGCTTTTGTATGAAAGTGATCTCCCTTGTTGACCTTCAGGTTATCTTTTTGCACTGCTACTTTTCAATCTTAAGATGAATATATCTTGAATTTTTAATTTTGAAGTATCCTATGTTGAGCTTGCCTCAACATTCTCCATATATTCCTACAATATCTATCCAAGTAGAAAAATATGTTAACCAGACTTTCAACAATAATTAAAAATTAGACTTACCTCATCATGATGACCTTCTCAACCAATCAGCATCCTCATGGTCCATCTCCATATGAATCTTCCTTCATGCATCAAAGTGCCCAAGGATTGAACTTGATTACCAAGCTAGAAATTTTCTTCTAGAGACTATACTGGATGTTAATTATTATTCTACATAATCTAGAAAAAGTATTAACTCTTTATTTATCCTTGAGTAAGTCAAATTATTCCCGTTTAAACATCACATAATGATACAAAGCATGTTACAAGATTCTACATGTATGAATCTTATCCAATAGTTACTCTCAATATGTATTCGTATGCTTCTTATTCCATCATCTAGTTGTATGTCTCATAATGAGCCTACAATTTGACCCATTTCATTACTTCATTCCTTTAAAGTATTTCTTCCATGTTATATGGAATGTACACTAACTCTTTCATGGTGCTTCTTTCAATAACCTTTTTAAAAAATGGTTCTTATAGGATCATGATGATCCAACTTAGCAAGGACCGCTTCTAAAATAATGTTAGATAATGCCAAGATGAACAATATGAAAAATGGTCTATCTCTCTATCTTTAAAGACTAGATGATTTCTACAAATAAACCCACTTTAAGTAGATTCTAAATATGATACTATCACATGTTTCTTTCTATGATGTTATACAAAATAAAGACTTTTCCAGAGTAAAAAATAATGCATATTATTATAAAAGAAAAAACAATCTTCATAAATAATCTAACAAATAGGGTGCCTTCTTCAATAATAAAGATCTTTTACATATTATTTATTTGGATTCTTCTTAGGTTCTCTAATTTCCTTAGCTACGTGAGACTCACTTCTTTCCTTTCTTTTGTTGTTTTCTGGTTTGGAAACTCCCTCTTAAAGTGTCCATACTCATTGCATTTAAAGCATTGAATCTTAGACATATCTTTCTTCTTGGAACTCCCAAACTTTCTCTTATCTAGCTTCTGGACTCAAGCTATAAAGGCTTGAGACTGTTCATTTGATCAAATGTCATCCTTTTCCTTGATCCTACTTTCTTCCAAAATGCATTTAGCCCACAACTCATCAAAAAGAGTTGTGTCTTTCTTGGAGTAGATGCTTGTTGCAAAGCTACTCCATTATGGTGGTAATGCATTTAGTACACAGATGGCCATTTATGAATAAGAAATTGTCTCTCTAAGCCCCTGTAGGTGATCTCTTAATCAAGATATATTTATTAGAAAGGATTACATGTCCTCATCCTCTGATTTATTTATTTTATATAGCTTATTCCTCAAAGACATCTTTTGTATTAATGTACTTATAGAGTACAAATTCAATAGCTTGTCATACATAGCCTTAGAATTTTTCAAATTTGCAACAAATGGAACAAGAGGATCCTTAATCGATTCAATGATGATACTTTGTGCCCTTACTTCTCCTTTCTTATACTTTTCTAGTTCTTGAGTCTTGTCTTTTCTAGGTTCAGTAATTTCACCACTAACATATTCCATTACTTCATGTTATGTAAGTGCTAGGTCAATCCTTTTCTTACATGCTAGGAAATTTGATGAGCCAAGGAGCTTATTACTTTCCTTGCAAAAAGAGCCCATATGACTTATAGATTTAGACATAAGAGTAGCAATATAGATTCAAGTACTTACTTGATAATCAAGAGTCTTCTCTTTATGATGATGTCTCCAAATTATCTTGAGGCTTTCAAGATCTTCAAAGAGACTTCAATGATGGCTTCCAAAAGTGATGATTTAGAAAACCTTTGATGATTCCTTCAGGGAGGTCTTCCAAAAATCCTTCAACTAGATTATTTTCTCAAGAGATAAAAACACCCTTCTTCTAGTTTTCCTCTTCAATATTTTTTCTATGAGGCCCTTCTTCTATATCAATAGGTCTTCCTTTTCCCCTTAGAAAATCCTTCTTGTGTCCACTAGATGATCCTTCTAGTTTCCTTCTTGTTCACCTGAGCTATGATACCATGTTGGAAAATGCAATATGTCAGCTATTAATTTCAATTTCCCTTAACCTTAATACTTGTTTCTTAACTTTATTATTCTTCTTGTGCTTCTTTTTAGATATTCTTCATCGAAAAAACAACAAGAGAAAATTAATAAATATAGTGGACACATAAGTTAGGCTCCAAGCAAGGGAAAAACCCCTCCAAGGGGGAAAACCCAGAAACTCTTCTCTTCTATATAATTTTCTTCAAATGAGACAACACAGACCCAAAACCTAGACCAAGTCCTCTTCCAAGTACCAAGTCAACCCTTTAGATTATCACAACTCAATCCTAAATCAACCAACTTCTAGCTGCAACTTTGACCCTACAATTTCATCTTGCAATCTTTGTCATACAACTTCAATCTTGTAGTTGCTACAAAAACCCTAATCTATCTTCTTCAAGATTTATTTTTTTGAGCAAGACAGATCCTCACAAGGTTAACAAGGTCAAGATAAAATATTCTCTCTTCGAACAACTTGATACTACAACTCGCTCTCCTACAATTCATACCTACAATTTTGGCCTTCCTTGTAGCTACAGAAACCCTAGAATTTCACATATCGGAGAGAGATAGAGCCTAGAGACAAGTTTATCCTTTTCTTCTTGGATTCATCTTACCTTATAGGCCTTTTATCCTCCTCCCTTTCTTCTTCTTTGGTTAGATTTAACCTTTTCTTAGAAGATCAAACTTGTTGGTGAGTGAGTACCAAATTGTAACAGCCCTCATGAAAATTCCATGTAAATAAAGCTAATGAAGGAAAAATAATAACCACTGTTATGGGACACTTATTCCAAGCTGAATGTTGGGAAAAAAATCCTAGTGTGGGTGTTAATTTCCTTTATTATGGTTAATGAAATTGGGAAAGGAAATGGCTAAGACATTTGGAAAGGAAAAGTGGCAATTATTGGCATTTATCTATGAAAATAATATAAAATAGGAGAAAAGGAAGGTGAAATATTACATGTTGCATTCGAGGAGGAAAATGAAGGAAAATAATGGAAACTAGAGAAATAAAGGCCTAATTGATAAAAAGGGTTCTGAGGATAAGTTGGTACCCTTTTTCAGTTCAATTTTGGAGCTCTCTTTCTATTCTCTCTCTCTCACACTCTTAGACACTTAGAGTTTTCTTGGAGAATTTCAGCATTGGATCAAGAAATCCAAAGAAGGAAAAGAGGAAGCAAAGATCAAACAAGGAAGAGTACGATCAAGCAACTACAATAAGTTTACTTGCAAGTATCAATTTGCATGTGCGATTTCTTTGATAGATTTGGAATGCATGGTTATACATGTGTGTTCTTGGTTATTTTTTTGTCATTGGCATTGGTTTTTCCAGGTGTGACCATGTTTTTCAGCCTAGCCTTTCCATTTCCAAATAGCCATGGTGTGATGGGTTTCTCATGTTTTTGTTGAGAAGTATTGTCGAATGGATTTGAAGCTGAGTGAGGTGGATCTCTGAATGAAATAACACATGGCTTAGTGATGCCTAAACCAGAATGTGGATTGCAGTAAAGACACTGGCATAGTGACCCCTGAACCGTACTGTGGGTTGCAATAAATATATGTATTGTGTGCCTCGGTGGGCCTAGGAATCCATGACCAGTGAATATTGGGATATACGGTAAAACCTAGAGGTGTTTTCCCTTGATCAGGCCTATGAATCCTTTTCAACGAATGGCGAGATATACGGTAAAGTCTGGAGGGTGGAGTCTTGGTTAGGGCCCAATGCTCTAGTGTGGATTGTGATAAAGCCCAAATACTAGTCTCTCGATCATGACCTAGTGGTCCATGGATTGAGCTGTGGATTGCGGTAAAGCCTGGTGATCCTGGTTATATTGATGTGGGTGAGGTGGTTTAGCCTCGGGAAGTCCTAGCTGGTTCTTTTGGTTTGAGTCCCACATTCATGCTTGAAATATGGCACAGGGGTGATTGGCTGAGGAGATATTTGGCTTAGCCAATCTATGGTCAGGTGGAATGTGGTAGTCCCCTCACGGTTTGGATTTTTCATTCATTAATAAGAGTTCCTTTCCTTAGTAATTTATGTTTAAATGTACTGGATTCTATGTAGCATTTATGGTTGTTATATCCTCAGTATTTATGTTTATTATATGTTGGTTATGAATGTGTTTTGTGACAGTGAAAATGTATGGTTCTCTTCATGTTTTGATTTGCAAATGAATGAGCAATAAATATATGACCTAATAAATGATATTGCAGCTAATGATACAAGGCATCAGTGCTTCTTAGCGATTTTGAGAAAATTATGAGACCCCTATTCTCATATATGTTGTTTAAACCTGTAGAATGCCTTTTTGTGACATGTTTGACGAAATTCATGTCATGGCCAGTAGGGGTCCAGTCAAGTCCTTGTTCAAGTGATTGCATTTGCATCATTATTTTGTTGTTATATTTCATTCTTGAAAGTTTCTTGGAGTTCTGGGAAATGACCTGAGCCCTGGGCCTGAAAAAATGGGCAAAAATCAGGGTTGCAAGCTCAAAACTACTTGGAAAAGTCTATAGTTGCACGCATACCCATGTTGTGGGAGTGAATGGAGGTTTATAGTTGCACTTTTTCCCATATCAAGGGAGCGATTGGGGAATTGATGTGCTAAAATAATAGTTCGTCTCAGGGGATAGCCACCCAGAAGGTTTAGATGGCTCCTAGGTGTCCTGTAGCAGGTGCAGAATGTTTATGTAGTTGTGCAATGTTGGTTACACTTCCTTAAAGTGACCTAAGAGGTTGAATCAGATCATAGTAGCCTTTCATAAGATGTTTACCCTGATTCGCCGATTACTTGGGCAGATGTGGGAGGAGGGTGTTATAGAGTGGTATTAGAGAGGGTGCACTCTCTTTGGGTCATATTTGATACCACATAGTGGTATCAGAGCATGGTTCCATTCTCTTTGTGTGATGTCTAGTTTTCATTTTCCTTGTGCGATATCTGATACCACAAAGTGGTATCATAACATGGTTCAACACTTGGACTGGATGGGCGAAATGTGTTTTTCATGCATACATGCCAATTGCATATGTGTTCCTTATGCCTGTGGTCTATGTACTTGTTATGTATCCATGGTGGAAATCTTTATTTTCATTGTGATGTCATGTAGAAGTTCATGTTGTTGTTGTTGGGAAGTGTTTTTCATGAATGCATGGCAGTTGTATATGCATTTTTTATGCACATCAGTGTCTATATGTTGTTATGCATGCGTTTTCATAGTTATATTTGTTTTCCATGAGGTCATTATAAGAATTTTAGGTCATGATGATGTTGTTGGTATGTTATGATTTTTATGTGTTGGTTGAGATAGAGCAGGATATGCATATCATCAAAGCAAAGTCACGGCACTAGACTTCAGGGTGAGAGCAGATCGTCATATAGGTTTGTATGTTTGGTATGTAGGTATGTCAGCTAATGGTTGTTATAAGCATTAGGGTTACTTCTATGCTTGTAATTCCATTGTTATTGTGGTTAAATGTGTGATAAATGATAGTTGATAAGTGTGATCATATGTACATGCATAGGTTAGTCATGGAGGATAGTACCTTGTTGTTATATGCATTGTGGTCATATGCATGAAAATTATGGTAATTTTACTTAGGATATTGATGTTATATGTAGCATGATAATTTGGCTTGGCCTATGCAGATGGTTAGGGTTATGAAATTCAAGTATGAGTCAACATATTTGTGCCATTATGTTGTACTAATCTAGACTGACTATGCAAATGTGATTGTTATGCATAAATGACAATTGTTTATGAGTTTATGCTGCATGTTATCTAGTTACTATTATGGATATCATGGAATTATATGTTTGAGTTGATATGTTGTGAAGTTATATCATGGTAATATAGATTGATTGTGTGGACAAATTAGCCTCTCCTAAGATACATTAAGGTATGAGTTTTCTTACGATGTATACTTGGTGCTTGAATGTTTGATTATATTGTCTATTTGGTGTTTGAATTTTTACTATGTCATATAGTTGAGTTATCTAACGTGGTATGTTTACAACCCATTTGAATGTTTGTTTAATTGCATGATATGAGTATGTGTTTGTAATATTGCATGAAGAAATGATCTTGTTTTAAGATGGTTGTACTAACACATATGTGTTGAGACATTTGATATGTACTTGAGGGTAAGTAGGTGATAGTTGTAGCATTATGTATTGTGAATGATGAATGTGAGTTTATTTTTTATTATGACATGGTTGTTAGTATTGGTAAAGGTTGATTTCAAATTCATAGACATGATGCCTTGAGTTGTGGAACATGTGGCTGACATGTGTAAACAATTGCAAGAAACATGTTTGGTATTAGTGTGATAGGGTAAAAATTGATATTTTTACATAACTAATGGTGAAATACATAGTAAGACTCGATTGCAACAATGTAAAAAGGTAAAATAAAGGAATTGGGAAATAATTGCTTTCACTATGTTTGGATATTGCAATTCCAAATGAATGAATGCTTTTAATACATGAATTCTTCTTATCCCTAGTCTTGTTTGAAATTATGTGGATATGTGCTATATTCATGGACATGTATTTGAAAGGTATAACAACTGGTGTTTAGTTCTAGCTATATTTTTCAAGGGAATTTGAGTCCCTTGAGAGATGGCATGGATGTGTTTAACTATAAGGAAACATGCTTGGCAGAACAAGGAAATATAGCTAGTATATTGTATATTTGTTTATGTAGTAACAATTATGTGTTTATAACAGTATGATACAGGGGATTGGATGGAAAGATATTGTCATGAAATATTGGAGAAGGCTCAGGTGATATTTCATTTTCATGTATTGGGAATCCATAGGTATTGAGTCATGGTTTTTGTTGCTAGTCTCATTCTTTTGGTATTTTGTGATTTTTTTTGCTTGGTTGTGGCTTTGTTTATGTCTAGTGCATGATCATACCACTTTTTTTCAGTGTTGTCGTATTGCTTTTGGTTTTCATGATTTTCTTCTGGTTTGTTTCTTATTCTTTCCTTTTATGTTTCAAGGGTATTGGAATTGGTTGGGAAGGAGGAAACTTAATGGAGCTTGGGGAGATTTGAATGAAGCCCAACAGGTGATGCAAGACTCAAACGAAGCTTAGTGCATCAATAAGGATATCGTATTGTCTACATGTTGGATATATGGTGTTGTGTGCATGTTGGATATTCAGTGTTTTATGCATAAAGTGTTATGTACATGTTGTATATGTAGTGCTATGCATACATGGTGTTTTGTGCATGTACATATGGTGTTGTGTGCATGTAGTGTTGTGTAGATGTAAATGTGGTGTTTTGTACATGTTGTACATATTGTGCTATGTACATATTGGTATGATAGTGAATTGGATTGGTTGTACCTTTTCTTGGAAGATTGAACTTGTTGGTGAGTGAGTACAAAATTGTAACAACCCTAGTGAAAATTCCATGTGAATAAAGTTAATAAAGGAAAAATAATAACTACGGTTATCAGACACTTATTCCAAGATGAATGTGAAGAAAAAATTACTGGAGAACAATAACTTATTTACCCATAGAAACATAAATCAATCAGCAACAATAATAGAACATAAACACGCAATATTTAACCGGGAAAAAACCTCAACACTAGGGAAAACACACCCTAATAAAATTGCATTATCCTTGGCCAAAACCTTAGCCAACTCGACCATGTGGACCTTCACCACTCACCTCCCTAGTCTACATTACAATGAAGTTCTCCCATCATTTTATAGGCTCCATTACATGTAATACCACCAAAATAAAACCATGGGTACACAATACCATGTGCCCCAAAACCATCACTATTTAACCTAGTCAACTTTAAATCTATACCCGAATCAAATTTACCTAACATTCCCCCCTTAAACTTAACTTGGGTTTTCTTGACTAAATCTAGCCAAAACTGCCAAGTGAGACAACCCCACTCACTCTTGTCCTTTCCCCCCTCAAATTTATTACCCAGGGTAATTTTTAACTTGACATCCCCCCTATCACCTAGGTCTAACCTGTAATTTACTAGTGATTACCCAGGGGGTACAGATGCCATACCAGGTCTTACAATAGTATTCCCATTTACACACACACACACACACACACACACACACACACACACACACACACACACACATATATATATATATATTTTACTTCATTATAATACTATTTTTTTTTCATTGTTTCTTTCACAGAGTATCCTCTCTCATGGATACCCTTGGAACCGCATGCTCTTATATCCTCCATTACACATGGTTTCCTGCACTAAAATCCCCAAAACTATTTTCAAATTGGACACGATACCTGATAATACAAAATCTTGGTCAATGCTCGCAAGTTGCACGTCTTGTGAGTAGGACCAACAATATTCTGATACGCCAATCGAAAAGCTTGATTTTAATTTTTCCAGGGGGGCATGAAACCATCCTTGCTGAAAAAATGAAGAAACACGTATCTGTAAAGCTTAACCTCTGACATGCAATCCTTCATGCCAGTGGCCTTGTCGACCAGATCACATCGCTCCAGCACAACCACAGTACCATTCTCCACGTTCTTTTGGAAATATTCTTGAGCATATTCGAAAAGCACTCCCATGGCCCATGCTTGTCAAAGAATCTTCATGCCTCATCTCAATTGAATACTGAGTGTGGAATTATTTTGGTGGACTAGTCAATTTTTTATCATAAACAGGATCCTCCCACGAGCGAGCATTTCCAAACGAATTTGGCTTTGGCTTCGTCTTTGGTGCATTGACCTCTAGAGCGTCTGATAAAGATGATTCTTACAGTGGATCATTCCTTGGTCAAATGGGTGGATCTGAGGCCTTCCCCTCTCCTACCACCCCATCACTCAGTGTTTATAGACCCAAACCATCTAGATCTATGATCGCCCAAATCGGACCTCTTCCTAATGACCCAATTATCAACCTCATCTATTCTGGACCCCTGCCCACCGACATCGTATCTAGATGCTTGTCTACCGTTGCCATAACTAAATTCACATTGAAATCCTTTGATGTCGATGGCTCTAGCCAATGTACAACCTCTCATAAGTGGCTTCTCGCTACTCCATACCATTCTTAATCGAGGTATAACAACAATTGCATTTTGTCACTTTCCCAAGAACAACATGCCACTTCTCTCGACCGAATCGATTTGATCCATGCCAAACTAAAATTTCTTTGCCACATGATTTTGTTAGAGAGAACCATTTCCTAGCTTCATGACCCATTTCCCTTGCTTCTGCGACGCTGTCAAGGTTTTCATTCCATTTTCCCAATGGCAGAGCCATTTATCGCATCCAACAGTGATGGGATCTATTCATCGATTTTATATGGCCATAGCCTTGAAACCCTTATGTTCTAGATGCAATCTTCATCAGTGCAACAAATCACATCTCCATTCACAGTCCAATAAAACCATTGGCAATAGAAGCGTCCCTCTGAAGCCAACATTTGGCTCTGATACCAAATGAATAAAAAATTACCGGAGAACATTAAATTATTTACCCAGATAAACATAAATCAATCAACAACAATAATAAAACATAAACACACAATATTTAACTGGGAAAAAAACCCCAACTCCGGGGAAAACCCACCTTAATGAAATCTCATTAGCCTTGGCCAAAACCTTGGCCAAAGTGGCCATGTGAGCCTTCACTGTCCACCTCCCTAGCCTACATTACAATGAATTCCTCCCAGCCTTTTATAGGCTCCATTACATGTAATACCACCAACATAAAACCATGGGTAAACAATACCATGTGCCCCAAAACTATCATTGTTTAACCTCGTTAACTTTGACTCTATCCCCGAGTCAAATTTACCTAATAGAATGTTGGGAAAAACATCCTAATGTGGGTGTTCATTTCAGTTATTATGGCTAAGGAAATTGGCAAATGCAATGGCTAAGGAATTTGGAAAGGTAAAGTGGCAATTATTAACATTTATTTATGAAAATAATGGAAAATAAGAGAAAAGGAAGGTGAAAGGTCATAGGTTGCATTCGAGGAGGAAATTGAAGGAAATTAATGGAAAATGAATAAATAGAGTCGTAGTTGATAAAAAGGCTTCTAAGGATCAATTGGTACCTTTTTCCAATTTAGTTTTGGAGCTCTCTCTCTATTCTCTCTCTCTCACACTCTTGGACACTTAGAGTTTTCTTGGATAATTTCAACATTGGATCAAGAAAGGAAAAGAAGGAAAAGAGGAAGAAAAGATCAAGAAAGGAAGAGAAGGATCAATCAACTACAAAAAGTTTACTTGCAAGTATTGATTTACATGTGTGATTTCTTTGCTAGATTTGGCATGCATGGTTATACATGTGTGTTCTTCATTCTATTTCTATCATTGGCATGGGGTTTTCTAGGTATGACAATGTTTTTCATTCTAGACTTGCCATTTTCGAATAGCCATGGTGTGATGGGGTTCTCATGTTTTGGTTGAGAGGGATTTTCGAATGGATCTATGAATGAAAGAACACATGGGACAGTGATCCTTGAACCAATTTGTGGGTTGCAGCAAAACCACTAGCCTAGTGACCCCTAAACCGGACTATAGGTTGTGGTAAAGTCAGGTATTGGGTGCCTCGGTACACCTAGGAATCCTTGACCAATGAATGGAGAGATATAAAGTAAATCCTAGAGGTTTTTTCCCTTTATCATGCCTATGAATCCTTGTCAGTGAAGGGCAGGATATACAGTAAATCTTGGAGGGTGGAGTCTCAGTTAGGGCCTAGTGATCCAGTGTGGATTGCAGTAAAGCCCAAAGACTAGTGTCTCGATCATGGCCTAGTGATCCCTTGATTGTACTGTGGATTGTGGTAAAGCATAGAGACTATAAGAAAAGAAAATTCTTCATGGTGTAGGTGGCTAAATCTAGTGTCATCCATGCTTGTTTATGGCCTAGTGATCTGGTAAGAATTGCGGTAAAGCCTGGTTTTATTGATGAGGGTGATGTGGTTTAGCCTTGGGAATCCCTGGTTGGTTCTTTTGGTTTGAGTCCCACATTCATGTTTGGAATATGGCACAAGGGTGATCGTATGAAGATATATTTGGCTCAACCAATCTATGGTCGGGTGGAATGTGGTAGTCCCATACTAGGTTGGATTTTGATTTCGTTAATAAAAGTTCCTTTCCTTGGTAATTTATGGGTAAATGTATTGGATTCTATGTAGCATTTATGGTTGTTTTATCCTCAATATTTATATTATTTATATGTTGTTTATGAATGTGTTTTATGATAGTGAAAATGTGTGGTTCTCATCATGTTTTTATTTGTAAATGAATGAGCACTGAATATATGACGTAATAGATGATAATGCAGATAATTATATAAGGCATTAGTGCTTCTTATAAATTCTTAGATAAGTATGAGACCCCTATGCTCAAATATATTGTTTAAACCTATAGAATGCATATTTGTGACATGTTTGGTGAAAATCCTGTCATGGCCAACAGGGGTCCAATCAAGTCTTTTTTCAATCGATTAAAATTACATTGTTATTACATTGTTATATTTCATTCCTGAAAGTGTCATCGATTTCTGGGCAGTGACTTGAGCCCTGGGCCAGAAAAAGTGGCAGAGAAATGAGGGTCACGGGCCCAAAACTACCTGGGAAAGTCCCTACTTGCACACATGCTCATATTTTGCGAGCGACTGGAGGTTTCCAATCAAACTATTGTCCATAGCAACGGAGCGACTGGGGAATTGATGCACTAAAAAGTTAATTTGCCTCAAGGCATAACCACCTCAAAGGTTTGGATGGATGCTCGGTGTCCTATAGCAGGTGCAGAAGGTTTGTGTAGTTGTGTGGTGTTGGTTCCACTTCCTTAAGGTGACCTAGGAGGCTGAATTAGATCATAGTATCCTCTTGTCACATATTTACCCCAGTTGGTTGGTTACTTGGGTAGGTGTGGGAGGAGGTTGTTAAGAAAATGAGGTTAAATTTACCTTTATATAGTGTTTCCAAGGGGTTTAAATCCCTCCTTTAGGCCAACTTGAAGCTTCTAGGATTGAATTGTACATTGGAGGTTTCCAGGACTTTCTAGACTCAAAATAAATTATTTCACAAGATATATTTTCCCTGAAAAGGTCTTATAAGCATGATGTTGACTCTCTTGACTCATGAAAATATATCCTATGACCTAAAAAACCCTAGAAACATGAAGAACATGCTTTTACCTAGAAGACCATCAGTAATGAGCATGAAACCCATGATTTTACGATAATAATTTTTCTTTTCTTATCGTGTTTTTTACATAAGATTCATATTGAAATGAGTACACCAACAATTAAGAATACCAAAACTACTTACATTTTAAATACCCAAGAGTGTACCTCATATCCATGTATCTATGGAAAATCGCTAGGCAGACCATTAAGGCTCTATGGTGGAAATGAAAGTAAATTTTCCAATAGAACTATTTCAATTTTAATTGACCCTAGCTCTAACCTTAACTTTATGGCACCAAGAATTGTTAAACACATGCTTCTTATAGAGGGAAAATGACACAATATTGTGGCTATTTCAGTTAGTTATGAGCACTAAAAGAAAGGTAATCAAATTTGTTACAATATTCCAGTTTGAAATGAGTGGATTATTCACCCAAGTAATGCCACTTTAAACATGCCACCTTTGGGGATGTTTGACGTGTTGATTGGAATGGAATGGCTAGTAGTTCATAAGGCAAAATTAGTCTACTAAAATGAAAATTTAGAATTCATAGATGATGAATGACAATCGAGGATCCTGCAAGAGTGCAAAATCATGTTTTTGAGGCATGTTTCAACACTACAAATAAATAAATTTTGCAAAAACTGGTGTCATCTATATGTGATATGTATGGAAAATTTGGATGAAACTAATAAGATAAAAATTGAATACCTTAAAATATTAAAAGAGTATAAGGATGTATTTCCAAAAGAAATATGAGAACTACTTCCCAAAATGGATATCAATGTTTTCAATATATATCATGCCATGATTTGTGTGTTGTGAAACCAGCTCCAAAAATAGAAGAAAAGAGATATCAACGCCTTAGAAATAAGCCACTTCGAGGGGGAAACCTCCAATACATTACATGAATGAATAATTCTTGGATGATACAAATTACAAAACCTCCTTTCTATATATAGGAGTCCATGGGGCCACAATGTAATCCTACCCGACCTAACAATAATAATTTAAGGGCACAATAATAACAATATGGGGGTTACAAGGGTACAATAATAACAATAAGGGGGTTACACTAACAACAATAAGGGACTATACTAGTAATATAGGGACCTAACATGCCCCTCTCCTTCACAAAAGTGTTGTCCTCAATGCTTGAGTAGCTCTAGGTGCTTCTGTATAAAATTCTCATCCTCCCATGTAGAATCTTCAGTGGGTAAGTTCTTCCACTTGATGAGATACTCTGAAATTGATCGATTCCGTAGCTGTCGAGTTCTTGTTTCCATGACCGCTTCAGGTTCCAATATGATTTTCCTTCCTCATCAAGTTCTGGCAATATTGTTTGAACTGGAAGATTTTCACCTATAACCTTCTTTAAGCATGAAACATGGAAAACTGGATGTACTCGCGAAGAAGCAGGGAGCTCCAATTTGTATGCCATAGTACCAATCTTTTGCAACACCTTGTAAGGACCATAGTACTTTGGCGATAATTTATTATCCTTCTTTGCTTGCTTGAGGGACATTTGTTTGTATGGTTGTAGGCGTAAAAATACCCAATCTCCTACATCAAAACTTCTCTCGCTACGATGTTGATCTGCCTGTTGTTTCATTCGATTTTGTGCCAAATTCAGGTTATCCTTTAAGAGTTGGAGAACTTCTTGCTAATGCTCGATGTGATCTTCCACTGCTTGAACCTTCGAATTTTCCCTTAAAGATGATGTGATGGATGGTGGATGATATCCATAAAGTGCCATAAATGGGGTCATTTTTGTTGCAGTATGGAAGGAAGTGTTATACCACCATTCAGCAAGAGGTAACCACTTGACCCATTGTGTTTGTTTATTAGATACAAAACAACGAAGATATCCTTCCAAACAATTATTTACTATCTCAGTTTGACCATCAGATTGAGGATGATAAGATGAGCTATGAGCTAATTGAGTACCCAAACAAGAAAATAACTCCGTCCAAAAATTTCCAGTAAAAATGGGATCTCTGTTGCTCACAATAACTCTTGGGCTTCCATGTAGCTTTTGAATTCTATCCATAAATGTACTAGCAACTGTACTTGCTTTAAATGGATGAGATAATGCACAAAAGTGTGCATGCTTGGTAAGTCTATCAACTACCACCATGATGACACTCTTTCCTTCGGACTTAGGTAAACCTGTGATAAAATCCATTGAAATCTCCTCCCAACGTTGACTTGGAATGGATAAAGGTTGTAGAAGTCTCGGGGTCTTAATTGTTTCCACTTTATTCTGCTGGCAAACCAAACATTCCGCCACAAACTTTTGAATATCAGATTTAAGGCCATCCCAAAAAAATTGTTTCTTCACCCTGTGGTAAGTTTTTAAAAATCCTGAGTGTCCTCCTAAAGGAGAAGTGTGCAATTCCAAAAGAATCTTTTGTTTTAGTTGGGAATTATTACAAAGATATAAGCGATCTTTGTACCATAAGGAATCATTTTTCCAACTAAATGTATCGGATGTACTAGGATCTTGCTGCAACTTTTGAATGAGTGTCCATACATCTTTGTCCTTCTTCCATTCATCTCTTGCTTCAGTTATCCAATCTGGTTGGATAATAGAAATGGCACAAAGCGATGCTTCCACCTCTTCATTCTTTCTTGAGAGTGCATCTGCAACAACATTAAGCTTTCCTTTTTTGTAGATTATTTCAAAGTCATAACCCAACATCTTTGTGACCCATTTTTGTTGCTCTTCGGAAGATAGTCTTTGTTCCAAAAAGTGTTTAAGACTATCATGATCAGTTTTTACCTTGAAGTGTCTTCTCATTAGGTAAGTTCGCCATTTCTTTAGTGCATGCAGTATTGCTAACATTTCCTTCTCATAAATAGGTTTCTGTAAATACTTTCCTTTGATTGGACGACTTTCAAAAGTAATGGGCCTTCCTTCTTGCATTAAAACAACACCAATTCCATTTCTTCAGGCATCACATTCCACAATAAAGGTTTTTGTGAAGTCTGGCATAGCTAAGGCCGGTGCTAGGAACATTGTCTCTTTAAGATGTTCAAAGGCCTTAGTTGCTTCAGGAGTCCATGAAAATGCATCTTTCTTCAATAATGTTGTTAGAGGTGCTGCTATTCTCCTATAATTCTTAACAAACTTGCGATAATACCCTGTTAACCCGAGAAATCCTCGCAACTGCTTTATGGTTGTGGGAACTTTCCATTCCTTAATGGCTTTAATTTTGTTAGGGTCCACTTTAACACCCTCGTGAAATACAATATGACCCAGATATTCCACCTCTTGTACTCCAAAGAAACATTTGGACTTTTTTGCATATAATTGTTTCTCCTGCAATAGTTTGAGCACCCTGTCAACATGTTCAACGTGATCCTTCCAAGACCTGCTGTAGATTAGTATATCATCAAAAACTACTAGCACAAATTTTCTAAGGAAGGGTTTGAAAATGGAATTCATCAACCCTTGAAATGTAGAAGGTGCATTGGTAAGGCCAAAAGGCATGACCAAAAATTCATAATGAACCTCATGAGTTTGAAATGCTGTTATTGGAATATCTCCAGTCTTCATTCTAATTTGATGATATCTTGAACGAAGATCCAACTTGGTAAAATAAATTGCTCCATGTAATTCATCCAATAATTCATCAATCACATGAATGGGAAATTTATCTTTAATGGTTAGCTTATTGAGCTCCCTATAATCCGGACACATTCGCCATGATCCATCCTTCTTGTGTACCAATACTACAGGAGCAGAGAAAGAACTTTGACTAGGTTGAATTATACCCGCCTCTAACATTTCTGCAATCATACGTTCAATTTCGCTCTTTTGGACGTAAGGATATCTGTAAGGCTTGATGTTTGGAGGAACACTTCCTGGAATCAAATGAATAGCATGATCATGATCACGAATAGGTGGGAGTCCTTTGGGAGTGTTGTACATGTCAGACTCTCATTAAAATCTTTGGTTCCTAACTTCCTCGAAGCTTTTAAACTCCCTATCATGGCTTGGGAAATTCATTCTTGTCTTCCTTTGCCTTTCCCGCCTCCGCAAATACATTAGAAAACACTATGGGCATATAACCGAAATAGTAAAACGTTCAGCCCCTTTAGCCATAACGCCTTGATATTTTACAGTCCCATGTGATCAAGGTTCAAGACCAGGTGTTAAGTCCCAAAGGCGCCGAACACGCATGACCATCACGCACACTCAGGACCGTTCGATCAAAACACGAATCAACAGAGTAGAGATTTATTCACCATAGTGGTCCCATGCCCGCGTTCACCGCTCGCAAACCGGCTGGTTTATTCCGCACCGCCTATCCCAGGCAGGCGGTATTTCTCCTTGGGCCAACGATTCCATAGATCGCATGAAAAGTGTCCTCATGTATGATTCCCATACCGCCCTATTTCGCGCATTAAAGCTCGACCCAAGGCGCGCGACGAAATCCATATTGATCGTTCGATCTAAAATGTAGCATCTGACGGCTCCTGTCCTTTAAAGTTGTGCACCTTTTAGTCTTGTCCACATCGCCTCTGGCCCACCGCTTCATCACTCTTAGATACATTCTTCACCGTAGATCGCTTTCTAAATTGGATGGCTAAGATTTATTTGACCCTTCACAGTTGACCAAGCCTCATAGCCCATACTCCACGTCACAATCTTCACGTGTACTCCGTATTCCTCTTCTACCATTCATATATCTTGTTTACGTGTCACATTTCAGTGATTATGATATAAACATCCGCCCCGTTCATTCATCGCTGTATTATTGTGTCTTTCGATCGCCATCCTTCACTCCTCCGCCATTCGTATGCACTTCCTGCCATTATGCATTGTCTCATCTTTTCACCCAGCCTGTATCACCATTTCCACTGACCTCACCACATCTACCACCCCTGTGCGTGGTTTTTTTAACAAGTTCGTGGATTTTGCAGGGTTTCAGCGATGGAAAGTGATTATAATGTACAGTCTTGGTTGCGGTAACAGAGCGCATCAAAGGACTATTCTACTGAAGCTGCAATTATGAAGAAAGGTCCCGAAAGCCGCCATGATAAGACACCCATTGCAAAAGCGGGACTCAAAATCTTTCAAACCTTCCAAGAGTAATTTAAACTGCAGAATTAGCATATGAAGATATAAATGTTGCTACAAAAGAGCTACAGCAAGGAATTAAAGACTTCAACAACCACATTGAAGATTTTGAGCTCATAGACAATGTTTAAGGACAAAGGTATCAGATCATAGATCTCCTAGATCACACAAAGGGTACAACGCACCAGAAATCATATCCTGCAGGCTTTATTGTGACAGGCTTTCCTTCCATCTAAAGACAGAATGATTGTATATTTTATTCTCTATGCCCTGTTTCTTAAGACATTCTCTCCCCAGCATTTACTCCACATAGTAGAAGCAGAGTACCTATAACAGTTCAACGTCGTCAAACAGCATGGGTGGGAATTTTCCCACCAATTTGTTTTAATTAGTCAAATAAATTTTCGCCAACTACCTCTAGTTAGGTTTTTGGGAGCTTCTTCTATAAAAACCCAGATGAAAGACATTGTAAGGGTTCCAGATTTCTATCAGCAACTATGCAGTGAAAATTTCTTGTATACATCTTGTAAAGCCTCTGTGTGAAGGCTCAAAGCCCGTAGGGTCTCAGTGAGGAGGACTT